>SJYO01020080.1:14369059-14727369 GCA_006410555.1 Capra ibex | reverse complement strand
AAGGTGACAAAGGGGTAGATAAAGGGTACTTCACTACCCTGGTCTACGGTACTAGAAGTAAAAGACTTACAACTCGAAATTAGGTCGAAAAAGTGAGAGGAGAAAGTGAAAGTAGTTCTCCGAAAAATCAAGGAGAAGTTATAGACGGTATTCCCACCACGGTAGACGTATAGTCTCCAATAACTATAAAGAGGGTCGTTAGAACTAAGGTCGAACACGAAGAAGGTCTGGTCGCAAAGAGTACTACATGAGACGTATCTTCAATTTATTTGTCCCACTGTTATATGTCGGAACTCCATGAGGAAAAGGATAAACCTTGGTCAGACAACAAGGTACAGGTCAAGATTGACAACGAAGGACTGGACATATGTCCAAAGAGTTCTCCGTCCAGTCCACCAGACCATAAGCGTAGAGAAAGTCTTAAAAGGTGTCAAATAACACTAGGTGTATCAGTTTCCGAAACCGTATCAGTTATTTCGTCTTTATCTACAAAAAGACCTTGAGAGAACGAAGAAGGTACTAGGTCACCTACAACCGTTAAACTAGAGACCAAGGAGACGGAAAGGATTTTGGTCGAACTTGTAGACCTTCAAGTGCCAAGTGCATAACGACTTCGGACCGAACCTCTTAACATTCGTAATGAAATGATCGTACACTCTACTCACGTTAACACGTTATCAAACTCGTAAGAAATCGTTTCTTACGAAATAGACATCCAACTACATTTACTACTTTCAATTATTCTCATAATTCTTATACTTACGTGAAAAGACGACTAGATTCGTATGTGTAACCAATAAAACATGTAAAAATCGTCAAAACAGCAATCAAAAGATTGACACTACTAAAAAAGGGAACGGAAATAAAGTCGTGGTCTCTCTCTTATTATTATCCACAAAATACCTGAGGGGGAAAGAGGGCTCCGGAGTCACTCCTGACCGACTTCATGTCCGGACGACTTATTGACGTCAAGTCTGCAAGGGGAAGTTGCAAGAAGATGTCTGTTCAACCGAGGTGATAAAATTCCTACGGTTCTAAGAAACAGAAGTAAAAGAAGGAGAAAACCTATATCAGGTTGGAGTTTATTGGAGGGAAAGTTCCTACGTCCTTTGTAGAATACTGAGAATTCTCTAATAAATAATCTTGAAGTTTTACGAAAGAAGTGACAGAAGGTTGTGAGTTGTAACAACTACCTTTTACACTAGGGTCTGAATAGTAAAATACGTCCAGTGTAAAAAGAGAAAATAGTTTTTTTGTATGTCTCAGAAGAGAAATGGGAATCGTTAAACTTAAAAGTGTTAGCATACAGATCCCTACAGAAGTAAGTAACACGACTCTTGAATCGTAATAGAACTTAATAAAAGTCGGGACTCTTTAGTGGTACGTAAAAAATAAACTGTTACAAGAGATAAGGTAAAAGAAACAGGAAAGGGAGACCTTGAGGTCCAGAGTCTAAAAAAAAAAAAAAAAACAGAGAATTTAATATGTAGTAAGAATCTAAACAAGAGGAAAGACAAATTAAAGAATAGAAATAGGGTGTTTCAAAGATAATTTAAAAAGATCGTTATAAAACCTTGGGAGTCCCAGTTACGGAACCTTGTCAAGAGAACCGTCACTACAGTGTCTCCTATGGTTCCTGTGACCGTTCCGTTCCCGTTGTCATGTGGTCACATCTGTCTTTCTCCTCGACCTCACCTTTTTACTTTTATAGGGTGTCTGGAGGTTTTATTAGTACGTTTATACACCTATTCCTTCCTTTAGTCTAAATTACCCATGAATAATTTAATAGACGGGTCGTTACTATGGAGCCTAAAGAAAAAGTGTAAGGACGAAGGGACGTGTACATGTGGGTGTGTATGGTTATACTGATACCGGTGTCTTTTGAAGATACAGAACCTCGAACTGGAGTTTTGACAAACAGGAGTGAAGTAACCAAGTTCCACCTATAGACTCAGTTCTACTTAAACAGTCAGGGAACAAGTTCCTAAAAAAAAAGTTCCTAAAAAATTTGTTTGAAAAATAAACTCTTATCAAAATCTAAATGTCTTTTCAACACTTCCAACATATGGGGTGTGGGGAAAAGGGGATAACAATTGTAGAATGTATCATAACATGTAAATAAATTCAAAAATTAAATAAATAAAATGAACCTCCTATTAATGTTATAACACTACTAAAAACGGTATGTAGTTGTACTTAACTTCATGTTACATGAAAGTCTATGGGACCCTACTCTTAGGTAACGAGACAAATATAGTAAATTAAAAAAAGAAAAAAAATTTAAAAATTAACTTCTTATTAACGAAATGTATTAAAACTCCAAAAAAACAGTATGTTGTTGTTTCAGTCGGTATCCATGTGGGTACAGGGGAAGGAAGGTATGGAGGGAGGGTAGGGGGAGGGATAGGGTGGGAAGTCGGGTAGCGTCAAGGGACTTAGTATGTCGTTTAAGGATGACCGATAGATAAAATGTATACCATAATATTTAAAGATACAATGAGAGATATATGTAGAGGGAAAGAGGGAGGAGAGGAAGGTGGTACAGGTATCCAGATAAGAGATACAGACAGAGAGGTAACGACTGGACTTTTATTTAAATAGTCACGGTAGAGAAATCTTAGGTATGTATACATAGTCATATACTATAAATATAAAGAGAAAGACTGAATGACGTGAGACGTATTATCCTAGATTAAAGTAGGTGGAATAATCTTGTCTAAGTTTACCCAAGAAAAAACACCGACTCATCATAGGGTAACATATGTACATGGTGTCGAAGAAATAGGTAAGTAGATAGTAACCTGTAGATCCAACTAAGGTACAAGACCCCGAAGGGATCATCGAGTCTACCATTTCTTAGACGGACGTTACGTCCTCTGGACCCAAACTAGGGACCCAGTCCTTCTAGGTCCTCGGACCACCCGATGTCAGGTACCCTAGCGGTTCTCAGTCTGTAATGACACACTGAAAGTCGATAACATTTATGACGACGTTACTTGTAACCCCATGTACACAGAAAAAGTCAAAACTAAAGGAGTCCCATATACGGATCCTTACCCTGACGACCAAGTATTCCTTAGTTATGGTAAACGGTTACGTTGTTTTTCTTAATTTATAGATCATTATTTGGATGTATTCCTCTGTTTTCTGATATTCTGTGACTACTTTCTTTATTTTCTGCTGTATTTGTCTACCTCTCTATAAGGTACAAGGACCGATCCTTCTTAGTTATAACACTTTTACTGATATAATGGTTTACGTTAGATGTCTAAGTTACGTTAGGGATAGCTTAATGGTTACCGTAAAGAGTGTCTTGATCTTGTTTTTTAAAGTGTCAAGTATACCTTTGTGTTTTCTGGGGCTTATCGGTTTCGTCAGAACTCTTTCTTACCTTGACCTCCTTAGTTGGGACTGAAGTCTGATATGATGTTTCGATGTTAGTAGTTCTATCATACCATGACGGTGTTTTTGTCTTTATATCTGGTTACCTTGTTCTATCTCTCGGGTGTCTATTTTGGTGTGTGGATATTCATGGAATTAAAACTGTTTCCTCTGTTCTTATATGTTACCCCGTCTCTGTCGGAGAAGTTGTTCATAATATGTAAAAAACGTTAACTACTTAGGAATAACTGTGTAATATAATTCTGAACGGAATATAAAATACTGGAACTCTCAAAATTCTAGTCTATAATATATTTTACAAGAAGTCAACTTTAAATAGACTATAAAAAGATTACTAATCTGACCTCAATGACCAAAACTCTTCTTTCTGATGACTCCATTTAACAGAAAGCATAATGTTGTATAGTTCCCATAAATGTTAGACATATTGAATAGTGACAACAATCAGTGGATCGACTACATCATGTCACAAACAGTCAAAAGGGGTGAGATTTCAATGGGAAAGGAAGGAAAGGTATAACATTATAAACCCTCCTTCAGTGATACACTTTGGGTATGAATTCGTCTTTCGATACAAGGTTGATGAGTTTCTTTGTCATAGTTGTATTTAATAATCCTAAAAAGATGTCGTGTTCTCTAAATAGTGAAAATGGAATAAATGAATTAGTAACAAAATGTAATTGTACTCAAGTAGTTATACAATATGGAACTCAAAATCAAGTTATAATGAAAAAACCAACAAACTTAAAAAGATCAAAACCGGTAACTTTCGAGAACGGGGTTCCTAAAAACTGGACTATTATTATCTAAAAGACCGTCAACTCGTATAAAATACATTTTGAGCTTTAAACAACCTTCGGTTTGAAAAAGACAGTCTCATTTTTTCACTGTCTAAGTTCACACGTCTCTCTTTCCTTTTTTAATTCGTTTACATAGGACTTCTCAGTCTTTTCTGGGGTTTCGTCTATTAAAAACGGGAGTGAAAAAAACAATCTGGATGTAGGACTCTAGAACCAAAGGGTCTGACTCTAAGACACACGGAGGTTAAAGACGTTTGTTTCAATAGAAAAAAAAAGAAAATTAAATCTAGATAAAGAAATCAGATTTCTCAATTTTGTCGATACCAAATCAGATTCTCAATTTTGTCGAGTTAATAAGTTCACTCCCGTGTCCACTTCTTTAAAACTCTTTGCCGATAGTCATACTAGGATGGTTATTGATTTCTGGGTCCCAAGTTAACGTAGAGGGAGTCAAGGATAGGGTAGGTGTCAGACAGGGTCTCCGGAGACTACTACTGACGATGGTTGTGCAACTCGAGACGGGTGGGAGTATTCATTACTCCAGGTCTTGCACACCATGAAGTCGTCAGGAAACGAAGATTCAACTTAAATGTCGAGGACCCCAGATTTATTCAGGAACGACCTTTGAAGGTTTGACTGTGACTTCTGGTCGTGTCGGTTTCCTGAGTGTCGGACCCAGGGAGAGAGGACCTAGGGAGTCCTTGTGACTACAACTACCTTAGACAGACTACACTAAACTCTGACGTAGGGAAGTCAGAGGTAGAGGACCGGACGGGTGGAGAAGAGACGAGACTAGTCAAAATGACTTTTATAAAGATGATAGAGGTGAAATTGAGGAGGGTAAGGTAAGTTAAAGAAAAGATATTTTATAAAACAGAGTAAGAGAAGTTAGGAATCACCTTTTAGGGTTTTATCGTGTAACCATAAACCACAAACGGTTTAAAATATGAGATATTACTGTCCTATTCTAAACTTTTCTGTAAAGTAAGTTAAAGTTCTTACTTAAAAGTTCCATCTATAATGAGGACAGAATGTTTGATCCCTTAGTAGAAGTCTCTCTAAACAACTTAATAGACTGTGTTATATACCATTTCGAACGTAAGTTGTTTCCAGAGGTCTAAGGTTCCTGTCACGAGTAAATGTTATGGTGTGACGTACGTATTTGTGTAATGACATAATTCTACCCCGAAGGGTCCACCGAGTCAGCATTTCTTAGGAGGACGGTTACGTCCTCCACGTCCTCTGTGTCCAAGTCAAGGACCTTACCCTTCTAGGGGACCTCTTCCTTTACCGTTGGGTGAGGTCATAAGAACGGACCTTTTAAGGTACCTGTCTCCTCGACCACCCGATGTCAGATACCGTAGTGTTTCTCAGACTTGTGCTGATTCGTTGATTCGTACTCAATCTACTTTAGAATAAGAAACTAACTTTCCTTTAATATCACTGAAATACACTGTAGGAAGAAACGTATCGATTCTTTTGGTTGTCTAGACGTCCATATTGATGTATCGTAGGTAGGTCTAGTAGTAAAATGTCTTTGTAATTCTCATTTAAGAAGGACAGTGTTTATTTATATAACATCATCCATATTTTTTCAATTTCCTCGTTAGATTGAATAATAACAATTATTAGACCGATATGGGACGGTCCGAGGAGACAGGTACCTTAAGAGGTCCGTTCTTGTGACCCTACCTCACGATAAAGGAAGAGGTCCCCTAGAAGGGTTAGGTCTCTAACTTAGACCCAGACGACGTAACATCCACCAGAGAAATGGTTGACTCGATGGTCCCTTCTGGATAATAACAATTATTATATTATTATTGACTTTGATACCAAGGTTCAAATAGAAGAAATCAATTTGGTATTGAGTTTTGTGACTATCTATAAAATCCTTAACCTAATTTAAAACAAAAATTAACCTTCAATTTTCGGTCGAGATAGATTTTCCATATAATTCCCGAAACCATGTTTGAACAGACCTGATCTAAATGACTTCCGGTAATAAATTATCAATAAATATAAAGTTTATTTCAACGACTTAATCGAAAGGTAACGACAAGATTGTTTAATGGTGTTTAACACACCGAATTTTGTCGTGGTTTACATAATAGAATGTCAAGACTTCTAGTCCTTAGACTGGACCCAGAGTTGTCACGTTTTAGTCTACGACACAAGGAAAGACCCCAGAGATACCCTTCTAAGTAAAGGTCTGAGTAAGTCCAACAATCGTCTGAAGTCCAGGAACGTCAACTTCCTGACTACAAGAGTAAGGAAAGAACGACAGGCGACTCACGGGAAAGGTCGAAGACCACCAAATCAACGATTCGACACAGACTGAGAACACTGGGGTACCTGACATCGAACGGTCCGAGTAGAAAGGTACCCTGAAAGGTCCGTTCTTATGACCTCAACCAACGGTAAAAGAAGAGGTCCCCTGGAAGTGTTGGGTCCCTGACTTGGGGTCAGAGGACGTGACGTCCGTCTGAGAAATGGTTGACTCGGAGGTCCCTTCGGGTTTCGTGTTACCTCTCCGGTGAGTAAGAAAACGAGAGTCAGTGGAAGGAGTCAGAAATTTTGGTTGTCACTACCCACGTCTGGAAGGGTTCGAAGTTTCGAGAGGAGGAAGACAGACAGAGAGACTGAGTCGGACCTTTTCCAGAGGTGAAAACATATGAGTACACTACTCTGACTCAGGTGTGTCCACTAGGTTCTATTAGAGGGGTTAAGTTTCAACCAAAAAAAAAAAATTTTAAAATTTTAGAAATTAAGAATGTTTTCAACTAAGGAAAGTAGTGTTGTCGTTTCAAAGAAACCGGTACATTCCATTGTATCAGTGTCCAAGGTCTGTAACTTCGTATTCGTACAAACCCCCGGTAATGATGTGGGTGGTGTCGAAGTAATAGTGACATTGAAGGATGGTGTATCTGAAGATGTGAGGACTGTAAATAAACGACGTAATCTTATTTGTTTTTACAAAATTTATAAAAAGAAGTAAGACTTCAAAAAGAATATTAGGGGGGTTTTTACATATGAGACACGTACTTTAAATCCTTCACTCAAATATACTCTTAAATTAAATATCATTTAAAAGATTCGGTAAAAAGTACTTGTTATGTGAACTATTCAAGACAAACGGAAGAAAAGTAAAAGTACTATGTTGGGAGGTGACTGAATTAAACTAAAGTCTTCCTAAATCCTGACAAAAGAGAGAAGAACTTACAACTTTATTGTGACAGTGTCGTCATGTGAAGGACTCCTTACTCTTAGTGAACATGAGAGAAAACATCCTCCCTTAATTTTAACAGTCAAAATGGTGTCCAATAAAGTAGAAGCTTGTTACTGATCAATCTAAAGTCATTACTATAGAGTGAGGATGAACTGGAATTGTTTTATAAATTTTATGACGAATTAATTGTTATTTGATTGAAAAGGTCGTTGGTTAATGGGTCTTTTATATAATATATTTAGAGATGAAGAGAGAAAGAAACAGTTATGAATCTTAAATTGAGGATATAATCTTTCCAGTCTTCTTTATTTTCCATGTTGACTTTTAGTCCACCATAATAATGTTAAGAAAAAATTATCGAGACTATTTTCTACTTATAATGCAACGTTAACATTATACACCTAATACACTTTGTAAATAAAGAAAAGAACGAAACAGAAGTCGATAGAAGGGGTGTTAGAATACGTGTTTGTCGAATTTAATAGTACAACTAAGTCCACTAAGAGTTCAGACGTAACAGTCTCTCAACTTACCGGGTAAGAGGGTTAAGATCGACATAAAGTTGTGAGAAAAATTTTTTTAAAAATAACCTCATCTCAACTAAATATTACAACACAATTAAAGACGACGTGTCGTTTTACTTAGTCAATATTTATAGTTTGTGAGGATTGAGTTTGAGTTTGTATGAATCTCTCGACTTCTCCCTCTCTTGTTTCTTCTGATCTGTTCTCGAGAAACCGTTTTCCAGAGTCTTTAAGTGTCTCTACTCCCTAAACCAGTGTATCATACCCTTTGACTTGGTTAAGGGACATCGTCACGACTACAGATGTGTGTTGAGTTCCTCTTTCACTTGACTCTACTCCAGTAACCGTTTAATCGTTTACCGAGAAGATTTCTATCGCTGTTAAGTAGAAGGACTTTATTATATACTCCTGATACACCCCTTTCTACCTTTCTTACCCCACTTCTTGTCTCTTTCGTCGGTTTCACTGACTACCTAGAGAAGTTCCGTATTTAGACTAGTACAGAGGTAAACGGTAGAGAACTCTATCCCGATCAAGTGTTGTGTCAGATGACGGTAATCAGAAGGTACAGGACTCGTTTATAAGTATAAGAATCGAAATATCTCTGTACTTTGTTATGGAAATAAGAACTGGTATAAACTACTCAAGGAACATATGGTCGTTCGAGATGTCTGGACGTCGTCACTTCTGTCACGGTCTCCGGGTCCGTAATAGGTTACCGTACCTCTGGTAGGGGGATCTTACGTCGTAGGTGTTGAGGAGACGGAGGATCGAGGGATCCATTCGTCTGTGTGTGTCGGTCGAAGTACCAAAGACAAGGAGGACCACGGTCCGTCCTCTTTTGTCCATTCTTATCCATCGTTTAATTGTTGGTGTACGTTTCTAGAGTTTCAAGTCCCTTGGATCCCTAGGTTGCTAAGATCGTTACGTACCGTACTACGGAGGAATTAGTAGGACCTTAAAGAGTAAGGTGAGATAGACGAACATAAATAGGTAACGATACATTATTTAAATGGGGTTTTAAAATACAGAATTTTATCGTTCGTAAATAATAGGGTCAAAGACACTCAGTCCTTGAATCTTCTTCGAATCAATACACTAAGACTGTCTCAGAGAGTACTCCAACTTTAGTTCTATAGTCGGTCTTGATGTCAACAGACTTACAAACTGACCTCGACGACCCAGGTAAAGGTTCGAGCGAATAGTGAGTATGTCGATAACCGGTCTTCGGAGTCAAGAAACGGTACACTATAAGAGGTATCCCGTACCTCATTCACTCCATTCTCTCCCGTTGGTGGTTTTTTTTTTTTTTTTTTCGTTTTATATAATACACTGAGAGTGTTAAATACCCTTCCCGTCTCATAGTGAGAACCCTTAAGGTGTTCGTTTTCACTTTTTCTTTCACGAGTCAGTACTAGTTGAGAACTCTAAAGTACTTGACATCGGGTGGTCCGAGGAGACAGATAGCCTAAGAGGTCCATTCTTATGACCTCACCCATCAGTAAGAGAAGAGGACTAGGTTCCTAGTCTGGACCCAGAGGACGTAACGTCTGTCCGAGAAATGGTAGGCACGGTGGTCCCTTCGGGGGTGCGTTTTTGTCGTGACTTTAGTCAACCTGACGCGGTAACCGTTTTAGAGTTTACTGTAGTGACACATGTCTGTAACGTCAAGTTTGGTGACTGTGGTTTGGATTTTTGGTCTTAGAGGTGGTGACTAATGCGATTCAGTCTACGGTATAAAGGGAGGTCTTTTCTTACCTAAGACATACCGTGTACAAGGAGTCCAAGATGAGGAGACACAGTTTGAGACTTCGAGGAGTGACCATTTCAGATACGGGGTTCACGTTTTTCTTTGACCCTTTTAATTAAAGACCAAAGATAGACCCCCTTATAATGAAAGGTTATACTTTTTAAAGGGTTTGATTTTACCCCTTCAGATTACTACGACTTGTTTTTGTTTCGGATTTTTCGAGGTGAGTTGAATCGAAGGGTTTTAATTGTTTGTGGGAGACGACATGAGTGTGAACGTTTGTCGTTGTCGCTTGGATTAAATGATGATAGAAGGGATATCAACTTTTACCTACATAGAGGAAATATTTCTTAGTTAAAATATTAAGATGGTACATTTGTAGATAGTAGAGACGTATATGGGTACCAGACACCTATAATAGAAATCTAGATACAGTACTATTACAGAGGTAATACTATAAGACATTAGACACATGATTCAACATTTCGATGTGTGATGGTCTTGTTGGACATATTTTGTCATCTTATAAGTAACCTCATTAATTAATTTATCAAATCTCTCGTTCCTGTGTTTGTCTTTATCTATTGTATCAAGGTTTCACCAGTGTTTCGATATCAATTGTTCCATTCTGAATGGAGGAGGTGTCGTAGAAGGTAGTAGAAAACACGATTCGGTCGTAGATCCCTGTATTGGGTTTGATCCACGGACTTATATGTCCTAATGACCTCAGATAGATTGTAAGTAGAAATGGTGAACTACACTATCTTTCGTTTCACTGGAGTTGGGTTCACCAGTAAAAAAATTGAAAATAAAATATAACCTCATATCAACTAATTGTTACTACACAATCAATGTCCACATGTCGTTTCAATAAGTCAATATGGGTATATTTATAGGTAAGAAGTAAAAAAAAATTAAACCGGTGTGGTGTGTCGTACACCCTAGAATCAAGGGTCTGGTTCCTAGTTTGAGTACCGGAGACTTAGTCTTCACGTCTCAGAATTGGTGACCTAGTGGTCTCTTGAGGGGTTCATAGATAAGAAAAAAGTTTAAGAAAAGGGTAAATCGAATAATGTCTTATAACTTGACTCAAGGGACACGATAGACCATCCAGGAACAACCGATAGGTAAAATTTATATCATAATACATGTACAGTTAGGACAGATGTAAAACTAAAATCGGAACTTTCTGAGATTTGTCTCTTGGTCGACTCGGTACAACACGGACCTGAGAACTGGGGTTCTTTGGGACTTTATTATTTGGTCACGACAATATTCCGTGATCTCCGTACCATTAAACAATGCCGTCGTTGTCTTTCGATTGTGTTATTCCGTAAACCATTTTCAGAGGTCTCATAAAGGCGTCTCCGTCGTAGTAGTCTCTTCCGTTCACCTTCATGTCTTATTTAGTAGATCAGATGGTTCTTAGTTAATGAAGAGGATATGTTAAGGGACACAGGTCACATTAGTCGATTCACGGACCGACCACAGGATTCGTATACTGTCGTATGTCGTCAAGTCTCAGCCAACTACGACCATCATTTAACCTGTGAGTTGGAACTGTCGACAGTGCAGTCGATTGCATACTCTTTCAGATAAAGTAGTGTCAATACGTACTAAAGACTAAGCCAATATCAGTGTTAGATGGAACATACACTTGGGTAATTCCTCCATGACCCCATTGATCTTGTGCTATCTTATTGTTAAGGAGAATAGATCAGGTAGTGACTCTGGGAGAAGACGTTACCCTGCGGAGAGTATTTGTCTGTACCCCGTTCTTTTCAATTTCATTTTCACACCGTATTTAGAAGAGTATGAGGTCTTTTATTTAGATGGCTGGTGAAGGAACTGACAGGATTAGTGGTCAGGAAGTCACAATAAGACGTACACGACTCAGTGACTGAACACAGACTACGAAACACTGGGTTGTCTGACATCGGGTGGTCCGAGGAGAAAAGTACCCTAAAGGGTCCGTTCTTATGACCTAACCCAACGGTAAAGAAAGAGGTCCCCTAGAAAGGTTGGGTCCCTACTTGGGAGTAGAGGACATCTGTCTAAGAAATGGTGAACTCGGTAGACCCTTCGGGTAATAAGATATATTAAGAGACTTTTATGAGACCAACACCTCAGTGAAACAGTTCGGTAGAGAGGAGGTCCCTTTGACCTGTTCCTTTCCAGAACCAGGTTCAAAACATGTGTCCCTCCATAAGAGAAGGGGTGAGGGGAATCCCAGTAGAGATACAGACATTGACCCGGTCTTAGGTCAAGGTCGACCACGTCTTGGTAGTCATTTCTTCGAGTAAGAAACAGAAGAATAAGTGGAGTAGATTCCTTTCCGGGAACCAATAGTCTCTTTTCTAAACTCCCCTTTACACCGACACATTCGGTCTCACAAGGATGACCTTCACACTTGGAGAACAAATAAGTGATATTAGACCAGAAATCCTTAACTTTATGTGGTAGTTCGACAACAATTTCTCGACGACTTGATGGGTTCACATTCCGAATCCAGGTCTATAGGGGGTCAGGAACTACCCGTTATGTCCAGGATCCTTGTGAATCCCGTGGTACCGGTCCTTAAATTAGAAATAATCCTCGTTCCTCTTTTGATTCAAAGAAGGGTTTTTCTTGTCAATAGACAGGTCCTCTCGTAATGTAAAGGGGTTTTTTCCTGACGGTATCTGAAGAGGTGTGTCTAGACAGTTCCTATAAACCTAGGAGACCCAGAATTTTCTGTGTCATCTGGACGACCGGGTCGATTTCCTGGGACAGGACAAGACCTTGGGTGAGACTCGACCGTCCGTCAGAAAACCCGACGAACCAATTTCTAAACCCTATCCATGTAGACGGGGAAGATTTTAGATACCTTCTGGTGGTTCGTGACGTGACCGAAAAATCGTCATCCCCTTCGTTCAGAGTGTTTATTACCCTGTGTTTGTCTTGGTCTACAAAACGAGGATAGACACGACGTTAAGTACCCCAGTGTTTCTCAGTCTGTTCTGTCTCGTTGACTTGACTTGACTTGACTTGACTACGAGACAGGTCGTTTCTAAAGGTAAAGTGTTTATACTCCCTTTTGTAAATTTTAAAAATTTCATGTCATAGATTTTGGAATTAGATCACAATTGTAGACCTTCTCTCTCTATTCATTTTTATATATAAAAATTACGTTATTTCACCTCGAATTATTATGAATAATATCCTCAATAAAATAGAATAATTAATAAATTCAAATAATTTGAAATTAGAGGACCTGATGACTTTTTGTGTCTCCAATTTTCAAAATTTAGAAAAGTAAAATCAAAATTAAATTTTTATATAGTTAGGTTAATAAAATTTTATCTTTATACAAACCTTGTAAACCAAATTTACATAAAATTTTATGAACCATACACTCAGATGAAGTTGACTTTTAAAATATGGAGTTATGTCTGGTTTATAAAGGTTACTTTTAAACCACAAGTTTACTACCCAAGACTTATATTTTGTGATCTAAAATTTCTTTATTATATTTTCACATTTGACAACTAATTTTCACCTTTATTATAAAATCTATATGAAAGTAAAAGTACCCCATTTATTTTATAAAAAATTTTTAGAATTCCGTGCACATGGGGTTACAAGTGGCGTCGTGACAAATATTATCGGTCCTGTCCCTTCGTTGGGTCTACCGGTAGTCGTCTACTTACCTATTCTTTCGACACCATGTATATGTGTTACCTCGTAATGAGTCGGTAATTTTTCTTATGTAAACTTAGTCAAGATTACTCCACCTACTTTGACCTCGGATAATATGTCTTACTTCATTCGGTCTTTCTTTTTGTGGTTATGTCATACGATTGTGTATATATACCTTAAATCTTTCTACCATTACTATTGGGATATATGATCTGTCGTTTTCTCTGTGTCTACATATCTTACCTAAAAACCTGAGACTCCCTCTCCCCCTCCCACCCTACTAAACCCTCTTACCGTAACTTTGTACATATGATAGTCCATTCTTTGCTTAGCGGTCAGATACAAACTATGTCCTGTGTCCTGCGAACCCCGACCACGTGCCCCTACTAGGTCTCTCTACTATACCCCACCCTCCACCCTCTCCCCAAGTCTTAACCCTTGAGTACATGTGGGTACCGCCTAAGTACAGTACATACCGTTTGGTTATGTCATAACATTTCGTTTTATTTCATTCTTATTTTTAATTTTTTTTTATTTTTTTGTTTTAGAATTCCTTTTTATGTCTCGAATTATTCTGTGGTTGTGTTTCTACTGAGTTTAAGTATTTCGTAAGTATAAAAAGGTTATGGATTGTGTCATCGACCGAGAAAAATATTTTAGAGTTATTCATGAAAAAAATTTGCTGACTACCCTATACGAGTGATTACACCATGTCGTTTTTATCGTACTTGTAACCTCGGATTTTTGTACATCTAGATTTAGAGTAGAGATTATGAATATTCAAGACTCTGGGCCCTCTTTACTCAATCCTATTTACGGGGGGACGGTTTCTACAGGTGGAAGAACCGTGACCATGAACCTTTATATAGTGAAATATATTATTTTCCTTGTAACACCCACACTAATTTAATTCCTAGAACTCGACCTCTCTAATAGAACCTAAGAGGTCTACCCGGGTAACTTAATTATGGATGTTCACAGGTTCCGTCCTTGCATATGATTCAGCGAAGTCAGTATAGGCTGAGAAACTGTGGGGTACCTGACATCGGGTGGGTCGAGAAGACGGGTACCCTAAGAGGTCCGTTCTTATGACCTCACCCAACGGTAACGGAAGAGGTCCCCTAGAAGGACTAAGTCCCTATCACGGACTCAGAGGACGTAACCGTCCTCCCAAGAAATGGTGATCACGGTGGTCCTTCAGTCTAAGTTTCTGCTTCAATATAACTGTCTTCGTCTCTAAACTCTTTATTCCGGACGACTTTGAAACCGACATCCTAAAGACTGGAGGTCTTACGGTTTTATTATAAACACAATAAAATTTGGTAATTTTAACACCATTAATCGTGTCAACTTTTGATTAAGTCCGTGTCACCTTTTGTCTTCATTCTATAAGGATACCCCTCCTAATTTGTATTAAAATCTCGTGACCCGTGTATCATACGTAAGTCATTCACCGTGGACACTACTGTGAGTGACATAGTAATCTCCACAACGAATTGTAACTAATTTTCGAACCTGAGTCCTCAGTCTACCTGTCCACAAGAAAAGGTCAGAGGTGGTACCTAGGTCAGACACCGACGACGACGACGAACAACGATGCAGTGAAGTTAACACAGACTGAGACACTGGGGTATCTACCGTCGGGTGGTCCGAGGCAGCAGGGACCCTAAGAGGTCCGTTCTTGTGACCTCATCCAACGGTAAAGAAAGAGGTTACGTATTTTCATTTTTCACTTTTCACTTTAACTTCAGCGAGTCAGCACAGACTGAGAAGCGCTGGGGTACCTGACGTCGGGTGGTCCGAGGAGGTAGGTACCCTAAAAGGTCCGTTCTCATGACCTCACCCCACGGTAACGGAAGAGGACCTAGGTCAGATCCAAAGGAGTAAACATTTTGTCTCAATTCGTATCTGAATATCGTATAATGACAACACTCTTAATTAATTTTGTATACACTTTATGCCTCGGGACACGGACTGTGCTCCACCCCACACACACGAGTCAGTGGGTCAGAACAGACTGACAAACACTAGGGTACCTGACATCGGGTGGTCCTCGGAGACAGGTACCTTAACGGGTCCGTTTTTATGACCCCGTCCAACGGTAAAGGGAGAGGTCCCCTAGAGGGACTGGGTCCCTAACTTGGCGTAGAGAACGTAGAGGACAACGCGTCGCATTTACAACGACATTAATGATAACGACGAAGATAAGGATAACAAAAGCTTTAAAGTGGTGACTTCGTGACTTTTGATAGGAACATTAAAATTTTCTACAGGACATTAAAGGACGATGATACGTTGATATAGAACGGTACCAGTGAGTGAGTTGAAGTTTCCGGTTTCAGCCGGACCCCGTGTTTACCATCGAGATAGGACTCGAGTGGGTCTAAATTGGAATTGGTAATTAAGGAGGTCAAGGTAAGGTTCTTCTTTCTTCAGAGAAATAATTTTCTCTTAGTTGGTTTGGTCCGAAGTCATTTACAATTGTTTATGGTTTTGAGTATTACGAAAATCGAAATCATCCGGTTTGTGAATTCTGTGTTAATGTAAAAGGAAAGAACAGGATTCGTATAGAAATGATCGAATAAGAGTCGACTAGAAATATATGTTGATAAAGAAGGACCGAAAATATATTAAACTATAGATATAAGATAAGGGGAGTAGAACTATTTAGTACTTCTTACGGAAACTTTCAGGGACAAAGTTATAGGGACAATATTGTCAATTTTTAATATCAATATTCGATCTCTATTTTATGTTATTTAAATTATTTTTGCAAGTTGTACGTATCGGTCCTGAAAATTTTGTGAACAAACCGCCTTAAAGACCGTCAGGTCATCAATCCTAAAATCCAAAGACAACGTCCCCCGTGTCTAAGTTAAGGATCAACACCTTGAGTCTCGGGTGTCCGGTACCCCGGTTTTTTTTTTTTTTTTGTCTTTTGTGATCAAAAATCCGTTTTTGAACTTTTTTTATTTTCCTTAAAGACTAAAAGTACTATATTATATAAGTAGTGGTAGTAACAGTGGTACTTTTTGTTCTTTTTCCTTTTTCTATAACGTGTACCTTTGTTAAGTAAAAGATATATATATAAAAAATTTAAAAACCAAGTGTTAGGATTGGTGACGGTCCCTTAAGGGTTTTGGAAGGTAAAACCTACCTTCTAAGTCAAGTCAAGTCAGTGAGTCAGTACAAGCTGAGAAACACTGGGGTACTTCGCGTCGTGCGGTCCGGAGGGACAGGTAGTGGTTGAGGGCCTCAAGTGAGTTTGAGTGTAGGTAGCTCAGTCACTACGGTAGGTCGGTAGAGTAGGAGACAGTAGGGGAAGAGGAGGAAGGAAGTTAGAAACGGTTGTAGTCCCAGGAAAGTTTACTCAGTCGAGAAGTGTAGTCCACCGGTTTTATAACCTCAAAGTCGAAGCTATAGTCAAGAAGGTTACTTGTGGGTCCTGATTAGAGGAAATCCTACCTGACCAACGTAGAGGAGTGTCAGGTTCCCTGAGAGTTCTCAAAAGAGGTTGTGGTGTCAAGTTTTCGTAGTTAAGAAGTCGCGAGTCGAAAGGAATATCAGGTTGAGAGTGTAGGTATGTACTGATGACCTTTTTGGTATCGGAACTGATCTACCTGGAAACAACCGTTTCATTACAGAGGCGAAAACTTATACGATAGATCCAACCAGTATTGAAAGGAAGGTTCCTCGTTCGTAGAAAATTAAAGTACTGACGTTAGTGGTAGACGTCACTAAAACCTCGGGACTTTTTTTTCAATCGGTGACAAAGGTGACAAAGAGGTAGACAAACGGTACTTCACTACCCTGGTCTACGGTACTAGAAGCAAAAGACTTACAACTGGAAATTCGGTTGAAAAAGTGAGAGGAGAAAGTGAAAGTAGATCTCCGAGAAATCAAGAAGAAATGAAAGACGGTATTCTCACTACAGTAGACACATAGACTCCAATAACTATAAAGAGGACCGTTAGAACTAAGGTCGAACACGAAGAAGGTCGGGTCCCAAAGAGTACTACATGAGACGTATCTTCAATTTATTCGTCCCACTGTTATATGTCGGAACTGNGAAAGTAGATCTCCGAGAAATCAAGAAGAAATGAAAGACGGTATTCTCACCACAGTAGACACATAGACTCCAATAACTATAAAGAGGACCGTTAGAACTAAGGTCGAACACGAAGAAGGTCGGGTCCCAAAGAGTACTACATGAGACGTATCTTCAATTTATTCGTCCCACTGTTATATGTCGGAACTGAATGAGGAAAAGGATAAACTTTGGTCAGACAAAAAGGTACAGGTCAAGATTGACAACGAAGGACTGGACATATGTCCAAAGAGTTCTCCGTCCAGTCCACCAGACCATACTGGTAGAGAAAGTCTTAAAAGGTGTCAAATAACACTAGGTGTATCAGTTTCCGAAACCGTATCAGTTATTTCGTCTTTATCTACAAAAAGACCTTGAGAGAACGAAAAAGGTACTAGGTCACCTACAACCGTTAAACTAGAGACCAAGGAGACAGAAAAGCTTTTGGTCGAACTTGTAGACCTTCAAGTGCCAAGTGCATAACGACTTCGGACCGAACCTCTTAAGACTCGTAATGAAATGATCGTACACTCTACTCACGTTAACACGTCATCAAACTCGTAAAAAACCGTAACTGAAAGAATCCCTAACGTTACTTTTGACTGTAAAAGGTCAGGACACCGGTGACGACTCAAAAGGTGTAAACGACCGTATAACTCACGTCGTGAAAGTGTCGTAGTAGAAGGTCCTAAACTTTATCGAGTTGACCTTAAGGTAGTGGAGGTGATCGAAACAAGTATCACTACGAAGGATTCCGGATGAACTGAAGTGTAAGGTCCTATAGACCGAGATCCACTTATTAGTGTGGCAGCACTAATAGACCCAGTACTTCTAGAAAAGACATATCAAGAAGACACATAAGGACGGTGGAGAAGAATTATAGAAGACGAAGAAAATCCGTACGTATCAGTGTCATAAATATAAACATGAGTAAGTGTAGTGTACTGAAACAGGTGTATACTTTACATAAGAAAGTTACTTGATTTAAACTTAATCATACATATATATTAAACAGTTGGTTTACCTCCTGTAAAGACTCTCATTTTCCCCCGTAAAAATCATTAATATATTTACATACATTTGATCCTAACAAGAAATTTCTCACCGAACTAAGAGATCCAAAGTCCGATTGAATGATGTTCTTAGTCTTCGAAAATCTATGAGTAATAATGAGAAGGATAGGGGTACTAATAGAAACAAGTCCGAGACAAAGACTGTATTAAAGTTCGTACAAATAATAAGTTTTATGAAACGAAATGTTAGATGATACACGATCCATTAAATCCTTAATTGTTTTTAAGAACAACAACAACAAGTCAGTGATTCGGTCCAGGCTGAGACGTCGGGGAACTTGACATCGGATCGTCCGAGGAGACAAAGGGTAATAGCGAGTCGTCATTTCTTAGGTGGACGGTTACGTCCTCTACACCCTCAAATCCCAAGCTGGGAACCCATCCCTTCTAGGGGACCTCTTTACCGTTGGGGGAGGTCATAAGAACGGACCTCTTAGGGAACCTGTCTCCTCGGACCACCCGATGTGAGGTCCCCCGGTGTTCTCATCCTATACTGAATGACTGATTTGTTGTGGGTTTTTTCTTAAGAATCCCTCAGAGTTTAGTGTACCTTCTCTGTAAATTTGTACTCATAAGGACTATGAGAGTTTAGACACAAACGGACCAACATCTTGTATTCTCCCGTAAACCTTTACACACACGTCCGTACTGTCTCACGGAAATTTTTAGATTACTTTATTCTCTTTGTAGATATCTCCCATATTGGAGATTTTATGTTTAATTGAGAGATCAGTAAGGTGCGTCTCCTTTTTTTTTTTTTTCCGGTCTCTGAACTTTTGAACCACGACTCCTTTTGACACTGGTAAAACGTCAGATGACTATTCTATCACTCCACCTTTTATCTGTTCTTCCGAAGCCACCTTAGTACTTCCCAAAACTGTTGGGTTCCTCGAAGTTAAAATTGACTAGATCTTTCCCTCGGTTTCGTAAATTCGTCTCTTCTCGTACCTTTCCCGAAGGGTCCACCGTGATCACCATTTCTTGAGTGGACGGTTACGTCTCTACACCCAAACTAAGGACCCAGTCCTTCTAAGGGTCCTTCTCCAGTACCGTTGGGTGAGGTCATAAGAACGGACGTTCTAGGGTACCTGTCTCCTCGGACCACCCGATGTATGTCAGGTGTTCCGGTGTTTCCCAACCCCATCCACACTCACCAACCTCACATCTACGACCTTACCTACCACTCTACGTCTCTACATACATGTTAAATCTGTATAGGATCAAAAGACCGAACCCGATAACAAGACTAAAACTACTGTAATTTGACATGGTCTATTACAAAGTCTTCTGAAGTAGGTTTCTTGTCTTACAAAGAGTTTTATTTATTTATTCATGGTGAAATTGTTCGGTGAGTAACGTACACCTGAAATAAACCGCCATGTTTTCCTTAAACCTTCAACGACTACAAAAGTCAAAAACTCAGATTCTTAAGTGATGGAAGTCGCAGATAATAACAACCCTCTACCTCCCTATCACGACAGGGAAACTACTATGTGTGTATTTCGTTGAGGGTTTGTGGGGAGACCTCTTTTACGACGTCTGACTATACCATTCGTCAATAAAGCGTCACGAATATTTGTTAAATACCCCGAAGGGGTCACCGAGTCGTCCATTTGTCGGACGTTGCGTCTTCCGTATCCACTACGCCCAAACTAAGAACCCAACCCTCCTTTACCGTTGGGTGAGGTCATAAGAACGGACTTTTTAAGGTACCTGTTTTCTCGGACCTCCCGATGTCAGGTACCCCAGTGTCTCTCAGTCCGTACTGACTCGTGTGTCGTGTGTGTGTGTATTTGTGAAATATTATATATAACACACACACACACACACACGTACGTGTGTATAATTCAGCGAAGTCAACACCGTCTGACACTGGGGTACCTGACATCGGGTGGTCCAAGGAGACAGGTACCCTAAGAGATCCGTTCTTATGACCTCACCCAACGGTAAAGAAGAGGTCATACATACATACGTATACATATGTGTGTGTGTACGAAATCAAAAATAAATCATTAGTCAACCTCTCCTGTCAAGTCCTATTGATTTACTACAGAGGACAAAAGGTCTAAACTGTTGATTTCTGGTTGATTCTGGTCGACTCGTGTCAGTCGATAATTTTCCTGTGTCACGGACAGACAATGTGAATAAAGGTTTACAGATTATTAAAGAGACTGTTCGTCTCGTCGTAAGACAAAAGGGAATGTGTGATAAGAGACTACACTTCTTTCCCCGTCCTTTCTCTCACCTCGACTTCTTTCTCCCACCTTAGGAACCTTTGTCTCTCGTGTCCGACTTACGTGAATTGAAATAGTAGGATTGTTCGGAAACTTCATCTACGACAAAAATCGGAGTCAAAAGTCCTCTTTTGTCTTCGTGTCTCTTCAATTCCTTGACTGAGTTCCAGTGTGTCGATCATTTATCGTCTCAACCTTACCCCTTTGCCTCGTCTAGAGGTGTTTCAGTTGTGACGTTCGGTTCCCCATCGGAGCAGGTGTAGACCACCGGGTTGTTCCTAAACAAAAACTTCCTAAACAAAAATAGCCCGTCTACCTGTGACACCCCCACCAGACCCTAATTTGGTGAAGTGGTCACGAGTCGTCCGCCCGACGGATATTTCGTATGTAGGTATGTAAATCCTTTTGATTGGTTACTTCTGTCTTCCTGACTTCTGGATCGTCCCCTGCTATTAACGGCATCGTCCCAGACCTCTTGCACTCCGAAGGTTTCGAGTCTACTTTTCTAACGGAAAAGGGGCCTTTATCTTGTTCTCATTCCTGAGAACGGAACTTTTAGGGTACCTGTCTCCTCGAACCACGTCCGACGATAGGTACCCCAGCGTTTCTCAGCCCGTGCTGACTCGCTGAAGCGAAGGTGAAAGTGAAAGTTCCTGTGTCCATTGTAAAGGCTGTATACGACCTTTGATTCCGCCAAGTGTGGACTACTACGTCCTTCGTTTTTGAATGCGACTTTCACCTTTCGCCCCTCACCGAACCTCGCAACTGTCAGACCTCAAACGTCAATCTCCTTCATTTTGTCCAAATCGTCGAAGTCTCTGACCTTGACCGGTACCGAACACCGATGTCTCCACTCCCGGGGCCCGATTTACTTTTCGTCGTAAGGAACAGGTTTTCTCCAATTCTTAAAGTTCTGTTCCTTTCATATCGTGACCCTGAAGGGGCCACTAGGTCACCAATTCTGAAGCGGAAGGTCAACGTCTCCCACGCCCAAGCTAGGGACGAGTCCTTCTATTCGGTGAGTCTGGGTTTCGTATTTTTTCTTCGTTGGAATATTGTTTGAATTATGAAATATTTTATGCCAGGTGCAGTTTGAAGGGACCACCGCGTCGCCGACTCTTCGGTGGACGGTTACGTCCCCTGTACCCAAGCTAGGGACCAGACCCTTCTAAGGTGTACCGTGTCTCGTAGTTCGGGAACACGGGGTTGATGACTCGGGCACGAGATCTCGGATGCACGGCGTGGATGACTTCGGACTCGCGGGACCTCGGACACGAGACGTTGTCCTCCTCGGTGACTGACGATGATCGCACATCGGGGGTGAGTGGCGTTGACCTCTTTCGGGCGACCGTCGTTGTTTCGGGGTTTGTTGTTTTCTTTTTTCTTTTTTTACAACCGGGTGTAGTTTTTATATACATGAATTTTCTTTTTGTTTCATGTCGGGACTTTGTTCGTGCACCAGGAAGTCTCACACCCCGGGGTGCTCTGACGTCTCCAGTGTGTGAGGTTAGTTTCCAGTGCCCTCGCTACTCAGATATTTAGACACGACCGGAGGTGGACTTTGGTGTGTCGGGTCTGAAGAGTAAGTGAGGTAATGTAGGTTGGTTTTAGAGCGGTACTCTTTCGTCTCTCCGTCCCACTCACTCAAGGGAGACTAGTGTCCGTTTAAAGGTAGAGGACTAAAACATCGACTCACTTCGTCGAGGAGAACATTACCTCCCACAACTAGAAATAAACACTCGTTCAGAACGAATAATTGGGTTTTAGAAACGATCGAACGGGGGTCATTTTTTGTAGTCCATTTAATAATCGAAACTTTCACTGTCATAAATTGCGTACTTTTTTCCGAGACGTAGTGAGTAATAATCTCTTTACGTTTAGTTTTGATGTTACTCTATAGTGGAGTGTGGTCAGTATTGTCAGTAATAATTTTTTTAGATGTTTGACATTTACGACCTCTCCAGCATCTCTTTTCCCTTAGGAAAACGTGACAACCACCCTTACAATTTAACCATATCGATGATACCTACTGTCGATTATACCTCTAAAGAGTTTTTTCATCTTTATTTTCATGATATACCGGGTCGTTAGGGTGATGAGTCGTAGATAGACCTCTTTTGTTATTAAGTTTTTTCTCTACACATGGTACTACAAGTAACGTCTTGAGAAATATTATTGATCCTGTACCTTCGCTATATCTACAAGTAGCTGTCTGCTTACCTATTTCTTCAACACCATGAATATAACTGGTACTTTTCCTTTCTTTGTCAGTCAAGATCAGTCCACCTATTTGGATCTCGGACAATATGTCTCACTTCCTTCTGTTCTTTTCTTTTTGTTTATAGTATAAAATTACGTATATATACCTTAGATCTTTTTACCATGACAACTTGGATAAACGTCCCACTCTTTTCTCTCCGTCTGTGTCTCTTCTATGAACACCTGTGTCACCCCCTTCCTCTCCCACCCTGTTTGGCTATCGTATCGTGACTTTGTATGCGTGACAATGTACACTTTATCTATCGATTGCCCTTCAACGACGTATTGTCCCCCTCGAGCTGTGCCACGAGACACTACTGGATCTGCCGACCCTACCCGAACCCCCACCCTCCCTCTAAGTTCTCCCTCCCTTGTATGTATATGCATACTGACTAAGTAAAACAGTACACCGTCTTTGGTTGTACTGTGACATTTCGTTAATAGGAGGTCAAAGTTTTTTAACTGTCATAAAGAATTTTGTCTCTGGTGTAAAAAATTGTTATGTTTTAATAAAGTGAAGTTCTCTAGTCTCTTAAGGTAGTGTCCTTTCTTCGTTTGTTCGTACAAAGATACTTCCGTAAAACTTTGATAAATTAGGGATATAGGTATGTCTCCAATTTACTCAAGACTCAGTATAATATATTTGTAATGTATCGTCCAAAGTTTAATGTGAATTAAAGTCTTTTAATTGTAAAAATAGTCACATAAAGGATGGGTGTATTTAAGAATGAAAGAATAGGTGAAGGGGGTTTTATCACAAAAAGGTTTGTCTCTAAAAAAAAAGGACAGAATTGACCTTTTTTAATAAATTCTCGATTACTCTATTAGTTTCACTTCACTTCACAATCTACGAGTCAGTACAAGCTGAGAAACGTCGGGGTACTTGACGGTCCAAGGAGACAGGGACCTTAAGACGTACGTTCTTAGGACCTCACCCAACGGTAAGGGAAGAAGTTCCTTAGAAGGGCTAGGTCCCTAACTTGGACCCAGAGGACGTAATCTCCGTCTAACAAATGGTGACTCGGTGGACCCTTCGGGTTCTATTAGTTTATAAACAAATTTGTGAGTTAATAAAAACAACCGTACTTGAGATCTCTATGACTAACTTGGACGACCAATACAAAAGTCTTTGTAAACATAATAGTCTGATCGACTTTCATAAAATTGATACAAAGATCTCCGAGACACCGTTGTCACTTCTTTGTAAAAGTTTTGCTTATTTCGACGTCTCTATTTTAAATTTTTTTCGTCGACCATAGAAGGTCTGGAGAAAGGACAGAATTCTTTTAAACGATCATATTTATATGGTAAACGTTTTTAGAGATCCTTACATTTGATGTTGCCAAACCAACATGTACATGGAGCTAAGAGCCAAAAAAAGGAGGTGGTGATATCTTTTAAGACACCTCAATCCGAATTCAGTTTAAGACTTAGACAATTAATAATACAGAAGGGACCACCGAGTCTACCATTTCTTGGACGGACGTCACGTCCTCTGGTCCCAAACTAGGGATTAAGTCCTTCTAGGGGACCTCTTCTCTTACCGTTGGGTGTCGTCATAAGAACGGACCTCTTAGGGTACCTGTCTCCTCGGACCGTCAGGTGCCCTAGACTTTCTCAGTCTGTACTGACTTCGTTGACTCGTGCGTGTGTATGAGACTCGTGAGAGAGTTTTAGAGACTTTGTAGAAGTAGACACGTTACTTTCAGGAGTAAAGATTCTATTAATGTCTCGTGTCAATCCTTTATATTTCGTATACTTGTCCTGAACACGTATAACGGGGTACAAAATTGGGATTGAAGTAATATTGCCTCCTTCACTTAAACCTGACTACTGGAGGGTTTCGGTTTCAGGAAGTCGTTATCATTCATGTGTTATTTTTATTGTTGTAGGTATCCTGAATCTCCTCCTAGTTTACTCAAATATTAACTTTTACGTAACGAGTTGATTTCATTTATCTACCCATTTATCTCTTTCTTTCGTCCTTATTCTAAGAAGTCCTTGTGTCGAACATGAGAGTTTAAGGGTCACATGCTCTTCCTTGCTATGTTTAAGAGTTTATTGACATCATGCATCCTTCTCATGACGGTTTTTTCATCACATCCCCCGACCTACAGGGACCACTAGGACACCGATTCTGAGGCTCGAGGTTTTCGTCCCCTGGACCCAAGTTAGGGATGACCCTTTTGATCTAGGGTAGACGGTCTTGTTTTGTTAGTTTCTGGGACGAACGACGTTGATTCTGAGTTACGTCGGTCTATTTATTTTTATTTATTTTTAAAAAATTCAACATATACCCTTATGGAGAGAACCAAGGACTAAAGAAGAGTCAGTAGGACAAGAGTGATTGAACATAAAAATTTTTTCTTTATAATCACTAGTCGTAACAATCCATATTATCCTGGTCGATGTGTTAAACGACCCGGATTCTGTTTTATTTTTACGTCCAGGGGTACATTTTTAATAATCCTTAAGGGTTTGACACTGTCACCCATAATTTGGTTCACGTCCCCGTCGAGATTCCCGTTTCGGGACACGTTAACAAACTGAGCTTTCGGGTGTCTTGGTTGGACTCATGTTAACTCTATGACTGACCGAGTAAAGTCGTCATTAATTACCTAAAGGTCCTTCTGACGTATATTTCGAGTCTCGACGTACCCTTCTTGGTAGTACGCTTTGATATCAAGGTATGAATATAAAATTTCTATAGCTTCGACGACGGTGTTGACCAAAGACACCGACAGTGACATCGGACCTCTCAAATTAAAATAAGGTTGGTGATAGTTCCGATTCTCTTTTAAGAGGTATCAGAGACACAAGGATAGTCAGTCGTCAAGGACTAAGACCCAGACCCCATCCTTGTAGACTAGCTATCTCGGATTCGATCCTCAGTCAAGAGGACGTCTCTTATACCCTTTCGCACCGTGGCCGCAAGGGCCTATCGGTCACCTGAGGCGAAGGGTCGTCCAGTGTATTTTATCCCTTAAAGGGTTTGACTTTGTCCCCTGTACACGGTCCGACGGTTGTTTCTGCTGTTTTCAGGTAATCTCTTTATTTTAATAAAGGAGTCCGTTTATTTCACGACTCCAAATCATGCGACCAAATAAAGTAGGACTTTGTGTGTTCAAGTAGAACATTTCTTCCGGGACCATACGGTCTGACATATTATATATTCTGTGTATGGATACACGAGAGAAGTAAGGTCGAAGAGAGGTGCTCTTCGTTAGAATCTTCAAGGGTCGAACAAGGGTTATAAACGAGTTTTTAGTCTAACTATAATTCACTAAGGGAAGAAGACTGGTTTTAGTAGTAAGTGTTGAACGTCACTATTACGTACAAAAACAAAGACGACGGGTAAGTATGTGAAGAAGACCCAATGTGAGAGAGATGGAGTTAGTATACTAGACTACCTCGACGGGTGCCGAGAGGGTTCAGGGACATAAGTAAGACTACGGTTACTCTGGGTCCGGGTCGGTCACTCTTTTCGAGGTGAAGGGTCGGTGTTACCAGGTCATAAAATTACCCGTGGAGTTACTCGGTCCCTAGAAAAGAATTATATTAAAATGACTCAACAAAAACCGACACGACCCGGCAGTGACCACGGGTCCGAAAAGAGATCACCGCCGCCCTTCCCCGATGAGAGATCGACGCCACACTCCCGAAGAGCGACGTCACCGAAGAGAACAACGTCTCATACCCTAGATCCCGTGCATCGGAAGTCCACAACGTCGAGGTCCCGAGCTCTCGTGTCCGAGTCATCAACGTCGTGTACCCGAATCAACGAGGCGTCGGACACCCTAGAAGGGTCTAGTCCTTAGTTTTGACGCAGGGGACGCAAACGTCCACCTAAGAAATGGTGAATCGGTAGTCCTTTCGGGATCCCTAGAAAAATGATACTTCTAAGATTTAGTCATCTAAACCCTAGTAGACTTTCAAACGTAGAGAAAAAAAGATTAAAATTAACCTTATGTCAACTAAATATTACACAATCAAAGTCCACATGTTGTTATATATACTTATATATATATGTGTGTGTATACGTGCCTACGAGTCAGCGAAGTCATCGCAGGCTGAGAAACACTGGGGTACCCGACATCGGGTGGTCCGAGGAGACAGGTACTCCAAGAGGTCCGTTCATCTGACCTCACCCAACGGTACGGGAGGAGGTCCTCTAGGAGGACTGGGTCCCTAGTTTAGACGTAGAGGATCAGAGGACGTAACCGTCCGTCCGAGAAATGGCGATCGCGGTGGACCCTTCGGGTGTACATATATATGAGGGAGAACGAAAAAATCTAAGGAAAGGGTAATGTCTCATAGCTCATCTAATGAGACACGACATGTCGTCCAAGAGTAATCAATAGATTCTCTCGAATGTAAAGATTGTTCAAGAGAGAGTCTGCCACGGAGACGACGACTGGACATCTGTTGTGGTCCTCATCATTCCTGGAGTGAGAGGGGGACCCCTAGATCGCAACACGTGAGATTGGTTCGGGTCGGTCATACAGTTGTGTCTCTTTCGGTTCCGTTCTCACTCGTCTCCACCCTTCTTTCCCACACTAGTGAAACAAAGATGAAACTGGATCAACACGGACCACGGTCGAGGAAAAGTGAGGTAAGTGTGTCCGGTTATTTATCTGAACGATAAATGTGCTTTGACTCAACCTAAAGAAGTGAACGTTCGTTTTCATATGTATCTTTTATTGGAAATAAATCTATATTCGATTGTCACAGGTCCAACGGGACATGTTTCGCTAAGGAGTCAACGACGTAAACGTTGGATGGACGAAAGTCCTTAAAACTTAAGACTGAGTACTAAAATTCTTTATTCATCCTTGATTAACAACGTACAAATTTTCAGTGAATCAAAAGACAATCTCACCAGTAATAGATTCATTTCGGTTATGTTTTAGAAAATTCGGAAAAGAAACTAGTTAATTCTTTTTTATATATATATATATATAAGAAGCCTTCACAAATAAGGGTGAGATAGTCGAAGGGGCATTCACAAAGAGGTGACCTGGAGGGTCCACCGAGTCACCATTTCTTAGGTGAACGGCTACGTTCTTTGCGTCAAGTTAGGGACCCAACTCTTCTAGCGGACCTCCTTCTATGTCATTGGGTGAGGTCATAAGAACGGATCTCTTAGGGTTCCTGTCTCCTCGGACCACCCGATGTTAGGTACACCAACGTTTTCTCAGTCTGTGCTGACTCGCTGATTTGTTGTTGGTCGAGGGGACACTAAGAGATCGACAAAAAGATGTCTAGTTATATGGAGACTTTGGTTCTTTTCCCCACGTTATATCACCGTCAGACAACACCCCATGTCTGTTAACATCCCCATTTGATCATAAGATTTACTGTACAACGACCCAGGACATTAAGGTGGTTCGAGTGCATACAGATGATTGATGTGAATAGGTGTATTCACACTCGATTAACAAAGATTAAGTGTAAGTTCTCCTCAATTCTAGTAAAACGTAGAAATGTTAATCTAAAAACCAATTGGCGCGTACCACCTAGTTTAGTCAGGAGGAGACAAATGTACAGTATTTAACAATTAGTGGGAACTTTTTGTCTACCCACCGTTAAGACTTTTGTTCCAATTTATTTTTGAACCTCTTCAGAAGGGTCACTTTTTACTGAACAAGACTCTTCATCATTACAGTGTCAAGAGTCTCTGTTTGTTTTATCTATAAAGGTACTATTCATGTTTACCATCCCATTAATCGTTTGAGTGTTTCACAATAGGAAAACAATCTCCTTACATAAGAGAATCAAGTTTATTATCAAATAATTTTGGATGTAAAACACTCTCCGGTCCTATTTAGTCAAGTCGTTTTGTCGAAACCGTCCAGTCGAGACTGAAGAAACGGGACCTCCGAAACAGACAAGGACACCTGGGTCCACTCAAAAAGATGTACCCGAGAGTATCGTGGATGAAAAGGAGTGTGAACAAGTGAAAAGACTTAGAGAGGGACGGAGAAGGGTTTGGAGAGATGTGCCAATTCACAAATCGTGGTTCAGTCACACCATTTATAAACGAATGATGTCTATTCGTTCACCCTTCTACAATACAATATTAGTTGAATTAAGTATAGCACTTCTCGTGCAATACGAACATCGAACGATTGTCATTACTAGTCAGACTGAATTTTTTTAAAATAGGAAGTAACTCAAATAAGAGACAAAAAAATTACATTATTGAACGTTTCTAAAAAAAAAAGGAAATATTATATTTCGACGGGTTACGACGACCTAAACCGATTTTTTTTAAGAACTGACGACACGAAACACGAACGTGAAATTTTTCAAGCTTAAGTTTCATCATTGATCCCTAAATTATCATTGTTGCTGTAATTTTTTGTCCAACTCATAGAAAAGTTGTGACAGGGGTCCATATCCTTCTTTCAATACGATGTTAAGAAAACGACGATTTAATATAGTTGTTGATGGTGATCCCCCTCGAAGTAGAGAAGAATAACGGTCAATTGTTGGCGACGTAACTTCCATTTAGACATACCGATATAGGTGAGAAATAAAATACAGGTTCAATTAGAGTTTACAATATAGGTGGGGATATATAGACTATAGATATTAGGTTATTGAATTAATTACAAATAACTTCTGATCGGTTAAATGAGAGTTTACTAGTGAAAGGATCCATCTTCAATCAAGCACAGTAAAAAAAAAAAAGTAAAAGTATAGCCGTAACTGCATTGTCCTTTTTTTACAAGTAATAGTTTTCGTTATTGTTTATCTCTATTTTGTTTTTCTCTATTCTTTTTCTATATTTTTAATACATAGACGTCTTTATTTAGTTTCCTTTATTTACAATAGAAATTGAATTACTACTCGAAAGGTTTGAAATTGTCACTTACTGTGGGAGTCACAGAGTCATTGAAGAGGTAGTACAGGGTTCGGTTTTTTTTTTTTTCAATTAAATGATTCGTCCATCCAAGTTGTCGAATTCTTTATAAATCCAAGGTTATTGAATTATTGACAAACTTTTGATATATGTCAGGGACCGTAAGAGGTCCGGTCTTATGACCTCACCCACCGGTAAGGGAAGAGGTCCCCTAGAGGGGTTGGGTCCCTAACTTAAGTTCAGAGGGTGTAACGTCCGCCTAAGAAATATATGTACATTTGTCTTTCTTTTTCTATTATAAAATAAAGTACTAAGTGTAAATGACACAATCAATAGATGACCTCAGTCTTACAGTCGACCCCGACGTCGTTGTCCTTCCGTTCTAGCACCGACTCCTAGGTAAAGGTTCTACCGAGTAAGTGTACCGTTGACCGTCCTCCGGAGTGAAGGGACACCCGAAGATCTTTTGTCCAAGTTAAGGAGTGTTGTTGTGCCGTACCGTTGTGACGTGTTGTGTCGTCGACTGTAGGGGTCTCACTAGGGTCCCGCGGTCGTTCCTCCTCCTACGTTTCGGAAAATACTGTATCTGAATCTTTAGTGTACGGTAGTGCGGACGGTGTCAGATACAAATCTTCGACCAATGATTCAGGTCAGGTATAAGTTCTCTTCTCCTTAGTAAGAGGTAGGGAATTTTTCTTTCCAATAATTTATTAAAACCTGTGTAAAAATTTGGTGATTTGAATGGTTACTCCATGTACGTCGACAACCGATCCTTACCAATTAAAATACACAGTTGACCCGATTCTCTACGGCTCTCTCGACCATTTTATAATAACCTCCCACACAGACACTCTCACAAAGTCCTTCTCTGTTCGTAAACTTAGTCGTTTGACTCATTTCTTTATGGAAAAGGTTTTACCAATAGTAGGTTATGCAACTCCCTGACTTGTTTTGTTTTTCCACTTTTTTCCCGTTTAAAACGACAGACGGACCTGAGACGAGAGCCAGAAGAGAGGGACTTCTGTAGGCACGAGGAACAAGAACCTGGAAACCTGAGTTTGATCTTAAAAGTGGTAACTGACGGACCAGGGATCCGGAAGGTCTAACCTGACCTTGATGCGGTGACCGAAGGGACGCGGAGGTGGAATTTCGGTCCGTTTAGTACCCCGAAGAGTTGGAAGTGTCAGGACAGTCAGTTCAGGGGTGTCATTTAGATAAAGATGGTTATCTGTATGTCTCAACAAAAACAACAAATGAGCTATTCAACACAGGTTGAGAAGACACTAGGGTACCTGCCATCGGGTGGTCCGAGGAGACAGGTACCCTAAGAGGTCCGTTCTTATGACCTCACCCGACGGTAAAGGAAGAGGTCCCCTAGAAAAACTGAGTCCCTAACTTGGGTACAGAGGATGTAACGTCCGCCTAGGAAATAGTCAATTCGGTGGACCCTCAAGTCTGTATATTTCTGTACACAGGACAATCGAAACAAAGAAACCTCTTGGGACTGATTGTGTACTGATGTCTGAGTTTGAAGTCTTAGTCTAATCTTTGGTGGTGGGAGTAAAGGATAAGGTGGACTAATAGTACACGTCGGCACTTTAATTTTCTGTGAACGAGGAACCTTCCTTTCGACCCTGTTTGGATCTGTCACATAATTTTTCGTCTGTGTAATGAAACGGCTGTTTCCAGACGTATCAGTTTCATACTAAAAAGGTCATCAGTACATACCTACACTCTCAACCTGATATTTCTTCCGACTCACGACTTTTAGACTGCGAAAGTTTGACCACGACCTCTTCTGAGAACTCTCAGTAAACCTGTCGTTCCTCTAGTTTGGTCAGTCAGGATTTCCTTTAGTTGGGACTTAAAAGTAACGTTCCTGACTACGACTTCAACTTCGAGGTTAGGAAACCGGTGGACTAAACTTCTCGGTTGAGTAACCTTTTCTGGGACTACCACCCTTTCTAATTTCCGTTTTCCTCTTCTCCTGTTGTGTCCTACTCTACCAACCTACCATACTGGTTGAGCTACCTGTACTCACTCGTTCGAGACCCCTATCACCTCCTGCCTCCTCAGACCACACGACGTCAAGTGCACCAGTGTCTCAGCCTGTACTGAATCGTTGATTTGTTGTTATTTCTACACAAAGGTAGTGGTCCTGGTGACTTGTGGGTAGGATGGGGTCACTGAAGCAGAATGAAGGACCTTCCGGAGTCACGTATTAGACCCTTGGTGTCTGAATTACTAGAAAAAGAGTCTTTTTTTACTTACAATTTGTATACAAAAGTTTCCGAAAGATCTGTGTAATTGTCAAAGAGATAATAAACATGAGGTCTCTTTAATAAAATTTTTATTCCTCAAATAAAGGTAAGTTCCGTAACTTTATTTTAGAACAACATTTACGAACACCTTAGATTTTTATATAATTCTCGTCTTATAAAAAAGAGACAGGTAAATCGACTCGTTGTCGACGTATACTTCTTTTTCTTTAGGTTCTTATTTTTCTGTTTAAAAATTTGTAAGTCAAACTTTTTTATTAGTCATAGTTTTTTTCTTAATGAAGAAAATAAAAGATTATTAATGATCAAAATAAAAAAAATGATAAAAAATAAGAGAAAAGGATTATATATTACCATAAAACCATAACTGGACTGTAGATACAGTTTGCTACTGTGTTTTGTAGGAAAAGGAGTAAGTATCCTTCAATCAGAAGTTAAAAAATTTTTACGAGTCTATTATTCTCTAGAAGGGGATTTGACGTCGTCTGTCTTCTTGTTTTGGTTTTTTTTTTTGTTTGTTTTAATAAAAACAAGGAAGGACTTTAGGGAGATTTTAAATTTTTTTTTATTAATAAAAACTTCCGTACGACGACGACGACGACGACGACGACGATTCAGCGAAGTCAGCACAGGCTGAGACACGTTGGGGTATCTGCCGTCGGGTGGTCCGAGACGGCAGGGACCCTAAGAGGTCCGTTCTTACGACCTCACCCAACGGTAAAGGAAGAGGTTACGTCCTTTCACTTTTCACTTTCCCTTCATCGAGTCAGCACAGGCTGAGAAGCTCTGGGGTACCTGACGTCGGATGTTCCGAGGAGGCAGGTACCCTAAAAGGTCCGTTCTCATGACCTCACCCCACGGTAACGGAAGAGGAAACTCCCGTATTAGGGTCTTTTTGTCTCCTTTGTCCCCTCCATTACTGTCGTCTGTTAAGAACAGGTGTTTTATGACCTTTTACCTTTGGTTTAGGTGATCACCATTTGCTGAAGTCAAAGGTGAAAGGGACGAGACGAGATCCATGGACTTCTTGAATTTTCGGTTGATCTTCGTTCGACTCAACATGTTGGATTTGGGTCTTATAAGGGTGTTATCTCCCTGGTCCCCGAAGACTTCCACAACTCGAACGTCCATCCCGACAATTTGCAGACTTACTTCCTCAATATCGGTAAAATCGAGGGAGGGAGAAAGGTCCGTCCGTGCACTGATGAATAGTGTCTTATATAATTATCATCCAAGAGTTTTAAAACAGTAAACACCGTTGCATCTACCTGGACTTCCCGTGATACGATTCACTCTACTCAGTTTGTCTGTTTCTACTTATGACTTTCTGTAGTGTACACATCTGAAACTTTTTTATGTTGTTTGATCATTGATATTGTTTTTTCTTTGTCAGAGAGTCTTTTTTCTTCTTTGATCACCAATGGTCACCCCTCCCCTCCTGTCTAATATGTCCCTACTACCGCACCCTCTTTGTTTGATAGCCCATATTTTATCCGAGGTCCTACATAACATGTTGAGTCCCTTATCACGGTTATAAAACATTATCCTACATTGGTAATTCTTTGTAATATATTTTTATCTTTTAAAAAAATTACATAAGAGAATTTGTACTTTTTTATTCTATCAGCCGAGGGATGACTATTGTCCCTAAAAGTTACACAGATGATAGACTGCTCTCCAGAGATCAGGGGAAGGGTGTGACCCGGGACTCTTTCGACTGATATCCGAATACGATGTAGTACGTTCTGTCCCTTCTTCAGAGGACCCCTTTGGCAGACCGGGATATTACACTTGTCGGTCCTCCGGGGTTTGGTCTGTCGGTCGTGGACGGACCACTGAGACGTTACTTTGGACGGTGAACTACTCGAATCGTACTTACATCTCGAAGGTTGTGTACGAGATCACAGGGGTGAGGAATTAAATAAAACTTGATTGAATGTAATTTTAAGGGTTCAATCTAGTTTTCGGACGTAAAATCCGTCTAAAGGGTTTACGATAAAATAACTTATAAGTACTAACCGTTGTAAGAGAGAGAGAAAGAAGTGGTGGAGAGATGGGGTGATACACACACAGACACACACGTGTACACGTGTACACGTATAGACATCTCCTTACATTATATAGGTAATTCTTTCTTTCACTTCAGCGAGTCAGTACACGTTGAGAAACGCTGGGGTACCTATCATCGGACGTGGTTCGAGGAGGCGGGTACCCTAAAAATTCCGTTCTCATGACCTCACCCAACGGTAAAGGAAGAGGTCCCTTAGAAGGGTTGGGTCCCTAGCTTGGGTCCAGAGAGTGTAACATCTGTCTGCGAAATGACAGACTCGGTGGTAATCAATATAGGACTAAGAAAATTTTCTCTTGAAGTCTGTACTACAGGGTAGTGAGAATTTCTAAGATCACGCATAAAAGGGGTTTGTTCCTGTGAGTGGGTGAGTTTAAAACAGTCAACAGGTTTTGACAAAGACAAGGGAAAGAGTAGGTGCCAACACGATTCCTTATGCACAACCTAACTGAATACAGAGAAGTCTAGAAAAGGTGGATTTTGTGATAAAGAGTGAGAAACGACACGAATAGCCAAAAATCTCAGTCGTAGTGTAAGACATCGCACTACGAGTGTCACACGGAGTCCGGGTCAAGGTATGGTAACTGTCCTTCTGGTACCTTTGATGCCACACCAAAGAATCACTTAGAGTGGTCGCAAAAGGTTGAATCTTTTTGGTTTTTGTTTTCGGTCAGGGTTCAGACTCTATAAAGATTTTTCATATTCTGTCTGTTACTTTCTCAAATGATACCATTTCCTGACCCTGTGCAGTCACTGAAGTAGAATGAACGTTCGGTCGTTAAATCGGTCGGTCAAAGGACCTACGGTTGCTTTCTGTCTCTACGGACCTAGTCTCCACTTCCGAATGACGGGTATATTCTCGTTCGTCGTACTCAAGTGTCACTGGGCCCGGGGGAGCGGAAGTTCAGAGTACACCCACTGTCTCACCGACTCCGTCTCCAACGTGCACGTTATCCAAAGATAGTGTCGAGTCTTTGAGACTTGCACTCCTTGGGGTCCGAAGGGACCACCGAGTCTGTCATTTCTTAGGCGTACGTTACGTCCTCTGGACCCAACCCTTCTAGGGGACCTCTTCCCTTACCGATGGGTGAGGTCATAAACCCGGACTTCTTAAGGTGCCTGGCACATCAGGTACCCCAGCGTTTCTCAGTCTGTACTGACTCACTGAGTGAAAGTGAAAGTTCGAAAGTATTACCTGACTTGCGTTTGCATGTAATGGAAACGGGGTCTCTTTCTGTAGTGTAGTATGTCATATGTTCGATCAGGAGACGGGACCTCTCTTTGTGGTCACGATAGAAGGTTCAAGTCAAGTCAAGTCAAGTCAGAGAGTCAGCACAGGCTGACGACACTGGGGTACTTGACGTGGTACAGTCCGGAGGGACAGGTAGTGGTCGAGGGTCTCAAGTGGGTTTAAGTGCACGTAGTTCAGCCACTACGGTAAGTTGGTAGAGTAGGAGACAGCAGGGGAAGAGGAGGACGGAAGTCAGAAAGGGTCGTAGTCCCCAAAAAGTTTACTCAGTCGAGAAGTGTAGTCCACCGGTTTCATAACCTCAAAGTCGAAGGTGTAGTCAGGAAGGTTGCTTGTGAGTCCTGACTAGAGGAAATCCTACCTGTCCAACCTAGAGGAACGTCATATTTCCTGAGAGTTCTCAGAAGAGGTTGTGGTGTCAAGTTTTCGTAGATAAGAAGACACGAGTCGAAAGAATCAGGTTGAGAGTGTAGGTATATACTGGTGACCTTTTTGGTATCGGAACTAATTTGTCTGGAAACAACCGTTTCATTACAGAGACGAAAAGTTATACGATAGATCCAACCAGTATTGAAAGGAAGGTTCGTCGTTCACAAAAAAATTAAAGTACCGAAGTCAGTGGTAGACGTCACTAAAACCTCGGGTGTTTTTATTTCAGTCGGTGACAAAGGGGTAGATAAACACTACTTCACTACCCTGGTCTACGGTACTAGAAGTAAAAGACTTACAACTCGAAATTCGGTTGAAAAAGTGAGAGGAAAAAGTGAAAGTAGTTCTCCGAGAAATAGAAGGTTCTGACAAGTGATATATGCATGTAGGAACTTTACTAGTAGAACTTGTGTTCGACGGTCACGGAGACAAGTATTCTACACGTCTTCTGGGTACCTCTTTTTGGGTACCGGTTGACGACACACTGAGTGGAGAGTTTTGTCAATGTATCAGGATTTCCTCCGTTACAAGTAATAACTGAATTGGGTTTTAACACTGAACTTATATAGTCCTTACCCCTCCTTACCTTCTTAGACAGCTCCTTCCGTCTTACTGTATTTTCTGCCACTCTGTCATACGATCTCACCTTTGTTGATCTATTGTGACTTTTGTCTTTTAGTTCTTTCTCTTCATTTTCACACAGTAAAAAGTATGTCCTCTTTATCGGTTTTACACCTTACACTATAACGGAGGGTCCATATTAAAAGTACCCTACCCTTTCGACCTCGTTCATTGATTAAAAATAATATTATTCGATTATCTATAAGATTTAATACATGTACTATTAAAAGTATTTTTAATTTTATATTAAATTTTCGTTTCTCTATAAGATCCCGTATTCTCGAAATAATATTGATAATCTAATGTCGAACTCCTTTATACGTATACACACACACACATACACACGAGTCGGCACAGGTTGAGAAACGGTAAGGTGTCTGACATCGGGTAGTCCGAGGAGACAGATACCCTAAAGGGTCCGATCTTATGACCTCACACAACGGTAAAGGAGGAGCTCCCCTAGAAGACTGGGTCCCTAGCTTGGGAGTAGAGAACACAGAGGACGTGACCATCCACCTAAGAAATGGTTGACGTGGTGGACCCTTCGGGACTCCTTTAAATTGGACGGGGTTTATAGAGAATTCCTATGTTATCCTTATCTCCGTAGAGTAAAAAACTCTTTTACCGAGAATTCCCGTACTGTAACCAGGAGAATAGAGCTGGTCTATAAGTGACTTCCAGATGTCCTGTTGGGTTGGGTGGGACGGGGTCCAGACCATCCCCACTGATCTAAAGACGAGGTCGTGAGAAACCCGAGTCACTAGTGCACGGGAGAAGTCTCCTGTCTCTCTTTTGTGCTGGAGTAACAACCTTTCCACAGACATTAGTAGAGGGTCGACGGAACCAAACATAAGTGTTGTTTCCTTCCCCGTGAGACGGGAAGTGCGAGACTTGAGCGTCCTCTGGTAAGTTGATGCGGACGGCACACCTACCCTTGTCTCCTCCCCTCACCCCACCTTTTTCCATCACCTATTTTCTCCTTCGGCTCTACAACCTTAAAATACTTCTCAATTCCCAATACGATACAGTGAAGTAAAAAAAGAAAGTGGGTGTCCAGTGACAGGACTTTCTTTATTTAGGTTTTAATGTTTTCACGTCTTTCATCTTTGACCTTCGAGGGTTCGGGTACTTATCCTTCCTTCCTTGGTTCTTTCTCCTTCTGTCTTCCGTCCCAACTGTCCTGGGGTGGCCTCCTATACTTATCTAGAGTCTTACTGTACCCGTGACCGGTCTACTGTTGGGCAGGGTGACGGTCGACCGGTTTTCCGGGATGTTCTCGAACGGTGTACCTATCACATTGGAGATCTTATCGAGTCTGCTAATCGTTTCTGCGCGACTCACCAAAGGTTTGACCCCGTACGCCTGTCACTCTCATTTTCAATGAATGATGCGACCCTACTACCAGTGTCACCATGCTTGTTTTGTTGTGGGTTCTTTCTTTTCAGCAGGACGAGATGATGTACGGTTTGGACAGTTATGAGGAATATCATTACACCTACGACTTATGGTTGGGTTTGGTTTACTAGTATGTCGGGGTTCTTTTCTGCTGGAGTACCTTTTGAGTGCAGGGATGTGTCCACCCCCCCCCCTCTTCTTTTTCTTGATTTAGGAATAGGGTTTGTCACTCTTTACCTATCTGGTGTGTATTTCGACCTTTTAGTTCGTCAGAGGTCTATTCGTACAATAGCTCTCTGTTTTTCCATTTGTGTTTTAAGTCTTCAATTTTCCTCACTTATATTAAAGGAGAACCCTCTTTTTCTACCCGTTCCTTCTGTATCTCCTAACGACACAAAGGTTTAACAAACTGAGAACTACGAAATATGTACATATAGAAACCATATTTGATTTTCAAATTTTTTCTCTCTCTTGTTCTACCCTTCCTACCTTCTCTCCTTTCTTTCGTCCCTCTCTCTCTCAGTGTAGAGATGAAAAGTGTTCCATCTTGATTTTTATCATCCTTACAGTTCAGGTTTGATGTGAGCCTAAAACAAACCCACCCAACGTCCGTTTACCCGTCCGCTTCAGATATGCACGTTACTATGAGGAATTACAAATGTCCTTATCTCTTTAATCCCGTTTGACTCTACGACGACATTGTACGGAATCTTTATATACAAGAAGGTTCTTCCTTATATCCAGGTCTGTATCTCTTGTCTGCCTATCTGTGTCCCCCGTCCCTTCTTCTCCCACCCTAGTGGACCCTGTGACCTTAATTGTGCATGTGTGATGGTGCTTATTTTGTCTGTACATCACCCTTCGACGACTCATCGTGTCCCTTGAGTCGAACCACGAGACACTACTGGATCTTCCCATCCTACTCCCCTACCATCCCTCCAGGTGTGCCCCTCTCCTGCATACATACGTATATCGACTAAGTGAACCGACATGTCGTCTTTGTTTGTTGTAACTTTCGTTAATATGAGGTTAAATTTTTTTATTCCATAAGTCGTCTTAAACGAAAGTTTCAGTATTTATCACGAAAAAGAATACGGAAATCGGTTCAAAAGTCAATGGTCATTTACAATAACTCGTTAGACCTTTTCCTTTAACACTTTTTTTTTTTTTTAGATGGGTGTGGAACAGAAAGAAACGATACTAGAACTCCAACACTCGTGAAGTTGGATTGTCAGAAAATACTTCTGTGGGTGACGAACTAACGTTGACCTAAAAGTCCTTAGAATTGGTTGTACAAGACTAATCTTGATTTCTTTTGTACCACACCTACTACGGAAGAGTAGTGGTTGAGTAGGAAAAGTTCTCAAACCCTTTTCTGACAAAAAATTTTTTTTAAGGTAGTTATTATATAAAACACGTTTCAAGACAGAGTCCCGATAATAGTCTCCGACGAAGGACCATCTACATGTACGGATCCCTAGGTTTGGGAGACAATGTCCAGGTGTAAAAGAGTGGAAGCGACTCACGTAAATAAATATTTCGGCACTTTTTAAGGGTCCGTGTTTCTTGGAGTCGACCGTGGTTAAGGGTTATTCCTACAGGTATCGTGAGCAAAAATATCTCGAGGTGATATTTTATAAATGATTAAGTTAAGTTTGGGAACTTGAGTTTTTGTCTTTTGGTGGATTCAATAACAGTCGTTAGTGAGTCTGTCACCTGAGGAGTCTATCGGTGGGGGACAAGGACGATTGCGCCATCTTGATCGGACCATCGTGTCCGTTTCTTCTGTGTAGAATCTGACTTACGAATGGGTATTCACAGATCGATACGTTGAAAACTCTATAAGTTGGTGGGACTGGGAGCCAGAGAATTAGACATTTTATTTTCTCCATTCTGAGAGAAATATATCCGGGATGGTGGTGTCCGCGGAAAGAGTGCCTCCTGTCTGTTGTTTATGACCTCGCAGGAGAGGAGAATAAAGAACTCCGCACTCTTTCTCACCCGACCGTAAGACGGATGGAAAGGAAGGTGTACCAGTCCAAGGTGTGAGGGAGGGGAGTACACCCTATATTCTTCCTTCATTCCTTTAATCGGGCACTTTCCGGTGGAAAGTTAAGTGTAAACGTCCGAACAACAAATCAGTGACTCAGCACAGGTCGAGAAATGCTAGGGTATCTGACATCGGGTGGTCCGAGGAGATAGGTATCCTCTGAAGGGTCTGTTCTTATGATCTCACCCAACGGTGACTCCTAGACTTTTTAGTCTACCTTTGGAGACCCAAGACGAGAAAGTGAAAACTCAGACCTGAAATTAGTAACCACCTCGTACAAAAGATCACTGTAATCACCGTAACAGTTTAGTTTCCGATTAGTCCCGGAAACCTTTTTAGTCAGTCCTGACGAAAAGACCTCTTGTCAGAGAATTGCCTATGACGTACGATTACTATTTAGTAACCGCCAGGAAATCCTTTTAGTCCTCTTGTCCTTCACTTCTTTTTTATATTTAGTATATTCTCTGTGTCTTCCCCCTCACATTTAAAAAAGTATTTCATACTCTTCCAATATTAGTTCTTAAGGAGGAGAAAAGAGGAACCTATAATAGATATGACACTAGAACGTGAAGATGTCTTAAATGAAGTCAAGTCAGCGAGTCAACACAGGATGAGGAACGCTGGGGTACTTGACGTCGTACGGTCCGGAGGGACAGGTAGTGGTTGAGGGTCTCAAGTGGTTTTGAGAACAGGTAGCTCAGTTACTACGGTAGGTCGGTAGAGTAGGAGACAGCAGGGGAAGAGGAGGACGGGGGTTAGGGAGGGTCGTAGTTTCAGAAAAGGTGACTCAGTTGAGAAGTGTACTCCACCAGTTTCATGATCTAAAGTCTAGATTGTAGTCAGAAAGGTTTTTTGTGGGTCCTGACTAGAGGAAATCTTATCTGACCAATCTAGAGGAACGTCAGGTTCCCTGAGAGTTCTCAGAAGAGGTTGTAGTGTCAAGTTTTCGTAGTTAAGAAGTCACGAGTCGAAGGAAGTGTCAGGTTGAGAGTGTAGGTATGTACTGGTGTCCTTTTTGGTATCGGAACTTATCTATCTACCTGGAAACAACCGTTTCATTACAGAGACGAAAACTTATACGACAGATCCAACCAGTATTGAAAGGAAGGTTCCTCGTTCGCAGAAAATTAAAGTACCGACGTCCGTGGTAGACGTCACTAAACCCTCGGGTCTTTTTATTTCAGTCGGTGACAAAGGTGACAAAGGGGTAGATAAAGGGTACTTCACTACCCTGGTCTACGGTACTAGAAGCAAAAGACTTACAACTGGAAATTCGGTTGAAAAAGTGAGAGGAGAAAGTGAAAGTAGTTCTCCGAACAATCAAAGAGAAGTGAAAGACGGCATTCCCACCACAGTAGACGTATAGACTCCAATAACTATAAAGAGGACCGTTAGAACTAAGGTCGAACACGAAGTAGGTCGGGTCGTAAAGAGTACAACATGAGACGTATATTCAATTTATTCGTCCCACTGTTATATGTCGGAACTGCATGAGGAAAAGGATAAACCTTGGTCAGACAACAAGGTACAGGTCAAGACTGACAAAGAGGGACTGTACGTATACCCAAAGAGTTCTCCGTCCAGTCCACCAGACGATAAAGGTAGAGAAAGTCTTAAAAGGTGTCAAATAACACTAGGTGTATCAGTTTCCGAAACCGTATCCGTTATTTCGTCTTCATCTACAAAAAGACCTTGAGAGACCGAAAAAGGTACTAGGTCACCTACAACCGTTAAACTAGAGACCAAGGAGACGGAAAAGCTTTTGGTCGAACTTGTAGATCTTCAAGTGCCAAGCGCATAACGACTTCGGACCGAACCTCTTAAAACTCGTAATGAAATGATCCACACTCTACTCACGTTGACACGTCATCAAACTCGTAAGAAACCACGACGGAAAGAATCCCTAACGTTACTTTTGACTGGAAAAGGTCAGGACACCGGTGACGACTCAAAAGGTTTAAACAACCGTATAACTCACGCCGTGAAAGTGTCGTAGTAGAAGGTCCTAAACTTTGTCGGGTCGACCTTAAGGTAGTGGAGGTGATCGAAACAAGTATTACTATGAAGGATTCCGGGTGAACTGAAGTGTAAGGTCCTACAGACCGAGATTCACTCACTAGTGTGGTAGCACTAATACAACCAGTACTTCTAGAAAAAACATGTCAAGAAGACACATAAGAACGGTGGAGAAGAATTATAGAAGACGAAGACAATCCAGGTATGGTAAAGACAGGAATTAGCTCGGGTAGAAACGTACTTTACAAGGCAACCATAGAGATTAAAAGAACTTCTGTAGAGATCAAAAAGGGTAAGACAACAAAAGGAGATAAAGAAACGTAACTAACGACTCCTTCCGAAAGAATAGAGAAGAACGAGAAGAAACCTTGAGACGTAAGTCGATGAATATAGAAAGGAAAAGAGGAAACGAAAAGTGAAGAGAAGAAAAGTGTCGATAAACATTCCGGAGGGGTCTGTCGGTAAAACGAAAAAACGTAAAGAAAAGGTGCCCCTACAAGAATAAGAGACAGAGGACATGTTACAGTGCTTGGAGACAGGTATCGAGTAGTCCGTGAGATAGATAGTCTAGATCCGGGAATTTAGATAAAGAGTAAAGGTGACATATTTTAGCCAAAACAAAAACTACTGACATATCTCGAAGAGGTAGAAACCGACGTTTCTTATATTAGTTAGACTAAAACCACAACTGGTGGACCACTACAGGTACACATCTCAGAAGAGAACACAACAACCTTCTCCCCCAAACGATACTGGTCACGCAAGAGAACCGTTTTGAGATAATCGGAAACGGGACGAAGTAAGGTATAAGGTTCCGGTTTAAACGGACAATGGTGTCCACAAAGAACTGAAGGATGAAAACGTAAGGTCAGGGGATATTACTTTTCCTGTAGAAAAAACCCACAATCAAGATTTTCCAGAACATCCAGAAGTATCTTGGCAAGTTGAAGTCGAAGAAGTCACAATGATCAACCCCGTATCCGAACCTAATGACAACATAACTTACCGAACGGAACCTTTACGTGTCTCTAGTAAGACAGCAAAAACTCTAAAGTAGGTTTATGACGTAAAACCTGAGAAAACAACTGGCACTACCGATGAGGTAAAGAAGATTCCCTAAGGACGGGTGTCATCATCTATATTACCAGTAGACTCAATTTAAGTGGGTAAGGTCAGGTAAAATCAAACGACTAAGGATCTTACAGCTGCAAGTGGGAACGGTAGAGAACAAACTGGTGAAGGTTAAACGGAACTAAGAACCTGGACTGTAAGGTCCAAGGATACGTTATAACGAGAAATGTCGTAACCTGGAACGAAGATAGTGGTCAGTATAGGTGTTGACCCACCACAAAAACTAAACCGAGGTAGGAAAGGAAGAAAGACCTCAATAAAGAGGTGACTAGAGTTCATCGTATAACTCGTGGATGACTGGACCCCTCAAGGAGAAAGTCATAGGATAGTAAAACGGAAAAGTATGACAAGTAGCCCAAGAGTTCCGTTCTTATGACCTTACCGGTAAGGGAAGAGGTCACCTGGTGTAAGACAGTCTGGAGAGGTGGTACTGGGCGGGCAGAACCCACCGGGGTGTACCGTATCGAATCAAAGTGACTCAATATGTTCCGACACCAGGATCACACTAATCTAACTGATCAAAAAACACTAATACCAAAGTCGCACAGACGGGAGACTACGGGAGGACGTTGTGGATGGTAGAATGAACCCAAAAAGAATGGAACCTGTACCCCATACAGAAGTGCCGACGAGGTCGTTTCACGTCGACGACGAGGAATGGAACCTGCTCCCCATAGAGGAGTGGTGGCGGGGAGGACTAGAACTTACACCTCATCGAGGAGAAGCGGAAGGACGCGGGTACCTCGGTGGCGAGGAACCTGTACCCCAACGAGGAGATCCGGTGGTGGGGACTGGAGCCCGTACTCCATCGAGGAGGTATCCTAATCTTGAATCTTTTGAGAATCATGGGTCTTTTTACAATCTCGAGGAATTTTCTGTATTGGGTTGGATTTCGGTAACCTTCAAGTGTCTTCAATTCTTAGAATAAGTTGTATCTCGTTAAAAACGAAAAAAATAACTTCAAATTAATGAAATGTTATAACACAATCAGACGTCAGCTTACTTCACTTAGTCGATACTCATATACATGTGGGCGAAGGAACACCGAGAGGGAGGGCGGGTGGGGGCACGGTGAGGGAGTCCAGTAGTGTCCGGTGGCTCGACTCGAGGGACGCGAACTATCGTCCAGGGTGATCGGCAGAATCTCTTCCTTTACCGTTGAGCGAGGTCTAAGAACGGACTCTTTGGGGTACCTATCTCCCCAGACCACCCGATGTCAGGGGCCCCAGTGTTTTCTCAACCTGTACTATCTCGTTGATTTGTTACTATCGATAGATAAAGTGTGCAAACGAGTCATCGAGTCAGAACAGGTTGAGAGCACTGGGTACCTGACATCGGACGGACCGTCCTTATAATTTTCACTTTCAACGAGTCAGCATTGAGAAACCCTGGGGGACCTGACATGTCGGGTAATTTCAGAGGTCCGGTCTTATGACCTCACCCATCGGAAAGGGAAAAGGTCCCCTAGAAGGGTTGGGTCTCTACCTTTGGTCGAGAGGGTGTAACGTCCGTCTAAGAAATGGTCGACTCGATGTTCCCTTCGGGTACTTATAACCTCAACCACATATATATATATATATATATATACAGTTAGGATTAGAGGGTTAAACAGAGTGGAAGGGAAATGGGGTGGGGGTACAGGTGTTCAAGGGATACAGACGTAGACAAAGACAGGACGTTTATACAAGTAGTCGTGGTAAAAAGATACATATACAATTATGCTGTCAACAAAAAGAGAAAGAATAAATGAAATGAGATATGCTGTCTGAGATCCAAATAGGTGTGGAGACGTTTACTGGGTTAAAACAAGGAAAATACCGACTCATTATAGGGTAAAATATATGTATAGTGTAGAAGAAATAGGTAAGTCCATAACTACCTCTAAATGCAACGAAGGTACAGGACCGATAACATTTGGCACGACGTTACTTGTAGTCCCATGTGCACAGAAAAACTTAACACCAAAAAGGGTCCCATGTACGGGTCATCACCCTAACGACCCAGTATACTGTCAAAAATCACAAAATTCCTCGACAGTACGGCAAGAGGTACCGCCGACATAGGTAATCGTAAGGGAGACGTGTTGCCTAAGGTGAAGAGAGGTACGTGAAAGGAGAAATCGAATATGTGCGTTTACATGTACTTTTGACGTAAAACACACGACATCTAAATACAGTGACATAACAAGACGATAAATCCTTGCTAGATTATCTGAAATGGTTATAAAATTCCTTGAGAGTGTTCAGTGTGAAGATAAAGTCCACTCTCCCAAATTCCCCACTCATACTTTCCTTTCCGACCTACGAGACTCTTGGGTTTGTCTTTTATTCTTTTAACAGACTGTGGAACAACAATTGAGATCCTTGCTTTTTTTTTTTTCTCTCTCTCTCTCTCTCTCTGACGACGGAGGGACGAGACATAATAAGAATCCAACAAGAGACTTCCGTCTTTACAGTCTCTACGAAACACAATTTTGAGTCTTTCGACACAACGATAGATAGATGTGCACCATAAGAAGGAGAGATGGAACTTAGGACCCCGCGATGTTAGGACGACAAATTCTTTGTTTGTAAGATGGAGGTGTGCTTTCCTTTCTCTTGTCGTCTGTAGACTTAGTTAGGAGTTAGATCAAAAGTCGAACAGAACAGAGGAATCTATGACACACTACTTTAGGACGTTTACCTTGACTAAATGGTATTTTACCCGGATAAAGGGTAAGGTGGGACGACCCACGAAGTGACTCCGTACCCTCCGTGGTTGCAAAGTAGGCGACTGGGACGCCCCGGTGGAGAACCAGAACAATAAAGTCTTTTACTTGGCGCGTATTCTCTCCGGAACCTCCTTCACCAAAAGGAGCGTAGTCAATAACACGTGTAACGAATTTGATCTCTGTAATCGTCAAGGAACTTCTCTCGTCGAAATCAGTCTGGGAACCCGTTTTCTCGCCCTTCACCTTGAATCGAACAGTGTGCGAACTATCTTTGTGCAGTCAACACCGTTTGTGTCCTGCCCTGTATTCTTTAGACAAGAGTCTCGGAATCACCTTGTCCATTTCCTCAGTCTCGGGACATTCAGGGTTAATTTTAAGATCTCGACGGTGCATAGGTAACGTATTGGAACTACTTCAGTGATTTGGAAGTATTAAGTGAATTAAATACCTATCTTACCGATATTTATACTCATTGAGTTCCTCAGTGATGTCCTTGATTTATCTTATTCTACGAGGGGGGTCTACACTAGTAGTCGTACATTTGTTATTTAGATTACTACTCCTACGACTACAATTAAGACTAGGTTCGTGACGGAAAACGGTCGACATACGGGAACCCACTCCCTGAGACTCAAGAGACAAGAAGATCATTTATTCCTCTTATTAGAAATGAAACGTTCTTACAAGACTCCTTGTTTTTACAACACACCTTTTACAGGTCGGTATCGTAGATCGAAGTGTATCCATCTTAGAAAAAAAAATTAATGAATTAAACAAAATTAACCTCCTATTAACGAAATGTTATAACACTACCAAAAACGGTATGTAGTTGTACTTAGTCGGTACCCCCGTCTATACAGGGGGGTAGGATTTGGGGAGAGGATGGTCGGAGGGGCGGGGTAGGGAGACCCAACAGGGTCTTGTGGTCGAAACTCACGGGACGAAGTATGTGGTTTAAAAGTGGCCAGTAGACAAAATGTATACCATTATATGTACAAAGTTACGATAAGAGAGTTTAGTAGGGTAGGAGCAGAAGAGGGTGTCTCAGATTTTCAGCCAAGAAATGTAGACAGAGAAAACGACGGAACGTACAACCGAGTAGTAATCGCAGAAAGATTTAAGGTACATATACGTAAGTATAAAACTTGACACCACAACCTCTTTTGAGAATTCTCAGGGAACCTGACGTTCCTCTAGTCAGGTAGGATTTCCTCTAGTCAGGACCCACAAGTAACCTCCCTGACTACAACTCCGACTTTGAGGTCATGAAACCGGTGGATTACTCTCCTCGACTGATTAAACTTTTCTGGGACTACGACCCTTTCTAACTCCCGTCCTCCTCTTCCCCTACTGTCTCCTATTCTACCAACCTACCGTAGTGGCTGAGTTACCTGTACCCAAACCCACCTGGGGTCCTCAACCACTACCTGTCCCTCCGGACCGTACGACACCAAGTACCTCAGGGTTTCTCAACCTGCACTGACTCACTGACTTGACTGACAACGTAATTATATAACATGACCATAAAGAAAGACTGAATGAAGTGAGACATATTATCCGAGATTAAAGTGGGTGGAGCAATCTTGACTGAGTTTACACAAGAAAGAACATCGACTCATTGTAAGGTAACACATATACATGGTGTTGAAGGAATAGGAAAACACGCGGGTTTCTGTAGATCCAACGAAGGTACAGGATCGATAATATTCACCACGACGTTACTTGTAACCCCATGTCGTGTCCATCTAGGAACTATTAAAGAATAATAACAAAGGTGATGGTTGGTAATAAAGATACCATTGGACACATAAGACTAAAATTGTACTTTCTCCAGTACAAAGAACATTTCGAAACGAGAAGAACCATAGTATTTGCATATGGGGACAGCGAGACTATTTATAATTGAATTCTCGAAGGGACCACCGAGTCTCCAATTTTACAGATGGAGGTTACGTCCTCTGGACCCAAGTTAGGGACCCAGTCCTTCTAGGGGACCTCTTCCTTTACCGTTGGGTGAGGTCATAAGAACGGACCTCTTAGGGTACCTGTCTCCTCGGACCATCCGATGTCAGGTGCCCCGGCGTTTCTAAGCCTGTGCTGACTCGTTGAAGTGGAATGGAATGGAATTCTCTGTCTGTTCTAAAGACAAAGGATTCAGGGACAAGTTCGAAGGAAAAGTATTGGTGGGTTTCCGATACCAACTTTTAGTCTAGTCACAGGAGATGATGTCGGCACGACACACGACTCAGTGAGTAAACACAGGTTGAGAAACACTGAGGTACCTGACGTCGGACGGTTCAAGGAGACAGGTACCTTAAGAGGTCCTTTCTTATGACCTCATCCAACGGTACAGGAGGGCCCCCTAGCAGGGTTGGGTGCTTAGTTTGGTCCGAGAGGACGTAACCTCCGTCTAAGAAATGGTCGGCTCGATGGACCTTTGTAAAAACCGTGGTCCTTACCAAAAGTTCTTTCCGTTAAAAAGGTGACTGACTCCTTCGTCCTACCAAAACTCTAATAAGTTCCTGAAGAAAATATACACGTGTACATGTGATTTCTTTCCGTTACGGTTTCTTACGAGTTTGATGGTGTGTGAACGTGAGTAGAGTGTGCGATCATTTCATTACGAGTTTTAAGAGGTTCGGTCCGAAGTCGTTATGCACTTGGCACTTGAAGGTCTACAAGTTCGACCAAAATCTTTTCCGTCTCCTTGGTCTCTAGTTTAACGGTTGTAGACGACCTAGTACCTTTTTCGTTCTTTCAAGGTCTTTTTGTAGATAAAGACGAAATAACGGATACGGTTTCGGAAACTGATACACCTAGTGTTATTTGACACCTTGTAAGACTTTCTCTACCCGTATGGTCTGGTGGACTGGACGGAGAACTCTTTGGATATACGTCCAGTCCTTCGTTGTCAATCTTGACCTGTACCTTGTTGTCTGCCTGACCAAGGTTTATCCTTTTCCTCATACAGTTCCGACATATAACAGTGGGACGAATAAATTGAATATACGTCTCATGTAGTACTCTTTGCTACCCGACCTTCGTGTTTGACCTTAGGTCTAACGACCCTCTTTATAGTTATTGCAGTCTATACGTCTACTGTGGTGGGAATACCGTCTTTCACTTCTCCTTGATTTTTCCGGGAACTACTTTCACTTTCCCCTCTCACTTTTTCAACCGAATTTCGAGTTGTAAGTCTTTTACTTCTAGTACCGTAAACCAGGGTAGTAGAGTACCGTTTATCTACCCCTTTGTCACCTTTGTCACAGTCTGAAATAAAAAGACCCGAGGTTTTAGTGACGTTTACCACTGACGTCGGTACTTTAATTTTCTGCGAACGAGGAACCTTCCTTTCAATACTGGTTGGATCTGTCGTATAATTTTTCGTTTCTGTAATGAAACGGTTGTTTCCAGGAAGATCAGTTCCGATACCAAAAAGGACACCAGTACATACCTACACTCTCAACCTGACACTTCTTTCGACTCACGACTTCTTAACTACGAAAACTTGACACCACAACCTCTCCTGGGACCTCTCAGGGAACCTGACGTTCCTCTAGGTTGGTCAGGTAGTATTTCCTCTAGTCAGGACCCACAAGTAACTTCCTGACTACGACTTCGACTTTGATGTTGGAGTACCGTTTCTCAACTGAGGAACCTTTTCTGAGACTACAACCCTCCCTAACTCCCGTCTTCCTCTTCCCCTACTGTCTTCTACTCTACCAACATACCGTAGTGGTTGAGCTACCTGTAATCAGACTCAGTTGAGACCCTTAACCACTACCTGTGCCTCCGGACCGTACGACGTTAAGTACCCCAGCGTTTCTCAGTCTGTGTTACTCGTTGACTTGACTTGACTTGACTTGACTTATATATAAAATTAATTGTTTCATTGTCTTCTAATAGTACAGTTTAAAATTCTATCATCTTTGTAATTCACCATTTTCCGTTTTTAGGAAAAACTTAAGATATATATAGTATGTATTTATGTACATGTAAATGTATACATGGATATCTTAGAGTTTTTTAATAGGTTTATCCAGTATACATTATGTTAACATTAACAAATACGAATTACTACTTTCACTTTCTTCTCTCACTTTTTCAACCGAATTTCGAGTTGAAAGTCTTTTGATTCTAGTACCGTAGGTCAGGGTAGTGAAGTACCGTATTCTACTCCTTTGTCACCTTTGTCACCGACTGAAATAAAAAGACCCGAGGTTTTAGTGACGTCTACCACTAATGTCGGTACTTTAATTTTCTACGAACGAGGAACCTTCCTTTCAATACTGGTTGGATCTCTCGTATAATTTTTCGTTTCTGTAATGAAACGGTTGTTTCCAGGTAGATCAGTTCCGATACCAAAAAGGTCATCAGTACATACCTACACTCTCAACCTGATATTTCTTTCGACTCGTGACTTCTTGACTACGAAAACTTGACACCATAACCTCTTCCGAGAACTCTCAGGGAACCTGACGTTCCTCTAGGTTGGTCGAGTAGGATTTCCTCTAGTCAAGACCCACGAATAAACTTCCTGACTCCAACTTCGACTTTGATGTTATGAAACCGGTGGACTACGTCTCTCGACTGAGTAAACTTTTCTGGGACTACGACCCTTTCTAACTCCCGTCCTCCTCTTCCCCTACTGTCTCCTACTCTACCAACTTACCGTAGTGACAGTGTTACCTGTACCCAAACCCATCTGAGACCCTCAACCACTACCTGTCCCTCCGGGCCGCATACCACCAAGTACCCCAGTGTCTCAGCATGTGGTGTCTCACTGACTTGACTTGACTTGACTTACTGTATAACACCTGTAAAAAAGTTTATACAACTACGTAAACGTTCGTAAAATATAAATAGTACATGAAATAAAGATGATAATGATGTAGTGGAGGTGGACTCTAGTAGTCTGTAATCTAGGTCCTCCGACCCCTGGGGACGAGATGACATAGTTGATATTCATCCTGAAGAGTCTCGGTGACAATTTCCCTGTATACTTTTGAAGGGGTCGAATACCTGTATACGTGGTAGTCGTTAAACCAGTTCCGTCTTTCATGTTGGTTCTAATTTCACGAGTCCCTTGTAATATAAGAAAAACCAGAAATGGAGACCGTATAGAATAACAGTGTATGACCAAATAAACAGTTTCTGAAATGACTTCATCGTAAGACGTCCTGGACAATCGGTGGATAGGAGTATCACGACCTGTGGTCTTAGAACTAGGTTACTAGTCAACCTAGGTGTACCAATGTTACGTAAAAAAGTTAGTTGATTTTACGTAATAAAAGTTGACTCTTTTATTTTTCTCCTATCCACTCTTGTATCTCGAGTTTTATACCTTCTTGTTACAGCCCTCAAAAGCAAAATAAAACAAAAAAACGCCACAGTCCAAAGAAAACTTCAAGATTCAAGACGAAAAAAGAACCGAGACGGAACGGTCAGAGGGTGACGGTGGGGAAGAGGGATGGTTAAGTTGGGGGGAACCGCAAATGACAAATTCCTGGGGGAGGCGGTCTTGATTTAAACAGAAAGACCTCTATAGAGGTCACGAGACCTTAGGATTTTCGTGACCAGAACTTGAACTGGTCAAAAAAGAGTCGGTTGGTATACAAAGATTCATTCTAAACACCCAATCAACTATTTCGACTTAAAGGGGAAACCCCTTCAATCCGGAGAAGTGGTTTACAAGATACTATATCGTCCATCCAACAGAGTCGGACCTAAGAGGGAGTTTGTTTGTTTGTTTTTTTCATGTCGGTCACACTGTCACTTTTCTTAAACTTCCTTTATAGGGACTCCGTGTTCTCAGTCCGAACTGTTAACGGTTCGGGACTCAACCCTCACACTAACGGTTCTCTTTCCATTTCGCGTCAGATAAAAGGGTGGGAGGTGGAGAGAGATGGAGACGTTTGGTGCTTAGACAAGAGGTCGTTTAAACCTTTTGAGTCGTCACCGGTGTCCTGACCTTTTCAGTTAAAAGTAGGGTTAGGGTTTCTTTCCGTTACGGTTTCTTACGAGTTTGATGGTGTGTGAACGTGAGTAGAGTGTGTCATCATTTCATGACGAGTTTTAAGAGGTTCGGTCCGAAGTCGTTATCCACTTGGTACTTGAAGGTCTACAAGTTCGACTAAAATCTTTTCCGTCTCCTTGGTCCCTAGTTTAACGGTTGTAGGTGACCTAGTACCTTTTTCGTTTTCTCAAGGTCTTTTTGTAAGTAAAGACGAAATAACGGATACGGTTTCGGGAACTGACACACCTAGTGTTATTTGACACCTTTTAAGACTTTCGCTTCCCTTATCGTCTGGTGGACTGGACGAAGAACTCTTTGGATATACGTCCAGTCCTTCGTTGTCAGTCTTGACCTGTACCTTTTTGTCTGACCAAGGTTTATCCTTTTCCTCATGCAGTTCCGACGTATAACAGTGGGACGAATAAATTGAAGATACGTCTCATGTAGTACTCTTTGCGACCCGACCTACTTCGTGTTCGACCTTAGTTCTAACGGTCCTCTTTATAGTTATTGGAGTCTATACGTCTACTGTGGTGGGAATACCGTCTTTCACTTCTCCGGAGAACTACTTTCACTTTCTCCTCTCACTTTTTCAACCGAATTTCGAGTTGTAAGTCTTTTGATTTTAGTACAGTAGACCAAAGTAGTGAAGTACTGTTTATCTACCCCTTTGTCACCTTTTGTCATAGTCTGAAATAAAACCCCCCGAGGTTTTAGTGACGTCTACCACTGACGTCGGTACTTTAATTTTCTGCGAACGAGGAACCTTCTTATCGATACTGGTTGGACGATTCGGTGAAGTCAGCACAGGCTGAGATACGCTGGGGTATCTGGGGCAGGGACCCTAAGAGGTCCGTTCTTGTGACCTCACCCAACGGTAAAGGAAGAGGTCACGTATTTTCACTTTTCACTTTTCACTTTCACTTCAGTGAGTCAGCACAGGTTGAGGATCTCTGCTGTACCTGACGTCGGATGGCCCGATGAGGTGGGTACCCTAAAAGGTCCGTTCTCATGACCTCACCCAACGATAACGGAAGAGGTTACTGGTTGGATTTATCGTATAATTTTTCGTTTCTGTAATGAAACGGTTGTTTCCAGGTAGATCAGTTCCGATACCAAAAAGGTCATCAGTACATACTTACACTCTCAACCTGATATTTCTTTCGACTCACGGTTTCTTAACTACGAAAACTTGACACCACAACCTCTTCTGAGAACTCTCAGGGAACCTGACGTTCCTCTAGGTTGGTCAGGTAGGATTTCCTCTAGTCGGGACCCACAAGTAACCTTCCTGACTATAACTTCGACTTTGAGGTCATGAACCCGGTGGTCTACGCTTCTCGAATGAGTAAACTTTTCTGGGACTACGACTCTTTCTGACTTCCGTCCTCCTCTTCCCCTACTGTCTCCTACTCTACCAGCCTACCGTAGTGGTTGAGTTACCTGTACTCGATCTCATTTGAGACCCTCAACTACTACCTGTCCCTCCGGACCACACGACGCCAAGTACCCCAGCGTTTCTCAGTCTGTGCTGACTCGCTGACTTGACTTGACTTGGTTTAGACAAGAGACATAGATACTCGAATCAAATACATGTGTCCATACACACTTTCACTTTCACTTTTACAATCAGTGAGTCACCACAATACAGACTGAGAAACGTTAGGGTACCTGATATCGAGTAGTCCGAGGAGATAGGTACCCTAAGAAGTCCGTTCTTATGACCTCACCCGTCGGTAAGAGAAGAGGTCCCCTAGAAGGACTGAGTCCTTGACTTGGGTTCAGAGGACGTGACGTCCGTCTAAGAAATGGTAGACTCGATGGACCCTTCGGATATACATACAAACATATGTACGCACACACACACACACACATACACACACACATAAATAAACTAATGTGCACATTCTCTCTAGTATACCATAAACTGAAAGAGTCAGACTCAATAAAGTGAATTGTATTATGGGAACTCCAATTAAATACAACAGTGTTTACCGTTCTAAGATAAAAAATACTGACTTATTATAAGGTGACACTCATGTATTTATATATATATAATAATATAAATTAATATCAATAGCTAAGTAGGTAATTACCTATGGATCCAACAATGTATCAAACCAGTAATATTTATTAAAACATTATTTGTACCGTCACGTGTATAGAAAGACTTAATCACAAAAATAAAAAAGTCTGTTTATGGGTTTCCTTAACGACCTAATATATCATCAAGATGAAAGAATAAAGAACTCCTTAGAGGTATGACAAAGGGTATCGTCAATGTGGTCTGATGTAAGGATGGTTTTCACGTACTCCCACAAATGGTACTCTAAATGTATATTGTTAAATATAGAAATTTTCGAATAAAATGTAACCATTGTTTAAACTGGGGTAACATTTCGAGTTACAGTAATGGGAGAAAGTGAGGTACAAAAGACAAAAACTACAGTGTAAAATATAGAAAATAGAACACATAGGGAATTGATTAATAACATTAGTACCAATGAAACGGGGTAGACAGAAAGTTGGAAGTATGATTGAAATATTACTAATTAGGTGATGGGAATGGTATATAAATGGAAAGGTCACTCTGATAAAGTATACACAAGAACAATGTTTGATAACGTGAAACAAAAGTCGTATTTCTTCGGGGAAAAGTTCCGGTTAAATCACCACGATTTGAGGAAATCGAAAACGATTAGATCTTCTGAGAGAAAAGAAACAAAGACTTGTTGAAACTACCTATTTTATAATGACCAACCTTCACGAAAAGATAGTCGTCAAACTTACGTATCATGGTTAGGAAATTCCGAACGTTTCAAAGACGACTTTTTAAATGAGTATCAAAATACTCTCAAGGAAACATATATTGATCAATGGATGGAAAAGAGAACAACGACATTCTAAACGAGGGATAGAAATTGAAAGGTATAAAATTAATATTAGATAGAGTCACACCCGGAGAAAGAACAACAAGTTGACTAGTTAGTACAGGTTGAGAAACGTTGAGGTACCTGTCGTCGTGCGGTCCGAAGGAACATGAAGTGATAGAGGACCTCAAACACGTTTGAGAACAGGTAACTCAGTTACTACGGTAGGTTGGTAGAGTAGGAGAAAACAGGGGAAGAGTACGGAAGGTCCAAAGACCCGAGGGAAATAAACCTTGACAGATTTGTAGGAATATACATCTCATGTAGTACACTTTACGACCCGACCTACTTCGTGTTCGACTTTAGTTCAAACGGTGGTGTTTATAGTTATTGGAGTCTATACGTCTATACGTGAAAGTGTCGTCTTTCACTTCTTCTTGATTTCTCGGAGAACTACTTTGACTTTCTCTTCTCACTTTTTCAACCGAATTTCGAGTTGTAAGTCTTTTGATTTTAGTACCGTAGGCCAGGGTAGTGAAGTATCGTTTATCTACCCCTTTGTTACCTTTGTCACTGTCTGAAATAAAAGAATCGAGGTTTTAGTGACGTTTACCACTGACGTCGGTACTTAAATTTTCTGCGAACGAGGAACCTTCTTTCTATACTGGTTGGGTCTGTCGTACCCTCCACCCTCCCCCGAAGTACAAACCCTTGAGTACATGTGGGCACCACCTAAGTACAGTTACATACCGTTTTGGTTATGTCATAACATTTCATTTTATTTCATTTTTAATTTTAATTTTTTTTCTTTTTTGTTTGTTGTTGTTGTTTTTTTTCCGTCTTTGTAATGAAACGGTTGTTCCCAGGTAGATCAGTTTCGATAGTAAAAAGGTCATCAGTTCATAATGTAATCAGTTCATCTGATAATGTAATGTCATCAGTTCAGTCTGTAATTGTTCGCGGTTTGGACTTCGGACGGGGAGTCCTACTTTGATGTCGGTCTTTTTGTGTGAAAGAAGTGTCTTTCTGATACACGGAGACGACGAACACGTCATGGGACCCCTATCCTCAGACGGTTCTTCGTAGAGAGGTTACGGTGTCGGAGACAAAACACTAATTGTTAATCCTACCAAAAAGATCCAACCCGACTCGACTCGACCCAACTCGACCCGACTAGACTCCACCCGAGTCAGTACACAGGTGGTAGTAGAATACTCGACCAACCCAGACCGGTGAAACACCACCACAACAGATGCGACCTACCCTAAGGACCTAGGGGAGACGTATACCAGACAGTAGATGTCGTCGGACCACTCGCAACCAAGGGTACCATTAAATTCCTAAGGTTCTTCCATCCGTGTGGACACCTTTTGGACAAAATGGAGAAAGGAGAAGACGGTGTCAGATAGTAGGTTTCGTTCAACGTTCCAACCAGGTCTGAGTTCCCGACCTCTATGTCTGTGAAGAACAATTTCAGAAATAAATAAAACGCAGTGACCCAGAATCAACGTCGTACATCGTAAAAATCAACACAGAACACCCTAGGTCAAGGGACTGGTCCCTAGCTTGGGTCAGGGGGAGGGAACCCTCATACCGCAGAATCGGTGACCTGACGGTTTCTTCAGGGATGTCACAATAAAAATCATTAGGGTTGGAACTTTATTAAATTTACAGATATATTTCTTATTAAGTATATAGGATTCTAGTTCATGATATGTCGTTATTTAAAATTCTTTGATATGTATGAATCTCGTACCTACTTAGAGTTCTTGCAATTGTTCACCTTAACTGTCTGTACTTTGTGTATCACATACTACGGCAAATATGTCTCAATTTTCTTCTTTCTGTTTTACTTTCATGTGACCCCTACGTACAGGTCGACCCTGTCGATATTTGTTTGTATTCCTCCTACAATGTATTGTCAACGAAGGAAATACACCCTCTGTTCTTCATTATAAATTCTCCTTTATAAACCCCTGTCAGATCTAAGGTCCTTACTGAATAAAGTAACGGAGTGACTACCAAATATTCATATGTGAATTACTATTAGGTAATGTGACATGTTGACATAAAAAGACGTGTGGGGATTTAGTTACAATAATATTGAGTGTTATTTTTACAAATTTCTTTTTTATTGGTTCTCTAAAGTAACTGAGTATACTGTATTTCCGGTATCCATTCATCAAGTCGTGAATGGATGCCGTCCAGGCACATTTCCTCCGTCGTTTATTTCTTCCCACTGTATCGATCCTTTAATTTTCTGCGAACGAGGAACCTTCTTTTCCATACTGTTTGGATCTGTCGTCTAATTTTTCGTCTCCATAGTGGAACGGTTGTTTTCAGACATATCAGTTTCGATACCAAAAAGGTCATCAGTACATGCCTACACTCAACCTAGTATTTCTTCCGACTCGTGGCTTCTTAGCTACGAAAACTTAACACCATGGTCTCTTCTGACAACTCTCAGTAGACCCATCGTCCCTCTAGTTTGGTCAGTTAGGATTTCCTTTATTTGGGACTTATAAGTGACCCTCCTGACTACGACTTCGACTTCGAGGTTGGGAAACCGGTGAACTACGTTTCTTGACTGAGAAACCTTTTCTGGGACTGTCATCCTCTCTAACTTTCGTCCTCCTCTTCCCCCGCTGTCTCTTACTCTACCGACCTACCGTAGTGACCGAGTTCCCTGTACTCAAACTCGTTTAAGGTCCTCTGTCACTTCCTGTTCCTTCGAACCGCAAGACGTCAGGTACTCCAGCGTTACTCAGTCTGTACTGAATCGTGTACTTGTTGTTCTATCGATCTCAAAGTCTTGTGTCTTGGTAAGATTCTTCGAAGCCGGTCCGGTTCTCCCTCGGGAGTTCAGTTTCAGTGGGTCGTCTCCTTAGGAAAAACGTCCTTAACTGGACGGAATCACAGGGATGGTACGATAGTACTCGACTCTTGTCGAACACCTTTCGCGCCGGAAACCTCTTTTCGTTACTACCTGAATCTCCGGTCGACTCCGATGGGTGGTCGATGTACGAAGTGTCGTCTAAACTCATCGATATAGGTCCCAACAACGTAGATGATTTCCCTCCATTAAACACTTTCGAGTTTGTGTCGTTACGTTTATTTATTCTGTGTTTTGTTAAAATTAATGTCTTAATGATTGTATATTATTAACTATATAATTATTCTAGAATACTAAAAAGATTAGTCCTTTAGGAACTTATAAATACTTTACAATACCTCGTGATAAAGAGATGTAACTTCTGATTCCTTTGTTATAAAGTATAGGTGACGTCAGATGGACCCTCATTGTTAATTATTTGATCCGCTAAAGTTAAGGATTTGGAGGGTATTCACGACAACCCGTGTGTAAACCGAAAAAGAAAGTTGTAAATATTGTTGGTTCCACTATCTCCTTTAAGGTTGTTCATCCCTACATATTTGGGTAAAAAAAAAAAAAAAAAACCGACAAGACCCATAAACAACACCACACGTCCGAAAGACTTCAACGCAGTGAAGAAAACACCGTCTCGTCCCCGAGAGCTCGTGTCCCTAAGTCATAAACGCCGTGCGTCCGAGAGATTGACACTACACGTCGAAATCGACAGGGCGTCGGACACCCTAGAATCAATGGTCTGGGTCCTAGTTTGGACCAGGGGACGTAACCTTCCGTCTAAGAGTTGGTGACCTGGTGATGGGTCCTTCAGGGTCCTGTACATTTAGAAGTACCCACAGGTCCGGATCTCAGTCTTGTCAGATCTCTTTACACTGAAAATTAATTTCCGTAAAGTGAACTCAAAAGGTCTGATATTATTTTTCATTTGTTCGAGGATTCGATTAGGGTGCACTAAATTACAACTACTATCTCACATTTCTTTTATTGATCAAGATGTTTCAGAAGGGACCACCGAGTCTGCCATTTCACAGACGGACGTTACGTCCTCTGGACCCAAGCTCGGGACCCACCCCTTCTGTGGACCCTCTTCCTTTACCGATGGGTGAGGTCATAAGAATAGACCTTTGGTACCTACCTCCTCGGACCATCTGGTGTCAGGTACCTCAACGTTTCTCAGTCTGTGTTGACTCGGTGAAGTTAAGTGGTTACAAAGGTCCCCAGGGATCGAGGAAACAATTTTGTCTCACCCCCTTTTCCCGTCCGTAAGTACAAATGGTTAATCTTACGAAGAAACTTTACAATGAGAAACACCAAAAGTATGGTACTAATACGACAAACCTTAAGTGTAAATTCTCATCTAAGTCAACTCAACTCGAGTCAACGAGTCAGCACAGGCTGAGAAACGTCGGGGTACTTAACGTCGTGTGGTCCAGAGGAACAGGTAATGGTTGAGGGTCTCAAGTGAGTTTGAGTACAGGTAGCTCAGTCACTACGGTAGGTCGGTAGAGTAGAAGACAGCGGGGCAAGAGGAGGACCGGGGTTAGGGAGGGTCGTAGTCTCAGAAAAGGTTACTCAGTTGAGAAGGGTACTCCACCGGTTTCATACCCTCAAAGTCGACATCGTAGTAAGGAAGGTTTCTTGTGGGTCCTGACTAGAGGAAATCTTACCTGACCAATCTAGAGGAACGTCAGGTTCCCTGAGAGTTCTCAGAAGAGGTTGTGGTGTCAAGTTTTCGTAGTTAAAAAACCGTGAGTTGAAAGAAACATCAGGTTGAGAGTGTAGGTATATACTGATGATTTTTTTGGTATCGAAACTGATCTACCTGGAAACAACCGTTTCATTGTAGAGACCAAAAATTATACGACAGATTCAACCAGTATTGAAAAGAAGGTTCCTCGTTCGTAGAAAATTTAAGTACCGACGTCAGTGGTAGACGTCACTAAAACCTCGATTCTTTTATTTCAGACAGTGACAAAGGTAACAAAGGGGTAGATAAAGGGTACTTCACTACCCTGGTCTACGGTACTAGAATCAAAAGACTTACAACTCGAAATTCGGTCGAAAAAGTGAGAGGAGAAAGTGGAAGTAGTTCTCCGAAAATTCAAGGAGAAGTGAAAGACGGTATTCCCACCACAGTAGACGTATAGACTCCAATAACTATAAAGAGGACCGTTAGAACTAAGGTCGAACACGAAGAAGGTCGGGTCGCAAAGAGTACTACATGAGACGTATCTTCAATTTATTCGTCCCACTGTTACCAGTTATATATTTTCTTTAGTCATCACCTCCTTTAACTCTTTTGTTCACACACAAACAACCACCGGACCATGGGATAGTAAATATCAGTGTCTATACATGATTAGGAACCCAATAAGATGTCAAATTACCTCTTTTACAAGAAGGAAGTTGTAAAAAAATTTGACCTTCTATTGACGAAATGTTGTAGCACGACCAAAGACGACATGTTGTTGCACGTACGACATGTATGGTGGGGGTAGGGAGATCCAGTAGTGTCTCGTGATTCGACAAAATGTGTGCCATTACGTGTCTAAAGTTACGAGGAGAGAGGTAAGCAGGGGGGAGAGGAAGGGAGTTCCACAGATGTGCAGGTAAGAGATACAGACACAGAGATAAGGGAGGGACTTTTGTCCAAGTCGTCCTGGTAAAAAGATCTAAGGTATATAGGTGTAATTATATACTATATAAAAAAAAAGACTGAATGAACTGAGACATATTGTCCGAGATCCAAGTAAGTAATAGTCTTTTTACGTTTAGTCTTGATGGAGTTATAAGACTTGGGGAGGTTCCGGCCTACCTTATATTTCTTCTTTTGACCTTTAGTCAAACCTCTACGAAATAGTATAAAAGTTCATTTATACGAGGACGAATAAATTACATTAACAAAATTTAAAGAGTTCGAGCAAAAGTCTCTGTCACCTCTACCGTATACCCTAGAAGGACCTGGTCGAGGTAAAAATTTACCTCGATGTACACAATATTTATTTTACCGTCATAAAGGGACAAGTTCATTTACTTCACTTTTTGACTTGATGGTTTAAATATTCGTGCACTTTGTTTAGTCCTAAGAACAGGCAAATCCCTCATTTCCTCAAGTAAATGTCGATAATGTACTCGCTCGCCCTTACTTCGTAGAAAACGTATTGACACTTATACCCTTCTTCCTACACGCATCTACGACCTTCAAGTTTTCCCTTCGACACATCTCTGACTCCGTGGTGTCGAAGATGACACCTTGTACTTCCTTCGACCAGGAAGGAGAGATGGTAGTAGAAGTGACGACGGGACCGTCAGTGTTGTGTGGGTCATTGAGTCAAAGTCTGTTAGATTTCGAGGACACGTCTGAAACTTGACACTTATTCATAGTGTTTCTTTTGTCCTGTCAATCTTCGGCGAGTGTCAATGTCGCGTATGACTCAGCGAAGAAACGTTGGGATACCTGGTATCGGGCGGTCCGAGGAGACAAGTACCCTAAGAGGTCGATTCTTATGACCTCACCCAACGGTAAAGGAAGAGGTCCCCTAGAAGGGTTGGGTCCCTAGTTTAGGCGCAGAGAAACGGTGACCTCGGTGTCAATGTCTTTATCACTGGTACTTCGGTGGGTAGAATCGGACCCCAGACAACAGGACAGAAGGAAAGACTGAGATCTCGACGCGACGAAGAACCGGAAAACAGTTTGGAAAGGGAGTCAAAGTCACTATGAACCTTGAAAGTTGTAGGAAGATCGTTCTAACGACAAACGAATTCTACTGATGTTTTCGACGAAACGTTATTTTGTGTTAGCTTTGATACTGTAGTTGGTCCTTAAGATTAGAGTCACCTCTAGTCCCGCGACTCGTCCTCGCACTCCACTCTCAAATCAGTGTCTCTTAGTTCCCTTTCGTTTCCAGTCGTCCGTCTGTACAACGACCTCCGAGAAGATCCCGTCGACTGATACTCGGTTGTTGAGGCGATTGAGGAGACGGGAGTCGACCGCTCCTACCCCCTCGAACACCTGAGGGGCGAGACCATTTCACACAGCGTCCTTTGTCGACGAAACTTTAAACGGTCCTGGTTCGGTCGTGTACGGTCCAACGTACTCTTGTCTGGTCTCTCTCGTCTCTGACCCCCCTACGTTTGTCTGTCTTACGTGAACCTAGACTGAGTAAGAACCCATTTTGAGGTCTCGACCGTTTTGAACCATTCCAGTTCTTATAGGTACCCTCCCAGGAAGAGGTGATTCCCGTACCCCGGTCGTGGAGAAGGGAACTTTGTCTTCGTCTTGAACCTTTTTACCCCTTTCTCCGTCGTTTCAACCTCTACTCTGGTACACTCTTTTTAATTTAGTCACCGAAGATAAAAGATATACTTCGTCCGTCAGTCCTATAGACGATTCTTACTCCCTCACTCTTGTACCTGTCTCCAACTTTCTCATCCATTTACAAAACTTACCAGTTATAGTCTCTTTTCATACCCTTTTTTTTTTTTCGTGACTTACAGGGCTACTTTTATTGTTTGCATCTACCTAAACCGCATTCGTGAAAAAAGAGGTCCGTGTGCAACGGGTCATAATGACCGATATTTTTATTACCAGTCTAGTGTGTTTTCGATTCGTAATAAAAATTTTTTAGTCGTCTTCCGTTCCCGAAGAGACCACCGAGTCACCACTTCTTAGGTGGATGGTTAGGTCCTCTGTACCCAAGTCAGGGACCAGGTCCTTCTAGGGCATACGGTGCCTCGTTGATTCGGACACATGATGATAACTCGGACACGAGATCGCGGACACGAGACGTTGTTCTCCCGTGGGGGAGGACGAGAGACGTTCATCTCTTTTCGGAGTGTCGTTACCATTCGGTCGTGTGGGTTTTTATTTATTTGTTTTAATATTTTTTATGTAATTTTTTTCTTCAACCCAACAATAACAGTTACTAATAATTTTAATATTGTTCCATTTGTTTTTTGACTAAGGTAATTTTTATAATCATCTTCCGGTCTCCCTCCTTCTCTTCGTCTCACGACTATTCTCCTACTATTTATCCCTACACCTTTACATCCAAGACCCGGTCACATCTCTCCTTTCACTTTGATTCTTCTTTGACTTGTTTACCCTTTGGACCTTCTTTCGGTCTCGACCTTCCCATGTCACTCCGTCTTGTGTCTTAGTTAACTTTCCCTCCTTCACCCTCTCCACCCTCTTCACTACCCGTGTCTTGAAGTACCAATCTTTCAATTTGTCGTTTATTCCATTGCACTGAAGTCTTTAGCCACGACCCCTTCTTATCCCCTCTTTTAGTAGTCTCATCCCTGGGTGTCAGGGACTACATTCCTACGACCTGTGTCGTATCCTCCTACAACTGCAATGGGTCCTGGTACCGTCCTAAAGCTGTCACTTTTGTGTAGTCAGTCCACAGTCGTAGGATTCATATCTTCTTATTGTTCTCAGTCCCCTACTGACCCCCTCTTTCGTTGTCTCGACTCTACGTACTAAGACTTTCCTCACTGTATTGTGTTAGTTGATCTTTTCCTTCTGTTTTTATTTGTAACTTTCATAAAACCAAATCTCTTTACAAAACTAATAGGACTTTTTCCTTTACCGTTGGGTGAGGTCATAAGAACGGACCTCTTAGGGTACCTGTCTCCTCGGACCGTCCGATGTAAGGTATCCCAGCGTTCTCAGTCTGTGTTGAATCGTTGATTTGGTAACTTCGGGTCTCCATCTTACCCAAAGTCGTCGTCAACAGAGTTGCCCAGTAAGTACTGTAGTTCCGGAACTAAGAAAGACAGAAATAAGAGTAGAGTCTCGAAATTGGATTGAAACTTCAGAATTCTATCGAAACTTCTCCTTTTGTCTGTAAATAACGTATATACACTTTAGATCTTTTTTTTACCATGTCTACTTAGATAAACGTCCCGTCCTTATCTCAACGTCTACATCGTTCACTTGTACATCTGTGTCACCCCCTCTCCTACCACCCTACTTACCCTAATCGTATATATGTGATGGTACACATTTTGTCTCTCGAACACCCTTCGACGAGATATCGTGTCCTTCGAGTCGAGCCCCGAGACACTACTGGATCTCCCCACCCTACATCCTCATCCCTCCCTCCAGGTTCTCCCTCTCTATATACGTATGTTCTATCAAAGGTCATGTTAGATCGATACACCGGGGACGAGTGTTAGTCGACCTCTATTTCTCTGACTAAAGAGTAGGTCGTGAAAGTCTTGTGAAGGACCTTTAGAGAAGAACGTAGAGTAACTGATCCTACCTCAGTGCATAGTGAACATTTGGGTAGTGGTCGTTCTTTTCGTGACGAAGAAAATCTGTTCTGGACGGATAAGAACCCGACTCCCGCTGAGAGGAATACTGTAAAGACAAAGGGTTACCCTCGTCGACGACCCCTCATATGGTACTGGAGGAACTGAATGTACGTAGACACTGTAAAGGAGTCGCAGAAGCGAATTTCGCCATCCAAGTCTTACCCCTCGTTTGTTACTCGTCTGAATAAGTTAAGAGACTTATTCGTTTCAAAACCGAAAGAAAGTTTCTTAGTCCAAACGTAACCACGGCGAACTAACTGATTGTGTGATCAATCAGTTAAGTATTCTAAGTGTACCCCCTAATGAGACCGTCAGGTCCCAATTCTGAGTCGTAAAGGTGACACCCCAGTACCCAAGTTCGGGACCAACCTCTTGATTATACGACTTACGGGGTAACTTGTCGATGGTTTTTTTTTTTATTTCTTGTCGTATTACAAGTGTCCCCTTGTCTTAGGAGTGTTAACGTTTACTTCGATTCACGACGTTCGCGTAAAGGAAAACAGAATGTTTTAGTGTCCTTTGAACACCAAAAAACAACTCCGAAGTCCTGTCGGTAGTGTGAGAAAGGTGATTCTGATATCTCTAAGAGGAGGTCGACACGTAGGATTTACAGTACAACGAGATTTCAATACCGAGATTCGGGATGGACGATTTCGACCTCAGGTACTTACCATGAACCCGGCCATTCAGACTTTCAAGACTGTCTGTCGATATCGTCGTGTCTCCGTTCCACCCGTATCTCTATCCACCCGTCTACCTGGTTACTGTTAGTTGTCTTTACGTTCTGAATTGTGATACGATAAATTTTTATAAATCACCAAGGGTGTGTGTTTTGTTACAGAGTTGAGGAATCTTGATGTATTTCTTGATAAAGGTACGTCCGTGTCGGTTACCTTGATGGCGTGTCAACGTGAGTAGAGTGTGTGATCACTTTATTACAAGTTTTAAGAGTTTGGTCCGAAGTTGTCATGTACTTGGTACTTGAAGATCTACAAGTTCTACCTATATCTTTTCCGTTTCTTTGGTCTCTAATTTAACGGTTGTAGACGACCTAGTAACTCTTTCGTTCTTTCAATGTCCTTTTGTAGATTAAGGCGAACTAACCGATGTGGTTTCGGAAACTGACACACCTGGTGTTGTTTGGCACCTTTTAAGACTTTCTCTACCCTTATGGTGTGGTGGACTGGACGGAGGACTCTTTAGACATACGTCCAGTCCTTCGTTGTCAATCTTGACCTGTACCTTGTTGTCTGACCAAGGTTTAGCCCTTTCCTCATATAGTTCCGATATATAACAGTGGGACGAACAAATTGAATATACGTCCTATGTAGTACTCTTTACGACCTGACCTACTTCGTGTTCGACCTTAGTTCTAACGACCCTTTTTATAGTTATTAGAGTCTATACGTCTACTATGGTGTGAATACCGTCTTTCATTTCTTGATTTCTCGGAGGACTATTTTCACTTTCTCCTCTTACTCTTTAACCGAATTTTAAGTTGTAAGTCTTTTGCTTCTAGTACCATTGACCAGGGTAGTGAAGTACCGTTTATCAACCCCTGTGTTACCTTTGACTCTCTAAAATAAAACCCCCCGAGGTTTTAGTGACGTCTACCACTGACGTCGGTACTTAAATTTTCTGCGAACGAGGAACCTTCTTTTCAATACTGGTTGAATCTGTCGTATAATTTTTGGTCTCTATAATGAAACGGGTTTCCAGACAGATCATTTTCGATACCAAAAAAGTCATCAGTATATACCTACACTCTCAACCTGACGTTTCTTTCAACTCACGCCTTCTTAACTACGAAAACTTGACACCACAACCTCTTCTGAGAACTCTCAGGGAACCTGACGTCCTCTAGTTTACTCATTTAGGATTTTCTTTAGTCAGGACTTACACATAACCTTCCTGACTACGACTTCGATCTTGAGATTATGAACCCGGTGGACTATCCTCCTTGACGTTATAACTTCCGTCCTCCTCTTTCCCTGTTGTCTCCTACTCTACCAACCTACCGTGGTGGCTAAACTACCTGTACTCAAACTCGTCCAAGATCCTCAACCACTACCTGTCCCTTCGGTCCGCACGATGTCAGGTACCCCAGTGTTTCTCAACCTGTACTGACTTACTGACTTGACTTAACTTGACTTGACTTGTCAGTCACTACCCTAAGGGTCTACCGAGTCACCATTTTTAGGCGGATGGTTACGTCGTCTGTACCCAAGTCAGGGATCTACTCCCTTCGAGAGGACCTTCTCCTTTACCGTTGGGTGAGGTTATAGGAACGACCCTTTTAGGGTTCCTGTCACCTCGGACCGACCGATATCCAGTACCCCAGTGTTTCTCAACCTGTCTTGGCTCGCTCGTACGTGTTAGTCACCATGGTCGAAGTAACGGGTGAAATGTAAGGATGATGATTAGGTAAACACTGTAGGAACTTGTGAGGAAAAAAAAAAAAAAAAATTTAAAATTTTAGAAACTAAGAATGTACGCAAGGGTTTGTACTTGGGGGGAGGGTGGAGGGAGGGGTATTGTAGAGAGACCTTGTGAGGAAAAATTGAGATACGAAAGTTTCTAAGAAGATGGTTCTTAAGGAAGGGGATGAAACTCTCAATTAACAGGTAGTATACAATAACCATATTGAGTGATATAATTGTGAATCGGTTTGAGGTGTTACTTGTTCAACTACGGAATTTTCTCTTCAAGTCGTAAAAGACTAAAAGAATAGAGTCATATAATTTTAAAAATGTATCAATTCATGTAGAAACACTTATTTAGCGACCTAACGAAAACGTCATTCCTTAGGGGGTAGTACGTCGGTGTTGAACTGCATGTAAATTTATTGACTGCGTCTCTGTTCTACCATTTACTTCACTTCACTCCGTTTGGTCATCCCGTCCTACCTACACAGTTTTGACTAACCGGTCACATGTACAAATTTATCACACCTGTCGAAAGGACCTCCGGTTCACGTGACCGACCGAACGAAACTTTTATGGTCGTATTTGAAGAATTCGTTGACAAAATACCACACATTGTGTTCATATTTTGACTACGAAATCCTTTTAATCAGTGACCCAAACGAAACGATTACTTTGTCTTTACTAAAAAAAAGAAATATTCTTTTAGAACTTACGAGAAGAGTCCGACTATGTCGTACCTCGGTCAGTGAGGGTGTGTAAGAAGAAGGTTCTCGTGTGTTGAGGGTAGACTACCTCCCGACGAGAATAGACTGGAACAAGAAAGGTTTACTGTAGTAGGGAAATCGATAATTCTTTACTGAACATGGAATCGAAATGGAGAACTTCATTCCAGGCAATGACATAAATTTCTAGTGCACTGTTCATTTACGTTTTACATTTCGACAGAGGGGTAAGGTCAGGTTTATGGTCGTACTTTGTAGACTATCCGGTCCCTCTTTTTCCTTCTTCCTTCGTTCGTCAATGACTTAGGTATAATACATGCTCTGTTTCGAAGATCTGACATTGAACAGGGTCTGAACTCTGACATAGAATCAATAGAGATTGTGTCAAGGACCGTGGATGTGTCAACGAGTTATTTGTAAATGACTTGGTTAGCTGTACGTAAGGACTACAACAGGGTAAACTGTGAGTGTTGGTGGAAGACTTAAACCTTCACAAAAGAAGTACAGTATTCCTCTGATTCATTAAGTAGGTCCTAGTGGGACTTTCCGGACTAATGTTTGATTCCTACACTCTGTAGAATCCTCTGAAGGGACCACCAGGTCACCGATTCTGGGACGTAAGGGTTACGTTCCCTTGGTACAAGTAGGGGAAAAGCCCCTAGATCTATGGTGTGCTGTGTAGATTCTGGACTACGTGGGTTCATTTGTTTTATTAAATTTTTTTTGTCTCACATTCTGTACAATCGTCAGTACATCTTTTTGTGTTGAAAATTATCTACTGTTTCGTAAGTCACTTAAATTCACTGACAGAGGTATCTGGTGAATGTTGTCTCGTTTACTGTGGTGATTCTTGTACATTCTTAATTTCTAAAATTTTAATTTTTTTATTTTTTTATTTTTATTTTTTTTTTCTTCGTCTTAAAATTCGAATTTTATAAGATTTGTTATCCATACCGGTAAATATGTGCTTATATATCCGACGTTAAACTGTAAAACTCACACGGACATTATACCGTTCTTGTTTCTACTGATTCGTTATCTGAGACGGATACTTCCATGTTGTGTTTGTCTTTGTCGTGTTATTTCGACTGGGATACGGAAATGTTCCTGAAGGGACCACTGAGTCTACCGTTTCTTAGATGGACATTACATCCTCTGGACCCAAGTTAGGGACCTAACCCTTCTACGGGACCTCTTCTCTTACCGTTGGGTGAGGTCAGAGGAACGGACCTCTTAGGGTACCTGTCTCCTCGGACCGTCCGATGTCAGGTGTCCCAGCGTTTCTCAGTCTGTGTGGATTCACCAATTAATATACGGAAATGTCTCAATACCTCGTTCGTAACACCCCCGAGGTAACCTTGTTTATTGAAGTGTGATTTGTCTTTCTCCCGAAGGGTCCAAAGAGTCACCCATTTCTTAGGTGGAAGTTACGTCCTTTACGTCTTCTGTACACAAGTTAGTGATCCAACCCTTCTAGGGGACCTCCTCCCGTACCGTTGGGTGAGGTCATAAAAACGGACCTCTTAGGGTATCTATCTCCTTGGACCTCCCGATATCACGTATCCTAGTATTTTCTCAGTCTGTACTGACTTATTTGATTCGTACGAACGTTTCTTCTTCTTCTAATTCCCATAATAATTTCTTTGTAACGTCCTCGTTTCCCGTCAGTGTTTTCCAGGACCGTACCTTTCTTTTGGTACTCCTTGAAATATTCCACCAACAAATCTGATGCATCCTTCTTTACCATCCTATATTATGACCTTTACGTCTAATGATGGTTAACACTCCTTCAAGACGGGTGCAAATAAACGATTTCCTTATTCTTACAAAGAGACTTTACAAAATGCGGTTCATTGGTTTCCTTCTGAGTACACAGAACCGACTGAGTACCGTAGTCATAAGTAGAGAATAGTCTGTTGAAGGGAATTAAATGTCCCGAAGAAAGAGTTGGACAACCAAAGAAAGAGACAGAAACTAATAAGACTTTCTTTTTTACTCGGGTCATTAACTTAGAATTAGGTTTAAGTGTGGGTTAATGGAGTATTGCGTGTTAAAGTTGTCATCTTTTCGTACTATGAGGGGACCATAACGTTGTCCCATTCTCAAAAGAAAAGACTTATTTTGATCGAAGATAGGTACCACCTCTCTTTCTCAACCATATGTTCTTGAACTAAATATTCTTGTGTCTACTGTGTCAAATATATTTCGTATGGTCTTAGACGGACGGTTATGTCCTCTACCTCTGTACCCAAGTTAGGGACCCAGTCCTTCGAGGGGATCTCTTCCTTTACCGATGAGTGAGGTTATAAGAACCGGACCCTTTAGGGTACCTGTCTCCTTGGACCACTCGATGTTAGGTACCCTAGAGTTTTGTCATCCCGTGTCGAACCATTGATTTGTTGTTGTAGTATATCCAGTTGTTCTACCCACCTATCCAATCTTGGGATTTCGTATTAATTTTGTTGAATCCGTTAGCCAAAATTTGACTCAAAACTCTTTACTACACTATAAAGTGTAATTCCAGTTAGTACACGGAAATTCTCGTAACGAGATTAGTCAGCAATAAGAACTTCTTCATTGTATTTAATATTACAACGAATGATAAACTTTCCGAGAACACGGTCGATGAGGGTGGTGTATCGAAAGGATACTCGTACCTTTAGAGTACTCGGACACACATTGATTGTTACCGTACATATGTACTGTAGTACTAAAGTGAATGGTTCCTGTTTTACTTAGTGCAGTCTTTGACGAAGTAAAGTACCTTCGGTCTTGTTGGGCAGTTGAAGTTTTGATACCTAAAGTAGATAAAGTGACTCTCAAGTATGTGATTTTTGAGTACAGGATAAGATAAAATAATTTTGTTCCTTTCCGATTACAGAAGACGAACCACGTAGAGGTTTGGACGAAAAAGTAGAACTCCCTGAAGTCAAGTCAGTGAGTCAGCACAGACTGAGAAACGCTGGGGTACTTAGCGTCGTGCGGTCCGGAGGGACAGGTAGTGGTTGAGGGTCTCAAGTGAGTTTGAGTGCAGGTAGCTCAGTCACTACGGTAGGTCGGTAGAGTAGGAGACAGCGGGGAAAGAGGAGGACGGGGGTTAGGGAGGGTCGTAGTCTCAGAAAAGGTTACTCAGTTGAGAAGCGTGCTCCACCGGTTTCATAACCTCAAAGTCGAAATCGTAGTAAGGAAGGTTTCTTGTGGGTCCCGACTAGAGGAAATTTTACCTGACCAACCTAGAGGAACGTCAGGTTCCCTGAGAGTTCTCAGAAGAGGTTGTGGTGTCAAGTTTTCGTAGTTAAGAAGTCACGAGTCGAAGGAAGTGTCAGGTTGAGAGCGTAGGTATGTACTGGTGACCTTTTTTTGGTATCGGAACTGATTTACCTGGAAACAACCGTTTCATTACAATTGAACTCCTTGCATGTAATTGAGTTTTGTCATCTCGTTAAGAAAGACGATGTTGCAAAAGAAGTACTGTACGAAGATCCTAAGGTAAAGGACTACAAGTAAAGGAGGAAGTTTCTCCGGAAAGACTCAAAATGAGTAAGTGGACGGAGTACCTAACTACGTCCATCTGTGACAAAAGGAAAGGGGAACGAAAGACTCGGTCTATAAATCAAAGGATTATGTGTGGAGATCTAGACCCGAAGACGTTATAAACGATCACTCTTTGTATTTAAATTACTGAAGACTCAAACGGTTTTCGTAGATAGTAGATTCGTTTAGAACGCGTAGAAATAAAGGGGATGAACCTATTGAGATGGATTTTAAGTAGGAGAGTAGACGGATTGTAAATAGTGTCTGGAGACTAGAGTAGTCTTTCGTTCCTCTCCTTCATCACTCTACACGGAAGACAGACCGCTGCAGTCACGTTATATGGGAGATATTAGAACGGAGAGAAGGTCATGACCTTTAGAACCCAGTGTAAGGAAAAATAAACTGAGTTGAAACTCATCAACTCGACTGTTTGTCTCTTTCTTTAAATAACCTTCTTATAGTCCAAAGGGTGTAAGAGTCCTTCTGATCTCTAGATACACGTTTTACTCTTTTTTCCGCCACTCTCCGATATAGTGACTTTGGTGTCGGTTTTAGTATGGTGTCTTGGCCAAGTCGTTTTTCTGTTGGTGTCTAGTCCCGAAGTCTATGGTTTTGGTTTGTCTAGTTTGTGTTTTTGTTTTTTTACAGGTGACGTAGAACTAACACTATGACATGGAATACCTTATGGATGAACTGGTGCAAAGATGTACGTCATCATATTAAGCAGAGGAATAAAGAGAAAATTAGAAGGTAGTCGATCATGACATCAAGGGTTTGATCCTGGACTCCATTAGATCCCCTGGGTTGTTCTATAAAATTTAAAAGTTCCTGTCGTATCGTCGTAGACAGTCCATGATGATGTGAACTTCACTAAGTGTAAGAGTAATCTAGTACGATGTGAGGAAAGTTTCTGTAAAGAAAGAAACGTTTCGACCCGAAAGGTACTAACGACGTTATTTTTCGTTCCTGGTGCACTTTTAGTTACCCATTGTCCTTTACTCTCACGTCACAGGTTTGTAAGGTTCCAATCACTTCAACCTGACACGGGTCATCCATGTGTGTAGGACAATCATTGACACAGATAAGTTCTACTTTGATTTGTGAAAAAGAAATCTATATATATATACGAAATATTTCCCGAAGGGACCACCGAGTTTATTTACCATTTCTTAGGTGGACCTCTCCCACACCTCTTTTCCTCTCCCACACCTCTTTTCCCTTGGGAGAATGTGACAACCACCCTTACGTTTGATCGTGTCGGTGATACCTCTTGTCACACCTCTAAGGAATTTTTTAACGTTTATCTTGACGGAATCCTGGGTCGATAGGGTGACGACCCGTATGTGTGGTTCCTTTGGTCTTAACTTTCTCTGTGTACATGGGGTTACAAGTAGCGTCGTGACAAATATTATCGGTCCTGTACCTTTGTTGGATCTACAGGTAGTCGTCTACTTACCTATTCTTTCGACACCATGTATATGTGTTACCTCATAATGAGTCGGCAATTTTTCTTAAGTAAACTTAGTCAAGACTACTCTACCTACTTTGACCTCGGCTAATATGTCTCACTTCATTCGGTCTTTCTTTTTGTGTTTATGTCATATGCTTGTGTATATATACCTTAAATCTTTCTACCGTTACTACTGGGACATACGTTCTGTTGTTTTTTCTGTGTCTACACATATTGCCTGAAAACCTGAGTCTCCCTCTCCCTCTCCCACCCTACTAAACCCTCTTACCGTAACTTTGTACATATGATAGTACATTCTTAACTTAGCGGTCAGATACAGGCTGCGTCCTGTGTCGTACGAACCCCGACCACGTGCCACTACTGGGTCTCTCTACAATACCCCTCCCTCCACCCTCCCCCCAAGTACAAACCCTTGCGTACGTGTGGGCACCACTTAAGTTCAGTTACATACCGTTTTGGTTATGTCATAACATTTCATTTTATTTCATATTTATTTTTAAAAAAAAAATTAATTTTTTTTTTTTTTTCTTAGGTGGACGTCACGTCCTCGGGACGTAAGTTAGGGAACCAACCCTTCTAGGGGACCTCTTCCCTTACCGTTGGGTGAAGTCATAAGAACGGATCTCTTAAGGTACCTGTCTCCTCGGACCGTCCGGGGTCAGGTACCCCAGTGTTTCTTACTGACTCACTGAAAGTGAAAATGAAAGTACGAAATATTTACCGATGAACCAACAATTTTGTACTTTTGAATGATTCCACAAATTTGGATTGTTAAATTGTTTACCTTGACAATCCATAAAGAAAACCGGGTCCATCCAACACCCTTTTTTAATAACTCTGTGATTACCATGGTACTTGGTTTTGTTAAATTCTTTGAGATTTGATCACGTTACAAATAACCAATTTTTTGATTTACGAAAACCCCTGAAGGGACTACCATGTCTCCAATTCTTAGATGGGACGTTATGTCCCCTGTGTCAAAGTTAGGGACCAGTCCCTTGATTCGAGGGTACACGGTGTGTCGAGTCAATTTTTTTTTTTTTTTTTTTAATCATCAGTTTTTTGAGGTTCGTTTGTTTTCATGTTCTGTTCTGACCTGTCGAAGTGTCCCGTTAAGATAGTTTGTATATTTATTCTTGATTACGGATAGGAAGAGTTTGATAAGGTTTTTTGACTTTTCCTCCCTTGTGAGGGTTTAAATAATAAACTACAGCATAATGGGATTATGGTTTTGGTCTGTTTCTATGATAAACTTTCTTTTAGTGTCCGGTTGTAGAGACCCCCTAGATTTACGTTTTTATTAGTCGTTTGATAGTCGTTTGACTTAAGTTGTCATGTATTTTTACTAGTGTGAGGAACTAGTTCACCCTAAATAAGATCCCTACGTTATAGACGTTTAGTTAGTTGCCTTGTGTGGTATAATTGTTTTCCTACCTATTTTTAGTGTACTAGTAGAGTGAGTCTGTACAGGTCGAGAAACACTGGGGTGCCTGACATCGGACGGTCCTAGGAGACAGGTACCTTAAGAGGTCCGTTCTTATGACTTCACCCATCGACAAGGGAAGAGGTCCCCTAGAAAGACTGGGTCCCTAGTTTGGACTCAAAGGATGTGACGTCCTTCTAAGAAATGAGAGACTTGGTACTAGTAGAGTTTTCTAAGTCTTTTCCGTAAACTGTTTTAAGTTGCAGGTAAATACTGTATTTGAGAGTAGCTTTCAGGGTATCTCCCTTATATAGAGTTGTATTATTTCCGGTATATACTCTTTGGATGTCAATTGTGGTGTGTACTACTACTTTTCAACTTTCGAAAAGGAGATTTAAGTTCTCGTTCTGTTCCTACGGGTTAAAACTGTGAAGGTAAATTGTATCATAACTTTCAGGATGGGTGTCGTTAGTCTGGTCTTTTTCTTTAATTTCATAGGTTTAACCTTTTCTCCTTCATTTTGACAAAGATAAACACAGTCTGAGAAACATTGGGGTATCTGACATCGGACGGTCCAAGGAGACAGGTATCTTAAAGGGTCCGTTCTTATGACATCACCCAACGGTAAGGGAAGAGGTCCCCTAGCAGGGATGATTCCCTAGTTTGGGTTCAGAGGACGTAACGTCCGTCTAAGGAATGGCAGACTCGGTGGTCCCTGGATGTTAAGTAAACATCTACTGGACTGTAATATACATCTTTTGGGACTTCATAGGTGGTTTTTTTGATAATCTTGATTGCCAAAAAGGTCACCAGTACATACCTACACTCTCAACCTGACACTTCTTTCGACTCACGACTTCTTAACTACGAAAACTTGACACTACAACCTCTTCTGAGAACTCTCAGGGAACTTGACGTTCCTCTAGGTTGGTCAGGTAAGACTTCCTCTAGTCGGGACTCACAGGAAACCTCCCTTACTACGACTTCGACTTTGAGGTCATGAAACCGGTGGAGTACCCTTCTCAACTGAATAACCTTTTCTGAGACTACGACCCTCCCTAACCCCCGTCCTCCTTTTCCCCTGCTGTTTCCTACTCTACCGACCTACCGTAGTGACTGAGTTACCTGCACTCAGACTCACTTGAGACCCTCTACCACTACCTGTCCCTCCGGACCTCACGACACTAAGTACCCCATCGTTTCTCAGCCTGTGTTGACTCGTTGACTTGACTTGACTTCGGTCATTTCAACGTCCTATATTCTAATTATATGTCAACTATAAATAATAAAATTCAAATTTAAAACCTCATTCTGTATACGTCATTATCTGTTCATTATGTCTCTGATTTTCTCTATACTGTTAATTTACGTTACATACTAGGATATAACCTATAACTTCCGTTCCCTCCTGCGAAATTTCTTGTAATAACTTAGTCAAGTCAAGTCAAGTCAGTGAGTCAGTACAGGCTGAGAAACACTGGGGTACTTGGTGTCGTTTGGCCCGGAGGGACAGGTAGTGGTTGAGGGTCTCAGGTGGGTGTGGGTACACGTAACTCAACCACTACGGTAGGTTCGTAGAGTAGGAGGCAGTAGGGGAAGAGGAGGACGGGAGTTAGAAAGGTTCGTAGTCCCAGAAAAGTTTACTCAGTCGAGAAGTGTAGTTCACCGGTTTCATAACCTCAAAGTCGAAGTTGTAGTAAGGATGGTTATTTGTGGGTCCTGACTAGAGGAAATCCTACCTGACCAACCTAGAGGAACGTCAGGTTCCCTGAGAGTTCTCAGAAGAGGTTGTGGTGTCAAGTTTTCGTAGTTAAGAAGTCGTGAGTCGAAAGAAATATCAAGTTGAGAGTGTAGGTATGTACTGATGACCTTTTTGGTATCGGAACTGATCTACCTGGAAACAACCGTTTCATTATTACAGAGACGAAAACTTATACGATAGATCCAACCAGTATTGAAAGGAAGGTTCCTCATTTGCAGAAAATTAAAGTACTGACGTCAATGGTAGACGTCACTAAAACCTCGTGTTCTTTTATTTCAGTCGGTGACAAAGGGGTAGATAAACGGTACTTCACTACCCTGGTCTACGGTACTAGAAGCAAAAGACTTACAACTCGAAATTCGGTTGAAAAAGTAAGAGGAGAAAGTGAAAGTAGTTCTCCGAGAAATAGCGAAGAAGTGAAAGACGATATTCCCAACCACAGTAGACGTATAGACTCCAATAACTATAAAGAGGGCCGTTAGAACTAAGGTCGAACACGAAAGAGGTCGGGTCACAAAGAGCACTACATGAGACTTATATTCAATTTATTCGTCCCACTGTTATATCTCGGAACTACATGAGGAAAAGGATAAACCCTGGTCAGATAAAAAGGTGTAGGTCAAGATTGACAACGAAGGACAGGACGTATGTTCAAAGATTAATAACTTATTAACCGTCTTAAACTTATAACTGTCATATAACCCAGTATCATGATTTGAAGAACTTACACTAGTAACCTGACACCAATACACTCCTTTACAGGAATAATTCGTTACGTATAACTTTACAAATCTTTATTTTCCTATACTATAGATATTGATTGAAGATAATAAATCCCTTTTTAATTATCATTATATATAATATTTACAACGAACCAGTACAGGTTGAGAAACACTGGGGTACTTGACGTCGTACTGTCCGAAAGAACAGGTAGTGGTTGAGGACCTCGAACGAGTTTGAGTTCAGGTAGTTCAGCCATTACAGTAGGTTGGTAGAGTAAGAGACAACAGAGGAAGAGGAGGACGGAAGTTAGAAAGGGTCGTGGTCCCAGAAAAGGTTACTCAGTCGAGAAGTGTATTTCACCGGTTTCATAACCTCAAAGTCAAAGTTGTAGTAAGGAAGGTTACTTATAAGTCCTGACTAAAGGATATCCTAATTGACCAAACTAGAGGAACGTTAGGTTCCCTGAGACTCACTATTCCATTTACACTATTTATCGTTTAGACCTATTTTCTATAAGTTCTCAAAAAACATTAAAAGAATGTTAAGTAGTCATTGAAAATTTAATAAAAAATTTCCAAAACAGGATTTTACCAATTTACCTCGTTAACCAGTGTACGTCAAACCGGATTTTACATAACAAAAGTCATAAACTTGTGTAATAACTAGTCTCTACATAATTGCGGTATCCACAATCGAAGACGTCTTAAGGGACCAGTTATTACACAATTTTACATTATTCCGAAAATAAAAGAAACTATTCTTTATCCTTCACAAAACTAGTAAATTATTACTATTGAAAAGGATGAAACCCACGAAACTTTTGGTTTATCATCGTATTTATAAAACACATATAACGTAAAAGTCCTTCCTTAATCTACACCTATTAAATCTAATTTTATGATGAATGTTAAAAGACATAAATTCAGGATATGAATAAGACTTGATCTTACTAAACCTAGTTCATTTCTCTGAACTTTCGTTTGACTTCTCAATTACTAGTTGAGATTTCGGACGCACCACGTTTTACAGTTTTAAATTGAAACCATTGGGACTATGACCAATTGTGAAGTACTACTAGACTAAACGGTGGTATGAGAATGAACAAGGACACTAACAGGTCCCTATAAAAGATCAATCTTTTAAAATATAATGAAGTTAAAAATGTAAAATTAAGAAGTGCAAAATTACATTCGAAGTACCTTTGTTACATCAGTAACAGGGGGTGTGGTCAGAGGTAGGGAACAAAGGGGACACAGTAAGGTGAAAAAATGAAAATGGAAGAAACTGGGACAAGGGGAAAGGGTAACATAGGAAGAGATGAATAAAAAATTAACTTTTGAAAGAAGGACCAAGAGGTATGATCGGAGTGGAATCAAAGTCGAAAGTAGTAGAGTACGAATCTAGTGACATTGGTAGAGGTTTGACCAGAAGATGGAGATCCGAGAGGGTTGTTTAGGTGTGTGATGTCTTCATAAATAAAAATCTTTAAGTTTTAGATATATGAACAGATGATATAGGTCAAATTTGAAAGGTCCTACTATAAGTTCCAGGAGGTCCTGATCGTGGTTTATTGAGCATGATCGTGAAATCAATCGAGGGTGTCAAAGGGTCGTGTTTTAGAGGAGGGGTCGGTAGATCCAAACACAACAGTAAAGGAATAGAGATTCTCTAGTTTGGTACAAAAAAGGAGGAATTTATTGGACTCTCTTGAAACAAAGAGAGAGGAAGGGTCAATAGGTAGTGACTGTATAAATCCTGTTTCCAGTTCTTCCAAGGGACCACCGAGTCTACCATTTCTTAGGTGAACGTTACGCCCTGTGGACTCGAGATAGGGACCCAACCCTTCCACGGAACTTCTATGGTAAACTGTACACCGGGTCCCGTAGAATTCACAAACGAGGATTTATCTTCATTTGGAGAACTCACTTTCAACGAGTCAGTACAGGTTGAGAAACGTTGGGGTACCTGACATCGGTCGGTCCGAGGAGACAGATACCCCTAAGAGGTCCGTTCTTAGGACCTCACCCAACAATACGGGAAGAAGTTCCGAGTCTCCAATTTCGCAGACGGACCTTACTCCCTCTGGGCCCAAGCTAGGGACCCAACTCTTCTAGGAGACTTCCTTTACCGTTGGGTGAGGTCATGAGAACGGACCTCTTAGGGTACCTCCCTCCTCGGACCATCCGATGTCAGGTACCCCAGTGTTTCTCAGTCTGTGTTGACTCGTTGAAGTGAGTGAACACTTACCAACGTACTTATAACGTTACGAGACCGAAGTCAGAATACGGCAGATTCGTCCCGATATCGGACCTTCATGTCCTCTCAATTATTTACTACTCCCTACCGTCAGTCACCTATTTATGGGGTCGAAGGGGTAGGAAGTGACTTGTTAAGACAACAAGTCAGCGATTCAGTATAAGCGGAGATACACTGGGGTACTTGACGACTCGGTGTAAGATACACCAAGATGACTATTAGGAGTTTCATTTACTCAGAGTACAACGGTGTCACCAAAGATAGACCCATCGTATGGGAAATAACCGAAAGAGAAAAGGAACAGAATGAGAAGTATGAAGGAGTGAGACAAAGGACCCTAGTTATCGTAGTCAAGGGTCCATTTACGTGAACTCGATCGATATAGGTTCAGGAATGAATCCGAGGTGAAAACGTCCTGGGTTCTGTATTTTGTTATAAGTAATAAGAAGATAACGAAATAATTATTTTAGGGTACAAAATCGACGTGGGTACCGGTGAAGCAATATCCGACGTAAAAAGGTGGTAGAAACGTTGATTTACTCATATATACTGAACGAATGCTTACCCTATGTTCACTTGAATATACGGTTCGGATCTGTAATTTTCTTTATGTCCATTCGAAAAGAAAGAGGAAAAAGACAAGGACTACCGACTCTACTTCTACACTACCGTTCTCGACGTTGTCGGTACTACCTGGGGCTCTATCTTCGGTAGCAAATTCCTGCCTGACTAGACGGGTAGGGTGAGACGCATAATGAAGTGACAATCGACTATGTCCTGTCTTTTTGTTTGAAGAGAGAAGAATCCGGTGCCATAATATCTCTAGAGACAAAATTTCACCGAATCTGTTATAGGAATCAAACCTGTTTCAGTATGTCGAAAATTCATTCCCTGAAGTGTTGAGTTGAGAATCGTTCGGTAAGTAAACAACACCGATACATTATAGAGAGAATATACAGATGTACCACCTCGTCATTTTTCTGATTCATTATGACGTAATGGATACTGTGCAAGGTCTTTTCTGCTACAGGGAGGGAAAAAGGTCACCTCCTCCCTTTCTCACTCAGACTCAGGGAAGTTCTTATGTTTCGGTCTAGAGAATGTAGATGACGGAGTCTCAACGAGACATTCTTCGTTGTTGGAGGAAAGGAGGAGAGACGGTAGATCGACCCGTCGGTATTTTGTCGTTGATACATAGTCACGTAGAAGTAGGTACGACCGGTCCTACCACAGGTCTAGTCGTAACGACCGACCCTCGAAACAACCGACCCTCGTGATGACGGACCTTGTACCGAGGGTCGGCCTACCGGTCTACGGTTCACTGTTCTGGTGACCCCGTCCTCTACTGAGGAAGTAGTAGAAGAAGTTTCTCTGTTCACGACCCTCCGAACACGGATCCCTTCAAAACGTCTGGACCTTGAGTGTCAGTACCTACTTCAAGCGTGTCAGTACATGGCAGTCGAGAAGGTGTAACTCGTCGAGTAGTGTCTGTTCCTTCTACAACGGACATTTATACGGGTTGTAAAAAAGTCACGTGGTGACCGTTCCGCTGTCAAACTGGCATTTCTTTTGACTCCCGGATTCTTGACTACGAAAACTTGGCACCACAACCTCTTCTGAGTACTCGTAGGGAACCTGACGTTCCTCTAGTTTGGTCAGGTAGGATTTCCTTTAGTCAGGACTTATAAGTAACCTTCCTGACGACGACTTCGACTTTGAGGTTATGAAACCGGTGGACTACACTTCTTGACTGAGTAACCTTTTCTGGGACTACGACCCTTACTAACTTCCATCCTCCTCTTCCCCTGTTGTTTCCTGTTCTACCAACCTACCGTAGTGGCTGAGCTACCTGTACTCAAACTCGTTCGAGGTTCTCAACCACTACCTGTCCCTCCGGATTACACGATGTCAGATACCTCAGTGTTTCTCAGTCTGTGCTGACTCGCTGACTTGACTTGACTGACCGTTCCCCTAGTGATTGGAGTAGTACCTGGTTTAAGTCTTTGACTGACTGATCAGTGTCCAGAAGTTCCGAAGAACCAAGAGGTGGTGAAACCACCCTCTTGACCAAGATCCAAGTGAAGAAACGATTACCTTATAGACGACTAATACCGTTCTTCAGGTTCGACGTCAAGAGGCAAATGAGTCACTGGGGTCCAAAGGTATCGACATCAACTCGGGATGTTGAGGTAGTAGTGGTGGGTGTGGGGGATCTCGTGAGACTAACACCAAAGTACCATCTGTTACTCCCGTGGATACTGTAGACAGAATCTTTGGAACTATAACTCATTGGTTGTACATGATTGGACTTGTCTAACTATCCAGTTCAAACAGGAGGTATTGACGAAGGGATTCCATACTACCTTGGGACTTACAAACCGCAAACAAACAAACAAACAAAAATAAAACCGGTGAAAACGTGACATTAGAATTAAGGGACTAGTCCCTACCTTGGGTACGGGCGACAGTACCTTCGTGACTCAGAACTGGTGACCTGGAGGTCCCTTCAGGATCTTGGGACTTACAACTAGACTGTCTTAAGGTCTGGTTGGACCACGGGATAGGTACGTAGGTGAAGGGGCCGGTGTATACGGGGACGGTAAAGACGACTCTTTCGGGTGGTACTTTCCGAGAGACATCGTCTCCAGTGGTCACGAACGAAACTCGGTCGATTGATCTACCACTTTACACTGGGAGTGGTACCATTGACGTGTCGGGCGACGGACAACCTGGTACGTACCGTCGGACCAGGGGTTTCTGCAGTCATGACGGTGACAGTGGTAGTTCTGGTAGGTCAAGAACCCTACCACGGGGTGACCGAAGTCTCAACTGTAATCGATGGTCGGAGGGTGATACTGTGTACCATCTGTGGACCGGTTTCCTGTCTCTCGACACACGTACGACTCGTTGTGGTGTCGGTAGTTACTCCGGACTCGAGTGGACCTGGTGTTCAAACTGGATTACGGACGGTGCGCACGGAAACAAGTGACCATGTACCCACTCCCGTACGTCCTCCCTCTCAAAAGACTCCGGACACACCTGTACCGACGGGAACTATTCCCAATATACCTCTAACTACACCTAAGACAACTTCCTCTCCCTCTTCTTTTTCCTCTCTTTATGAGTTCAATTTTTACTGTGTGTCCATAACGAAAATGTCCCTTCAACTAAGATAAAATTTGCACCTTTTCGACACCAGGTTAGTTAATTAAGCGTACATCGTCACATATAGGAGTATGTGTTAATAACTGGATACGAAATTTTTACTATGAAACAATGTCTGGGTTCAATAGGTAAAAAAGAGACTACCCAAATCTATTTTAGAAAGGACAGAATTTACTTTTTATTACTTTTGTTTTACTTCTTCGACACTTCGATATGTCTTTTGAATTTAGATGATAGCAATAATGTTATGGGTTCCGTTTGATAAATGAGTATTGTACCCGACTTGACACTGGATGGGGGGGGGCGGGGGGCTTTCAAATACATAACTTCAGGATTGGAGGGTGGTCACATAGTCTTACACTGATATAAACCTTTATTTTATAAATTTCATTGTGAATTAAAAATTTTTCCGGTAATTCCTCCCGGGATTGGGTTAGACTGATCACAGAAATATTATTCTCCTTTAAAATTGTGTACGTCTGTAGTTCCTCCAAGTGTGTCTCTTTTCTTGTACCATTCTCCGTCCCTCTCCCGTCGGTAGATAGACGTTCGGTTCCTTTTCCCGGACTCTCCTTTGGTGTGGTAGTGGAACCAGGTTCTGTTGAACTAGAACTGGAACTAGAATTAGAACCCGAAGGTCAGAGGTCTGATACTCTTTATTTGTAGATGATAAATTCGGTGGATTAGGGACCTAGTCCTTCCAGGGGACCTCTTCCTTTACCGTTGGATGAGGTTATAGGAACGGACCCTTTAGGGTGTCTGTCTCCTCGGACCGTCTGATACCGGTTATCGTAACGTCTCAGTTGTACTGGCTCATTGACTTGCGACTGTGATTGCCTCAGGTACCATGAAACAATATCGTCGGAATCGTTTCTTTATTTTAGTAAATGGAATTTTTATTGTCTTCCTGGATCGTAGATTAAGGTGACCTAAATTTATTCATTTACTTATCACTACCACAATATGACGATCCTTTGTAATTCTTGTCAAAAGAGATATTGTTCGGTAAGTAATTTATTTGTGTAAAATTAAGACGAACAGATTCCCTCTTCTCATCACCGTACTGGATCGAATCTGTAAACATTGTAAGTCTTTCTTGTGTTCCCGGAGACACTTGGTAAGATTGAAACGATTTACATTTTACTGTAACCAGATCTAAGTAGACTTTACTACTTCGTCGTCTTAAGACTTGTTGTTCGACTCGTCGACGTACTTGAAGGTCTTCACTTCTCAAAGTATTTGTAGTAATTTTAAAATAGGTTTCGTCCGGTGTTCTACAGTCTCCTTTTACTCCGAAATGTTGACATTTTGTATATATATATATAAGTACAAACTAAAAGTTACTTGGTTAATAAAGATACCAATATCCTACGAAGGATAGAAGACTATACTTTATGGAATTTGTGTTTTACAGTTTTCGACGTGAAAAGGACCTTTAATGGGAGACCGTATATAAGCCAAAACCCACAACCACGACAGTAGGAGTCTCAGTGAGTTCGGCCTTAAAGTAAAAACACAGTTAGAAGAGAAGGTACAGAAAAATATTTTCTCGTAGGACTCTATTGTAAAATTTTGACAGTGAATTTTTTTTTTTTGACAGTGATGAACGTTGATAATTAGAGACACTTAGTTTTAATAGAACGGTGAAATGTTGTTTGTTTTAAGTCTTTATTTTTTTAACGTTCCGACTCCGATTATATTTTGATATTCTGAGTGAAGTATGGAGAGGTCTTTAAGAGGGACCTGGTGGTTCCAGGTCACTCTTCCTGAAAAAGTATACAGGGAATAAACCCTATAAAAACTCCTCCCCCTACCGAAAAACAAAAAAATAAATGGAAGTTGTCCGTTTAAATAAAAATTCCTTTCTTACACTGTTTTTTCAATAAAAAAATCTTTTTTTATGTCTTTTTCACAAGTACTTCGAGAAGATTTTATAGAGAAGATAAAATTAATTTTTTGAAATTTAAGGATCGAGTAGTACTTCAAGAAAGTCAAACCAAAAATTTCAAGAGAATTTTAGAATCCTATATTTCTCTGTTACTTTTTCACTGGTAGTTTTCATCTTGTTTCAATCTCAAATATTACATTTACTTAAGTTCATATATTAAAAATTTTTGAATGGTTTTATTCTTCCAAGTCTTTCTCTTTTTGTTTATAGTGTATATACACCTATATATGTATACCTATATTTATTGCTTATATACACTTTGGATCTTTTTACCATGTCTACTTGGATAAACATCCTGTGCTTATCTATATCTCTGTATCTCTTGCCTGTATACCCGTGTCCACCCCTTCCTCAAGTCAAGTCAAGTTAAGTCAACGAGTCAGCACAGGCTGAGAAAGGTACTTAGCGTCGTGCGGTCCCGAGGGACAGGTAGTGGTTGAGGGCCTCAAGTGAGTCTGAGTGTAGGTAACTCAGTCACTACGATAGGTCAGTAGAGTAGGAGCCAGCAGGGGAAGAGGAGGACGGGAGTTAGGAAGGGTCGTAGTCCCAGAAAAGGTTACTCAGTTGAGAAGCGTACTTCACCGGTTTCATGACCTCAAAGTCGAAATCGTAGTAAGGAAGGTTTCTTTAGGGTCCCGACTAGAGGAAGTCTTACCTGACCAACCTGGAGGAACGTCAGGTTCCCTGAGAGTTCTCAAAAGAGGTTGTGGTGTCAAGTTTTCGTAGTTAAGAAACCGCGAGTCGAAAGAAGTGTCAGGTTGAGAGTGTAGGTATGTACTGATGACCTTTTGGTATCGGAACTGATCTACCTGGAATCAACCGTTTCATTACAGAGACGAAAACTTATACGATAGATCCAACCAGTATTGAAAGGAAGGTTCCTCGTTCGCAAACCGACGTTAGTGGTAGACGTCACTAAAACCTCGGAGGGTTTTAATTCAGACTGTGACAAAGGTGACAAAGGGGTAGATAAAGGGTACTTTACTACTCTGGTCTACGGTACTAGAATCAAAAGACTTGCAACTCGAAATTCGGTTGAAAAAGTGAGAGGAGAAAGTGAAAGTAGTTTTCCGAAAAATCAAGGAGAAGTGAAAGACGGTATTCCACTCCCGTCCTGTTTAACCCTCTAACCCTAGCTGTATATATGTGATAGTACACATTTTGTCTATCGATCGTTCTTAGACGACATCTCGTACTCCTCGAGTCGAGTCATGAGACACTACTGGATCCGTCCACTCTATCCCACCCCTTCAGGTTCTCCCTGTCCTCTCTACACATGCATATCGACTAAGTGAAGTGACGTGTCGTCTTTATTTGTGTTGCGACATTTAGTTAATATGACATTGACTTTTTTTCTTTTTTTTTGTATATGTGTCTTATGAATCCTTCACACCCTTCAAGTTGTCAGGAACTTCTCGTGCATGTCCTTCTATGTTGTGTTCTTTGTGCATAAAGTAGAGGACAACACAGTAGAAGGGTCTTCTAGTTTACAGTCATCGATTAACATTTTGGGTACTTTACTATGACCTGATTAGTGTGTACAAAAATTGAAAATATAAATAAATAGATGGAACGAGTGATTTGGGACTCGAAGACCTCATGTCTGACACGATCGTGTTCCATCTGTAAATATTTATTAACTATTTTTTACCTCCTTTCACGTCCTATCTCCCAATCATATGTTTTCAGTTAGCTAAAGGATGTTTGGCTCTTACTTGTTTACCTTAAACTTTAATTTTTGTATTATAGTAAATGTGATCATGGGAGGTTTTTACTTTGTGAATCCATAATTTTGTTTAGATTGTTTTATACATATTCTGCTAACTCCTTTTGATGTTTTGACTATTTGTTTTAGTTTCTTGATTCATTTACTTTTCTGTAAGATGTAAGTACTTACTTTCACTTTCACAATCAACGAGGCAGTACGAGGTGAGAAATGCTCAGGTACCTGACATGGGACGGTCCGAGGAGCCAGGTACCTCAAGAGGTCCGTGCTTATGGTCTCACCCAACGGTACGGGAGGAGGTCCCCTAGAAGGGTTGTGTCCCTAGTTTGGGTCCAGAGAGTGTAAAGTCCGTATAAGAAATGACAGACTCGGTGGTCCTTTAGGGTACTCATGACCTAAAGGAAGAGGTCTCCTAGAAGGGCTGGGTCCTTAGTTTAGCCCCAGAGGAAATAACGTCCACCTAAGAAATGGTCGACTCGATGGTCTCTTCGTTATCCTATAATAAATCACGATTTTTCTCTTTACTCGATAGTTAGGTACTTTTCTGTACCTCCTTTGAAGTTATGTACAATGATTCACTTTCGTTAGTTAGACTTTAAATTTTGTGTTTTGACATTTTGATGTCCTGTAAGAAGGTTGATGTCCTGTAAGAACTTTTTCGTTTTTACCCCCCTTATTCTTCTAGTCACCAACGGTCTCCTTTACCATCCTCTGTCTACTTTTCCGTCTCCTGTCTCATAAAATCCGTCACTTTTATGAGACACACTGTAAAATTGCTAATTATATACGGTAATATGTGAACAAGGCTGGATATCTATATATTATGGTTCCTACTTAGGATTCCATTTGACACCTGAACTCACTAGTAATACACAGCTATGTCCTAGTAGAAACCAAATTTTTCTTTTTTTAATTGTCTTTGATACGTACACACCACCGTCCCTTATGTACCCTTTAGAGACATGAAACGGGAGTCAAAACAACATTTGGATTTTGACGAGATTTTTTGTGACATAAAGTTTTTTCCTTCCTTCCTCCCAACTGTCATCCCTCCTTTCTTCCTTTTTTCAGTTCACGTCTCCTTCCCGAGTGTTTACTCCAATTCAGGTGGACAATACGATGCTAGAGTTCCGTGATAACTGTTCTGGAAAGGAGTTTCAATAGAGATTATAGGCCGAAGGGAAGCGAAAGTAAAAGAGGTGGGTCGAAGGTCGATTGACCTTTAAGGGTGACATTCTCTAAGTAAAAAGACTAATTCTTAATCCCTGAGAAGTTCTTTGGTTAGTGAATTGAAATTTATGAGGAGACGTAGACTTTGTACTGTCGTACAAGGGTTCCGAAGTCTGAACAAATTGGCTTTCCTCTCTTCCCGACTTTTCGTCTCTTACGCGGGGTAAGGTACGGTCAAAGGGTCCAATCTACCCTCCCTCCCCCACCTTACCCTGTGTAAGTACGTGTCGTTAAGTCACGGGTCAATACTGTACAAATTTGTGACGGAAATAACACAAAAGGGGTCGTTGAGACACTCTACCCTCCCACCGTGTGTAAAGAAGTAAACCTCTTTGACTCGAGGAGCTTCTAATCTATCTCCGTTTCGACCTTTCTCGGTCAGTTGAGAAGTTTTCAGAAGAGAGAGGGTCTGGTCACTCTCTCTCTCTCTGACGCACCGGAAGGATTACTATTGCACGACTAAGACAAACAAACTGATTCCGACGTGGTCTAATCGTCTGGTATTAATGTCGATTGTAAGCACAGAGACCATGTCGACTCCCTTACAGACAAAGTGACTTGCGGACCCTCCCAATTCGGTCCGTCGGAGGACGAGACTTTCACTATCGCGACAAAGTCACAGTGTCACCTAGCACGTAAACTCGTCGCCCTAAAGGATGTCGAATCCAAAGTCTACGCAATGAGACTAAAGACTCCGCTATTTCTTCAAACGAGTAGAAATTTACCACAAAAATCACTGGTGTGGTAACCTTTTGGAAATCATGGAAGAAAACGGAGACCCACCCTTCTCTAGACGGAAGAATATCAATGTGCTGAAATGAGTCCTGTAGAGAGTCACTTAACAAAAGGCGGCTCAAGAGCGGGGAAAGTAAGAAAACCTACGAAATGCCTTTATTGTGTCGGACAGCAAATCCTGTGCACGAAGTAGTCAGCTACGACTCAAAATAAAGACTAAGGAACTCTGAACCTTTGGTTAGACCAGTGAAACAGTGACCACTAAAAGATCTCACCTACCCTTTTATAGGAGTGTAAGACGATCTTAGAGAATCGCAGACGAGAAAAGAGACAGACCAGGAAATAAGTAGGAACAGTTGAAAATTTAGAATTTCGTTTGACGTCCGATTTAAACTACTTGTAAAGTTCTGTATTTAGTTCCACTCTATTCATACGACTCCCGTTTCAACCCTCATTTCTCTTTCCTCGACAAAGTAAAAAGGGGGTTTGGTAGGGCTTGAAAGGAATTTATCACAGGTGTCAAACGCCCGAGAGATTACTTCTCACCAACTCTCCGTCCGCGTGTAAACTCCGTACGATAATGGAAAAAAAAAAAGTAAGGAAGGGGAATTAACCCCCGAATTTTCCTTCCAACGGGTGTCAAAGACTGTTTCTCGTAATCGGAGTAGTCTTACTTTACGGTCTAGAACCTCGCGAAAGGACTTCTGAACTTCCGAAAATAACTCCACGACCCACCTCAGACTGTAAGGGATGGAAACACCTTACGTTCTTATGGGACTGACTCCTAATCAGTCCCTCGAAGTACTTTGGAGATAGGGACTTCCGAAGTAAAAGATATTAACTAAAATCATAAGGAGTTGTCATTCCGTTACCCTATCTGATCTAGTCAAAAGTGACTCAAAACGTCAAACTAACTCTGGGTGTTATTCTTTATACAGAATGACTATGGTTTGTGTATGTACATGTACTTATGTGCTCGTGTGTACTGTTTTTACAGTGTCTCGTTATAAATAGAAATCATGAACGTTCAGGAAGGTGAAAGGTAAGGTAAGATAAAGTAAAAAATGTCCGTTTAGAGGTGGGTGACCAAAGTGTGTGATTCCTCCACGTTTGGGTGTCAAACGTTTTTGGGAGTTACCCTGTGGGAAAATGAATAAAAAGATTGGGACATTCAGTTATATCTCTCTAAACCTTGACTCCTGTTCGGACTACTCAGGCTCCATACCTTATTTCCTTAGGTTAGTCGAGACCAAACAATACAAAAATTTAGAGAGACACACAAGTAAGAGAAGTGGGGTCTCTCCTAAGGTAATAGAAACGAGTTTCTCGTCTGTGACGAGACCGACACAGCGGACGAAGAGAAACTAGGGTCGGGAAGGGGGTTCGGAGGGAAGATGCGACCCCCTCCGACAAGTCTCAGACCCCCAAACGACCCGGCCGCCGGACGACGCACAAGCGACACAACAAACCGACAAAGGGTGAGGTTGGACGAGGTGACGGGACGACTCGAAAGTGAGGGGCTAGACGGGGCCAAGCACTCTACTAACAAGATAACAAGAAGAGGATGAAGTCCCAAACAGTCGAACGAGGACATTGCTAAAAATCAAACAACGACTCTACTGTTTTCACCCACTTCTGACATAAAATCCTTATCACAAAGAAGTAGTCGGTTTTAAATTAGACCCTTCTTAAATCGGATAGATTTTCCTATTAAACTTTTATTCTACAAAAACGTGTTTCTGTTAAGTTACATAGAATTCGGTGTAAAAAATTTTACGTATATAGTAATATATAGTAGTTGTAGTTTAATTAATATGTCGTAAAATCCAAGGTCAATAGTAACACTAGTCTTTCTATTTCATTGTCTGAGTAATATATTGAATAAAATGGGCATTATAATTTGTTGCTATCGACAACGTTGACAATCAATGTTTCGTTCCATACATTTTGTGTAAGGCACTACAGTTTCGTAGATCTGGAAGTATTCCCTCTATTCTTTGTGTCCATTTATACGAAGATGTCTATTCTAAGATTATTCACTGAACCTGTGTCCCGTCTTGTTTTAGGTCAGTATCATAGTGAGGAAAATCTCTTAAGTAATCTCACTCAAGAGTTTTATACTTGAATGGTTTAAAGAGATAAAATTAATTTACGTTCTAATTTACTTACTTACTTACGTATGACCCACGGAGACGATATGGTACCCTACCTTCTCAGAAGGATAACTAGAAAATGAAGAAGTACAAGAAGAACTTTCTTGATCGACGGATTCTTGACCTGACTGTTCCTTTCTCTCGGGGTGTGTCCCGTGTGTCTGTGACTCTTTGTGTTCTCCGTACATTTATTTCGGTAGTCCTGAGTCCAGACAGGAAGGGGAGACAGGCAGACCTCGTCACAATCGGTTATCTTCATGTTTCACTGGGTATGCACCTTAATATTTAAAATATCACCGGTGTAAAAATTTTCAGTTTTCTTTGTATTTACATAAAAATATATAAAACAAATTGACTAATAGAGATCTTATAATTGTAATTTTGTGTATGAGTTACAATTTTTATAATTGTTCTATAAAGTCAAAACCAAGTCAAGTCAAGTCAACGAGTCAGCATAGACTGAGAAACGCTGGGATACTTAGTCGTGTGGTCCGGAGGGACAGGTAGTGGTTGAGGGCTTCAAGTGGGTTTGAGCACACATAGTTCAGCCACTACGGTAGGTCGGTAGAGTAGGAGACAGTAGGGGAAGAGGAGGATGCGGGTTAAAGTCAAACCCCCCACCAATAATAAGGATATCTCAAAACTCGTCGGTGTAGAGTTCTCAAGTTATTAGAATTCAGTGATCACCGATGACAAGACCCTGTGGTGTCCAGATCTAGTTCATCGCCTTAACCTCTGTTCGGACCCATCAATTACTCGAAGAGATTGTAAATTTCCTTTCCAGAGAATGACGTACCTGCCCTTTTCGGACTTTTAATAAAGAGACACGTATAATTACCTCTTTACCCTCGACGGTTGATTTCTTACTGGGAACAAAGAGGAAGGTCGGAGAACCTGAACCCAACTACTCTCTCTTGACCACACCTCAGAGGGGATGAGGGGGTCATGGGGTTGTGGTCGTAGACGAGACTCCTTTTGTTTTGTTGGAGATGTCGGTAGTGTGGTCCTAGTGTGGAACGTCGACTATTTACGAAGGTACAGTATAGAGTGAATCAGTACAATTGGTGTAACACGTCGTCAATCACCTTCATAACAATAGGAGTAAAATATTTACTCATTGTCCTCGAGTCCCTCTAATTTACTAGAGAGGTTTCATCGTGTCAATGATCAGTTCACAGCACTTCGAGTTCGATCGTACACAGGGTGTTTCGGTGTTGACGGACCACTTTCCTTCATTTCCTTTATAAATGACTTCATACTTTGAGAAAGAGGAAACCGTTGTGGGGTTTAGAAAGAAGGTGAGGGACGTTTTTTTTTTTTTCACCTCAGTCTTTCTCTTTTTGTTTATAACAACAAAATCAGTGAGTCAGCACAGGCTGATAAAACGCTGAGGTACCTAATCTCGGGCGGTCCGAGGAGACGGGCACCCTAAAGGGTCGGTTCTTGTGACCTCACCCAACGGTAAAGGAAGAGGTCTTCTAGAAGGTTGGGTCGTTAGGTTGGACGTAGAGGACGTAGCCGTCCACCAAGAAATGGTGACTCAGTAGTCCCTTCGAGTTTATACCGTATAATTTTGTATATATACCTTAGATCTTTTTACCATGTCTACTTGGATAAAAGTCCCGTCCTTTCGTCTACTGCATGTCTTATCTGTACACCTGTGTCGTCCCCTTCCTCTCCCACCCTATTTAACCCTCTCATCGGAACGGGATGTATACGACGACGACGACGACGACGATTCAACGGAGTCAGCACAGGCTGAGACACGCTGGGGTCTCTGCCGTCGGGTGGTCCGAGGGGGCAGGGACCCTAAGAGGTCCGTTCTTGTGACCTCACCCAGTATGTATATGATGGTGTGCGTTTTGGCTATCGATCACCCTTCGTCGACACATAGTGTCCCTCGAGTCGAGTCACGGGACACTGTCGGAGCTCTCCACTCTAACACCCCTCCCTCTTAAGTTTCCCTCCCCTATGTACATATGCATGCCGACTAAGTACAAAACATGTTGTCTTTGATTGTGTTGTAACATTTCGTCAATATGAGGTTAATTTGTTTTTTTGACTACCAGTGAAATGTTTTCACTATTAATCGGAGAACCGGTTAACTCAAAAATTGACCGAAACAAAAACGAAACAAATTCAACCTAAAACAACAGTATAGATCGTTAAATCTTATAGAGTGAGGACTCTCGTTCAATTATGTAGTGTAAGTTACGTTTTCCGGTCCAAAAATGGAACCGGGACTTTACACACCATTAGTAAAGACAGACCCGTTTGTTTGTCTTCACCTCGTCGTCGGACAAACAGTATACTCTACGACCGACTGAGGGTCGGGCATCCTGCTACCGAATGGATGGTCGTTATGGAGGGAAAGTCCGTTACGGTCGACAACATACCCTTCTAGACTCGGGAGACCCTCACTTGACGAGATCAGTCGTCTGAGGACGGCACAGTCCCTACTGTCATGACAGTTGAAAGCTACGTGCGAAGAAGGTTGTGACGACTTTTTCTGACTCTGTCTGAAATTTCGACCTCTTCAGAGAGGAACTCTTGGGTTTAAGATAGGAAACCCTTCTCCAGGAATCGTTTTTCCTGAAAGTTATACAAATAGTGACAGTTAAAATTTCTGTATTACCGTATGGTTTTCCATCGAAACATAGTTCTCTAGACACAAATAGTGTACAAGGTAAACGTATTTTTTCTTCTATCTATAACAGATATCGATATACTATATCATAGTTATAGATATAATATAACGATACTATATCGTTACATAGAAGGAAAAATACGAAGGTACACGTATAACGTACAGGTCTTCTCCTAAGTATTGTTTCACTATGGTAGTCTATACACACTTTCCGTTTGACCCATTACTCCCCTGTCGTCATCTTCCTTCTGTAAAATTCTACATTAGATACATACATAACTTTAAATTTAGTACAGTTACATAGTAGATTAGTTGTGTATTATTTACTTTAGAAAAATTTTCCCCTTTTTTCTTTGGTATTACCCGAGTTCTCGGAACTAGGCAAATGGTTTAACACAAGGATAAAAATAAGGAAACTAGAGTGAGACCTTGGTAAAAATAAGGACCAATCCGGTAGTTGACATGGATAAGTTTAAAAAAAGGGAAAGTAAAATACGGATAAAAGAATCAAGAACCGATGAGGAAGAGAGTCAATTGGAAACTGTTCATTATTACTTTATTCGAATCGATCACCATCAGTCGTTCTCAGGACTACTTTTGACCCTACCAGACCCTCGTAGTATTTTCAGTGGACTCATCGGGAGTCTCTTCTGTTTTGTAGGGGGTCGACCTTCGTTCGCCTTCACAGACCGAGTAGAGTAAGTGTCTTCTAGGAGACCTCAAAGGGGTGTCGACAGTGTCACTACGGTCAAGACCACTGAACGACTAAATTCACGACTTATCCCTTAGGAAACGGGATGAACGTACGGAGCATGACACTGGAGGAGTCCCCATTCGTTTACGACCTTTGCGTTTTGTTTCTGTGAGACCGGGTGATTGGTGAGGGAAACAGGTCGAAAAGGAAGGAGAGATCCTTTACCCGTCATGTATTTACTATTATATTTTGAACGTCTTTTTATAATTTTATAGACCTGTGAAAACGTCATTGGTCGTAAAAAGAATCACTCTCATTTTCTGTATTTATTTCCTTTGCATAGTAAAAGGTAGGGACGGAGGGGGTATCGAGGGAGAGATCTTTTGTATGAGACCTAGATCATCGGTCAGTTGTACCATTTGATGTACTAGGTGACCCGGTTGAACCCATGCAATAATCGATAAAAAGACACGACACGACACGAATCAGCGAGTCAGTACAGACTGAGAAACGGTGGAGTGGCTGACATCGGGTGGTCCGAGGAGACAGGTATCCCTAAGATGTCCGTTCTTCCAACGGTACGGGAGGGAGGTCCCCTAGAAGGGTTGGGTCCCTAGTTTGGGTCCAGAGGGCGTAACGTCCACCTAAGAAATGGTAGACTCGGTGGTCCCTTCGGGTTCTTATGACCTCACCCACCAGATACGGAAGAGGTCCCCTAGAAGGGCTGAATCCTTAGTTTGACCCCAGAGGACGTAACGTCCGTCTAAGAAATGGTCGAAAATATTTTATTTTAAAATCGGGTTAGTGAATTATCTTGTAGTCCTTGTATCCACTCTTGGGATCGTGAAATTCCAATTACAGTGATTTTTGTCACTGAAACCTTGTGTCACTGTTTCCTCGTTTACGTCAGTAGTAGGCGTGTTCAAATACCCGAAGGAACCGCCGAGTCTACCATTTCTTAGACGGACGTTACACCCTCTGGACCCAAACTATGGATCCAATCCTTCTAGGGGACCTCTTCCTTGTCCGTTGGGTGAGATCATAACAATAAACCTATTAGGGTACCTGTCTCCTCGAACCGTCTTGTACCCCAGCTTTTTTCAACCTGTACTGACTGAGTGATCTACTACTGTGTGTTCAAACGTGTTCTCTTATTTGTGTCTTTCAATGTAAGAAGATATCACATTTGAGATGATGTGTATCTGAATTTCGAGGAGTTTTCTGGGTCTGCAACGATTTTATAAGGTGACGATTCTAAGACAGGAGAGAGACCTAGGATGTAAATTCTAAACTCGCTAAAGAGACAGACCCTATGGGGTATTAAAGAAACGACCACTTTACTACACAATTGTAAATTTTGTAGTTTAATATACCGACCTACTGTCCGAATAAACTGGGTTCACGGCACTAAAAGAGTTAGGGGTATGAGGGTTGTCGAAAACAAGACAGAAAAGTTGTCCGTGTAACTTTCTATAGGATTTACCATAGAAGTCAAGCCAAGTCAAGTCAGTGAGTCAGCACAGGCTGAGAAACGCTGGGGCACTTAACGTCGTGTGGTCCGGAGGGACAGGTAGTTGAGGGTCTCAAGTGAGTTTGAGTACAGGTAGTTCAGCCACTACGGTAGCTCGGTAGAGTAGGAGACAGCAGGGGAAAAGGAGGACGGAGGTTAGGGAGGGTCGTAGTCTCAGAAAAGGTTTCTCAGTTGAGAAACGTACTCCACCGCTTTCATGACCTCAAAGTCGAAATCGTAGTAAGCAAGGTTTCTTGTGGGTCCCGACTAGAGGAAATCTTACCTGACCAACCTAGAGGAACGTCAGGTTCCCTGAGAGTTCTCAGAAGAGGTTGTGGTGTCAAGTTTTCGTAGTTAAGAAGCCGTAGAATGAACCTAAATTTACGTTCTCATAGACGTTTGTGGTCAAACCAAACATTTTATGTAACTTTTCAACGTTCTTTTCGCCAGACTAACAGGTACATGGGATACATGACCGTACCAAAGTCCAGAATACAGACTTTCACATATACGTATGTCCTCGAGAGCAGGTCTCGAAGTAAATAATAAGATGACCGAGGAGATTGTGTTTGTGTGTGTGTGACTCTTTCAAAAACTAAGTCCTCTTAGCGGATCCCACTGACACAACCTTGTTTAAGGCTCTATCCTTACAAGAATGGATATTTGTGGTGACCCCGACCCTTCTTCTGTGACTGGGTGGGAGGAAGGTCGAGAAAGAACGGTTTTTTATGTTCCTTTTTACATCGACGGACTCCCTCTCCCTTTCTTCGACACCAAAGTGAAATTTACTTATCGTAAATTTTAATGTTTGATCTCACCTCATTCTTTTGTTTTGTTTATAACAAGTTCCGTTCGGACGATTCAGAGAAGTAACACAGACTGAGAAACGTTGGGACGCCTGACGTCGGGCGGTTCGAGGAGACAGGTACCCTAAGAGGTCCGTTTCTATGACCTCACCCAGCGGTACGGGAGGGGGTCCCCTAGAAGGGCTGGGCCCCTAGTTTGGGTACAGAGAGTACAGAGGACGTGACCGTCCGTCCAAGAAATGGTGATCGCGGTGGACCCTTCGGGGGATGGGGGTAAGTCCCCTATCCCTTTATACTATTCTAGACTACCCCTATATTTAGAAATGGTAGTATCTTCAATTATTGTAAATGAAGTAATTTTTTGTCTTTTGTCTCCTCGAATCTTTCATTTTTAAGGTGGAAGATCTGTAGATTTGTACATCTTATACAGACTCACATCCGTGTGTGCATATATCTAAAACAATATCTGTGTATCTCTTGAGAACGAATCGGTTTACTATAGTATTTAATGTAAAACAATATATTTAACGGAAAAAATGAACCATTGTCCAGTATCTTTTAGAGTGGTTCAGTCATTTATTTGTGGATGTGTAGTAACAACTACCCATGTATTATAAGAAAAGTACCACATATTATGAAACTGATGGACTACACTACTCTGTTGAGTGACCTTTTCTAGGACTACGACCATTTCTAACTTCTGTTTTCCTCTTTCCTCACCACCTCCTACTCTACCAATCGTAGTGGTTGAGTCATCTGTACTTAGGTTCGTTTGAGACTCACTATCACTTCTTGTCTCCTTGGACCTCACAATGTATATCAGGTACCCCAGGGTGTCTCAGTCTATCCTGGATCCCTGTCTTGTCGTGTTGTGTTATCGTATTTAGTAAACTGTTTATGAGATACCAACTGACAGACTTAAGAAATGTTGAAAAATTTGTCAAAATGTTACTTATAGGAAAACGTATGTAAAAACACACACGTACGTACGATTAAGTGGAGTTAACACAAACTGAGAAACACTGGGGTACCCGACATCAGGTGGTCCGAGGAGACAGAGACCCTAAGAGGTCCTTTCATATAATCTCACCCGACGGTACGGGAGGAGGTCCCCTAGAAGGGATGTTAAAACACGTACACAGATTAATGTAAAATCACATTTAAGAGTCTTAACACTAACCACTTAGTTTCTCTTACGAAATAATACAATCAAAATTTTATTTTAATATTTAATGGGACATCTTTTTTGTCATGGTTAAGTATAGGGTTGTAGTTGTATATTATAGAAAAAGAGTGTCAACAATAGTAAACTTCCAGTAAAAGTTCACCTACTTTTTATCCATAAAAATTAGACTATCCGGTGGAGTACACTTCTCAACTGAGTAACCTTTTCTGAGACTACGACCCTCCCTAACCTCCGTCCTCCTTTTCCCCTGCTGTCTCCTACTCTACCGACCTACCGTAGTGACTGAGCTACCTGCACTCAGACTCACTTGAGGCCCTCAACCACTACCTGTCCCTCCGGACCGTACGACGCCAAGTACCCCAGCGTTTCTCAGCCTGTACTGACTCGCTGACTTGACTTGACTTGACTCCATTATTAAATATAGACACAATGAGTCCTACCCGAAGTAAAACCACTAATCATTGTATACTAAGAATATGAATGACTGGTAAACATAGAACATTAAAAACTTAACGGAAACGGGAAAATAAAAATAAAAATTGTAGATAAATAAACAAACCGACGTGGTCCAAAAGCAACTCCGTACACTTGAGAATTAATACCGTACACCCTATATCAAGGGACGAACGCACACACACACACACACACACACACACACACACACACACACAATCAGCGAGTCGACACAGGCTGAGAAACACTGGGGTACCTGATATCGCATAGTCCGAGGAGACAGGTACCTTAAGAGGTCCGCTCTTATGACTTTACCCAACGGTAAGGAAAGAGGTCCCCTAGAAGACCTGGGTCCCTAACTTGGACCCAGAGCTTGTACCGTCCGTCTAAGGAAGGGTGGACTCGGTGAGACTAAGGGACTGGTCCCTGGGTTAGGTCCGGGGGACGTAACCCTCGAGACTCAGAATCGGTAACCTGGTGGTCCCTTCAGGGACGGGAAAGTAAAAAACTAAACAGAGAAGGATTGATTTAAGTATAATAACCTTAAACAGTTTCTATAATGTTTGTAAAAAAGTTCCATTTGATCTAAAGTCTACAGGGGATTAAAATGCATAAAACGGTGTGGTGTCAGGAACGTTCTAGAAGGGGTCGGTCCCTAGTTTGGACGCGGGAGAGTCTCGGGATTGGTGATCTGATGGTCCATTCAGGGTCTACAGGAGATTAAAATCTTCGACCCCCACCCGTTCCCCCTCTATCGTGTCACAGGTGTACTAACGGAAGTATGAACAGGGTACGAAGGATGATGGTCTTATGTACTCGAGTCGTACAGAGACTACGAGAATTCCTTAGAAGAGTACGTTTTTTGGAATCACTTGACCTTTTGTATTCACCTCAAAAGTATTCTTTCTACCTCTTGTCCAAAACGTTTTGTGTGGGATGACTTTTTAGGAATCATCTGTCCAGACAAGAATAATAATTGAAGTAGACCCCGACTTTATCCCTCACCGAATGTTTGTTAGGTCAAAAAGAGGAGGTGAACGAAGAAGTTTGAACAAGACTATAAGTCCGTTTGTTTACCGGGAGGTCAATGGTTTTGAACGGAAGGAGTCTTCTGTCAATTTAGTAGTAGAATTGACTAAAACTTGTACGTAAACTACAGTATAGGTTGATTTTTTCAGTCTCATAAAGAGGACCAGAAAAAGTCAATTTAGAGGGTTCATAATTGAAAAGAAGTGAATCGAAGACGAGTGCAGAACAATTAAAATAGAGATCCATAGAAAAGAAGAATCCAACGATGTCGTTAACCATTTAAACGAAGTGACGTAATAGATTGGTTAGAAAACCAACTATATATCCTTTATATCCCCTTTTGATAACTAAACTTATGAAAAACACGTGTACTTTGATTAGTGAAATGACTAGATAGAGTAACAAAGATTAGTAAAATTAAGACAAAAAGAATTATATCGTAGTAGTAGACAGTCACTACTATTAAGACAGAGGAAAGTTTATGAGTATGGGGAAGAATGAAAGAGCACAGATTAATGTACCCAGTCATGAAGAGTTAGTCCTCTTGACCATTACTACTACCTCAAGAAACGGAAAACAATGTTTCTGAAAATTTAGAAAGTAATTTTACTACGACTAAAACCATATAACACATATATATGTGTGTATTTTAAGATTACAGTTTCTTTAAATGTAGAAAAGGATGATGTGACTACCAAACCCGAAGAATGACCATGCAAATGAAAGAAGACGAAAAAACAAATTAATCCTTTCTTATAACCTAAAAAGTTTTACAAAATCTATGATCAGGTTCTAGACAGTTTCTGGAAAATATATGGTCAGGCAACTAGATGTGATTTAAACTTAAGAGTAGAAAAGATTTACGAATTTATACGAACCTGTATTAATACCTGACAATTAGGATGACAAAGAGTTCTCCGTCCAGTCCATCAGACCCTAAGAGTAGAGAAAGTCTTAAAAGGGGTCAAATAACACTAGGTGTGTCAGTTTCCGAAACCGTATCAGTTATTTCGTCTTTATCTACAAAAAGACCTTGAGAGAACAAAAAAGGTACTAGGTCGCTTACAACCGTTAAACTAGAGACCAAGGAGACGGAAAAGATTTTGGTCGAACTTGTAGACCTTCAAGTGCCAAGTACATAACAACTTCGGACCGAACCTCCTAAAACTCGTAATGAAATGATCGTACACTCTACTCACGTTAACACGTCATCAAACTCGTAAGAAACCGTAACGGAAAGAATCCCTAACCTTACTTTTGACTGGAAAAGGTCAGGATACCGGTGACGACTCAAAAGGTTTAAATGACCGTATGACTCACGTCGTGAAAGTGTCGTAGTAGAAAGTCCTAAACTTTATCGAGTTGACCTTAAGGTAGTGGAGGTGATCGAAACAAGCATCACTACGAAAGATTCCGGGTGAACTGAAGTGTAAGGTCCTACAGACCGAGATCTACTCACTAGTGTGGTAGCACTAATAGACACAGTACTGTGAGAAAAAACGTGTTAAGAAGACACATAAGAACGGTGGAGAAGAATTATAGAAGACGAAGACAATCCAGTATGGTAAAGACAGGAAATAGCTCGGGTAGAAACGTACTTTACAAGGGAACCATAGAGATTAAAAGAACTTCTCTAGAGATCAGAAAGGGTAAGACAACAAAAGGAGATAAAGAAACGTAACTAGCGACTCCTTCCGAAAGAATAGAGAGGAACGATAAGAAACCTTGAACCTTTTGGATATACGTACAGTCCTTCGTTGTCAATCTTGACCTGTACCTTGTTGTGTGACCAAGGTTTATCCTTTTCCTCATGCAGTTCCGACATATAACAGTGGGACGAATAAATTGAAGATACGTCTCATGTAGTACTCTTTACGACCGACCTTCTTTGTGTTCGACCTTAGTTCTAAAGGTCCTCTTTATAGTTATTGGAGTCTATACGTCTACTGTGGTGGGAATACCGTCTTTCACTTCTCCTCGATTTTTCGGAGAACTACTTTCTCTTTCTCCTCTCACTTTTTCAACCGAATTTCGAGTTGTAAGTCTTTTGCTTCTAGTACCGTAGGCCAGGGTAGTGAAGTACCCTTTATCTACCACTTTGTCATCTTTATCACAGTCTGAAATAAAACCCCCCGAGGTTTTAGTGACGTCTACCACTGATGTCGGTACTTTAATTTTCTACGAATGAGGAACCTTCCTTTCAATACTGGTTGGATCTATCGTATAATTTTTCGTCTTTGCAATGAAACGGTTGTTTCCAGGTAGATCAGTTCTGATACCAAAAAGGTCACCAGTACATACCTTCACTCTCAACCTGACACTTCTTTCGACTCACGGCTTCTTAACTACGAAAACTTGACACCACAACCTCTTCTGAGAACTCTCAGGGAACCTGACGTTCCTCTAGGTTGGTCAGGTAAGATTTCCTCTAGTCAGGACCCTAAAGAAACCTTCCTTACTACGATTTCGACTTTGAGGTCATGAAACCGGTGGAGTACTCTTCTCAACTGAGTAACCTTTTCTGAGACTACGACCCTCCCTAACCCCCGTCCTCCTCTTTCCCTGCTGTCTCCTACTCTACCGACCTACCGTAGTGACTGAGCTACCTGCACTCAGACTCCATTGAGGGCCTCAACCACTACCTGTCCCTCCGGACCGCACGACGTTAAGTACCCCAGCGTTTCTCAACCTGTTCTGACTCACTGACTTGACATGACTTGACTTACTTCTTCTCCTATACTTTTCCCCCTCTATTTAATGTCCTACTACCGTTTCGGTAAGATTCCCAACGAAAAAAATAATAACCTCATATCACTTAAATGTTACCACACAATCACAGTCCACATGGACTAATTCCCAATAAGTCGGATCCGTCTTTATATATACACATCCTTTCGTGGGACTAAGATGAATGTTCTTTCTAAAACCAATTCTTTTTGATAATAAATCGGTTTATCAATGATCTTGTTCTTAATTCCTTAATTCTAAATTCTATTCCTCTATTTGAGACCTGTTATGACAATAATCCGGTTTCTTCTTACTTAAATTTTAAAATTTTTAGATTGTGTTACGACGACAACAACGACGACGATTCAGCGAAGTCAGTACGGACTGAGAAGCTCTAGGGTACCTGACGTCGGACGGTCCGAGGAGGCAGGTACCCTAAAAGGTCCGTTCTCATGACCTCACCCAACGGTAACGGAAGAGGTAGATTGTGTTACTCTCTCAAATCAGTTTGGTCCTTAAACGATATTCGTACAAAACTTAATAAAAGAATGAATATCTTAAATGATAACAAAGATAAAAAGATTTATCTTACTACTCTTAAAGACTTTCGTACAGTAATCATAGTATCACCACCTCTCTTCAACTCACTAACGTAATTTAAGATCCCTTCATTCCTCTTTCTTAATGTACCTATGTCAAATTTGAGACAGAAGTGTCATACGAGGGGGTAATGGAGAGATGGGAATACGGATTAACGGGTGTCGTGTAACTTGACAATATGAAGAATCTCCTGTAGTGTCGAAGAGACAGTAGGACGGAAGGTTTCGGGTGGAGTAAAAGGTGATCTATGGACATCAGTGTGAAAGTCCGTGTCCTTTGACATCCTTTCAGAGAGACACGAGGTCAAACCCTACCCACCCGGAAGGGAACCGTGGTAACGTCGAGTACCATGGAGGCACTTACCGAAGAACTTTTAGAGGGAGTCATTTTTGTGACGTCTTCCGTGGAATTGACGTGTAAATCGAATATCCTCTGTAAAAATTTTTAATACCTTGGTCTTTAATTGGTCTTTTGGAATCCCTGAAGGGACCACCAGACCACCGATTTTGTGGTACGAGGGTTACGTCCCTCGAGTCCAAGCTAAGGACCGACCCCTTGATCTAGGGTGTACGACGTTACTTCTAGGATCCAGGGAGTTGATTCTGAGTCACGTCGGTTTATCTATTTATAACCTTTTTTTTTTTTTTCTTCCTTTCTTTTGGAATTCTGTAAACCCTGTATTTGAGAAAAGAGATGACATGAATAAAAAGAGATAAGTCATACCAATTTTACAGTGTATTTCTGATGTATCGAGTGTAGACATCGGTAATTGATTAGTATAGTTCTTTCGGGAGGAGGAATTGGTGGATATTTCCAATCCATTCTCTCCCTCAGGTTCAGCTATTCATATTTTTATTCCCTTTCAACCTTTCTAGGTACTTTTAGGGAGTAGGTCACTGAAGATTTCGACCAATTGGTAAATTATATCATAATTATGGTTACGGATCCAGAGTGGAGTTCACATTAGACTAAATCGAATAGACCATATAGGTTCATCATAAAAAGTTCAAGGGGTCTACGAAGATTATACATGGGTCTCAACTCTTGTTGACTACATTAGGATAAGGAAGTAAAACGACTACTACGTTTGTACCCTCCACTTCAGTGAACCCACCCCTGTCCCCTGTGTGATTCTGATTGGTTTCAAAGAATTATATTGTACACCAAGAGAAAAGTAGTGTAGTATGAGTTAATACTTGATTAATAAAGATATTTCCAACTCCTCTATTTAGACATTTTGGATGACTTTGACACACTAAGTAATGTCCTCCTTACTAATCTTTCAGTTACCCCATACCCTCTATAGTTACTTGTTTTAGAAAAAAAAAAGTGTGTGTGTTTTTTTACAGTTGTCTAAATATTCTTTGACGAATGAATTCTGTTGGTGAGACCCATTCGGGTCGACCTGACTTTCATTTCGTTGGTGTTCGAGATACACCATCACAAAGTTTTGTCCGTATCACTATTCATTGTCATTTTTCCCTTTTTTTCTAAGATTAACGGTCCAGGTCCTCCTTAGACACGTCCTTTGTTCGACCGACTTACTTCTCTTGATCATTAAACTCTAAATAAAGATTTAGTCCGTTTCGGCCTGATAGATTGTTGGGATAAATGAACATTAAAGAAGAGACATATTTAGAATGTGACCAGTATTCGTACGTAACTTTCGAGTGAAATTCGGAATAGGGGTTCTTTCTTTTATATTTTCTCTTGAGGGTCTAAGTGTCCTTTACTCTTACCTTTAATAGGACCTCGTTCTCCAGTTTAAAAAAAGTCCACACAGAACGTACAAAGTTTATAAATTTGTAATTTAATCCCTACTGTCACTCTTTCCAGTTAATTATAAATAACCATCTCCTCGTTCTCTGTTTTCTTTAAAACGATAACACCGAAACAAAAGGGTAGTTCTCGAGAGTAGTGAAATGGGAGGGAGGTTTAGTTGAGATGAAAGTCCGAAAATCTTTAATTTTCGGTTGAAATTCAGTCAGAGGTTCTGAATTTCTTTATATCAGAACGAGTCTTATTTTTGACAGACTGAAGATAAAAGTGTATCTTTAGTAAAATATGATCAAGAGTTTAAAGTTGTGTATCTAATTAGAAAATTACATGTCAGTAGGATGGAGTCAAATACTAACAGTAGAATATCGTTCAGTATGTTACAAAACTGTACGAAAACCTTATAAACAAAATCTAAGGACGAACAGATGTATAACAATAACAAGTCAGAACAGGTTGAGAAACCTGAGGTATTTGACGTCGTACGGTCCGAAGGGACAGGAAGTGTCACAGGGTCTCGAACGAGTTTGAGTGCAGGTAACTTAGTCACTCCAGTAGGTTGGTAAAGTAGAGGACAGTGGGGGAAGAGGAAGACGGAAGTGAGAAAGGGTCGTAATCCCAGAAAAGGTTACTTAGCCGAGAAGAGTAGTCCACCGGTTTCGTAACCGCGAAGTCGAAGTCGTTTTCAGAAAGGTCACTTATAAGTCCCAACTAAAGGAGTATGTATGTGTATTTAATGGTTAAAAGTAAAGTTTAACTTAAAACACGGATTTCTATGTACCACACATACGTGCGATTCAGCGAAGTCAGTACAGGCTGAGAAACTCTGGGACACCTGATATCGGACGGTCCAAGGAGACAGGTACCCTAAGAAGTCCGTTCTTATGATCTCACCCAACGGTACGGGAAGAGGTCCCCTAGAAGGGTTGGGTCCCTAGTTTGGGTGTAGAGAATACAGAGGACGTAACCGTTCACCTAAGAGATGGAGATCACTTCGGGTATATTTTTATATTTAACGTAATTTATGACGGGACGGAAGAAGTCGTCTCACACGACTCATACTGAATTGTGAAATAACTACTGAGTTGGGTACTACGACGACGACAACGACGACGGTGCAGTTAAGTCAGTACAAACTGAGACACACTGGGGTATCTGCCGTCGGGTGGTCCGAGGGGGCTGGGACCCAAGAGGTCCGTTCTTGTGTCCTCACCCAATGGTAAAGGAAGAGGTTACGTACTTTCACTTTTCACTTTCACTTCATCGAGTCAGCACAGGTTGAGAAGCTCTGGGGTACCTGACGTCGGGTGGTCCGAGGAGGTAGGTACCCTAAAAGGTCCGTTCTCATGACCTCACCCGACGGTAACGGAAGAGGTTTTGGGTACTATTTATAGAGAATAATAGTACCACTCGATACTGAGTTACCACACACTGTGTTGGTGGTTCATTCACTCAAGTTATTTGTGTTTCAAGTCTTTTTTTGATTGGTATTCTCCAACAAACGAAAGATTGATGAGTAAAGTGGGAACTTGAGACTACATGGTGAAATCCCACCTATAACCGTTTCATCTTGTAAGATCTGTTCCGACACCAGGTACACTAATCACACCAATCAAAAGACACTAAACCAAAAGTAAAACAGACGGGAGACTACTTCTTCTTATTCTCAGAACACCTTCGAAGGACTATCCTCTGTGACTCCCCCTTTGACCCAGAACAAGACTACCCGTCCCGGTACGAGTCATTTAGAAATTAGACTAAAAGACAACTACCCGTCCCGACACAAGGGAGGGACAACAACCTGAACTCCGGTTTGATACTATCTCAATTGGTCCTCCCCACCGACACTCCTCTATGGGAAGTAGGTTCCATTCCTCGTCGTCGACGCGAAACGACCTCGTCGGCACTTCTTTATGGTGCAGGTTCTATTCTCTTAGATTCATTCTACCATCCACAACGTTCTCCCGTAGTCTCCCGTCTGTGTGACTTTGGTATTAGTGTCTTTTGATCGGTTAGACTAGTGTCCCTGGTGTCGGAACAAATTGAGTTACTTTGATTCGGTACGGGACACTCCGGTAGGTTATGCCCGCCCAGTACCACCTCTCCAGACTGTCTTACACCAGGTGACCTCTTCCCTTACCGTTTGGTAAAGTCATGAGAACGGAACTCTTGGAGTACTTATCATACTTTCCGTTTTACTATCCTATGACTTTCTCCTTGAGGGGTCCACTCATCCACGGGTTATACGATGACCTCTAGTCACCTCTTTATTGTGGTCTTTCTTCCTTCCCTACCTCGGTTTCGTTTTTGTTATGGGTCAACACCTTCACTGACCACTATCTTCGTTCCAGGTTACGACATTTCTCGTTATAACGTATCCTTGGACCTTACGGTCCAGGTACTCAGTTCCGTTTAACCTTCACCAGTTTGTTCTCTACCGTTCCCACTTACAGTTGTAAGACCCTTAGTCGTTTGATTTTACCTGACCTTACCCACTTAAATTGAGTCTACTAGTAATATAGATGATGACACCCGTCCTTAGGGAGTCTTCTTTACCTCATCGGTAGCACCAGTTGTTTTCTCGGACTTTACGTCATGAACCTACGTTAGAGTTTTTACTGTCTTACTAGAGACAAACAAAGGTTCCGTTTGTTGAGTTATAGTACCATTAAGTTCAGATACGGGGCTGGTCATTGCGACTTCTTCGACTTCAACTTGTCAAGATACTTCTGGATGTTCTGGAAAATCTTGATTGTGGGTTTTTATACAGGAAAGGTAATATCCCCTGACCTTACGTTTTCATCCTTCAGTTCTTTGTGGACCTCATTGTCCGTTTAAACCGGAACCTCATGTTTTACTTCGTCCCGTTTCCGATTATCTCAAAACGGTCCTCTTGTGTGACCAGTATTGTTTGTGGGAAAAGGTTGTTGTGTTCTCTTCTGAGATATGTACCTGTAGTGGTCTACCAGTTGTGGCTTAAGTCTAACTAATATAAGAAACGTCGGTTTCTACCTCTTCCAGATATGTCAGTCGTTTTTATTCTGGACCTCGACTGACACCGAGTCTAGTACTTGAGTAATAACGGTTTAAGTCTGAATTTAACTTCTTTCATCCCTTTTGGTGATCTGGTAAGTCCGTACTGGATTTAGTTTAGAGAATACTGATATGTTACTTTCACTCTTTATCTAAATTCCCTGATCTACACTATCTGTCTCACGGACTACTTGTTACCTACCTCCAAGCACTGTAACAGGTCCTCTGTCCCTAGTTCTGGTAAGGGTATCTTTTCTTTATGTTTTTTCGTTTTACCGACAGACTCCTCCGGAATGTTTATCGACACTTTTCTTCTCTTCACTTTTCCTCCTTTCCTTTCTATGTTGGTAGACTTACGACTCAAGGTTTCTTATCGTTCCTCTCTATCCTTTCGGAAGGAGTCTCTAGTTACGTTTGTTTATCTCCTTTTGTTGTCTTACCCTTTCTGATCTCTAGAGAAGTTCTTTAAATCTCTATGGTTCTCTTTTAAAGTACGTTTCTACCCGATTTATTTCCTGTCTTTACCATCCCTGGATTGTCTTCGTCTTCTATAATTCTTCTCCACCGTTCTTATGTGTCTTCTTGACATGTTTTTTCTAGAAGTACTGGGTCTATTAGTACTAGCACACTAGTGAGTGGATCCCGGTCTGTAGGACCTTACACTTCAGTTGACCCGGAATCTTTCGTAGTGATACCTGTTTCGATCACCTCTACTACCTTAAGGTCATCTCGATAAAGTTTAGGACTTTCTACTACGACACTTTCACGACGTGAGTTATACGGTCGTTTAAACCTTTTGAGTCGTCATCGGTGTCTTGACCTTTTCCAGTCAAAAGTAAGGTTAGGGTTTCTTTCCGTTACGGTTTCTTACGAGTTTGATGGTGTGTTAACGTGAGTAGAGTGTACGATCATTTCATTACGAGTTTTAAGAGGTTCGGTCCGCAGTCGTTATGCACTTGGCACTTGAGGGACTACAAGTTCGACCAAAAGCTTTTCCGTCTCCTTGGTCTCTAGTTTAACGGTTGTAGGTGACCTAGTAGTTTTTTCGTTGTCTCAAGGTCTTTTTGTAGATAAAGACGAAATAACTGATACGGTTTCGGAAACTGACACACCTAGTGTTATTTGACACCTTGTAAGACTTTCTCTAACCCTTATGGTCTGGTGGACTGGACGGAGAACTCTTTGCATATACGAACAGTCCTTCGTTGGTAATCTTGACCTGTACCTCGTTGTCTGACCAAGGGTTATCCTTTTCTCATGTAGTTCCGACATATGACAGTGGACCGAATAAATTGAATATACGTCTCATGTAGTACTCTTTACGACCCGACATTCTTCATGTTCGACCTTAGTTCTAACGGCCCTCTTTATAGTTATTGGAGTCTATACGTTTACTGTGGTGGTAATACCGTCTTTCACTTCTCCTTGATTTTTCGGAGAGCTACTTTCACTTTCTCCTCTCATCTTTTTCAACCGAATTTCGAGTTGTAAGTCTTTTGTTTCTAGTACCGTAGACCAGGGTAGTGAAGTACCCTTTATCTACCCCTTTGTCACTGACTGAAATAAAAAGACCCGAGGTTTTAGTGACGTCTATAACTAAAGTCGGTACTTTAATTTTCTGTGAATGAGGAACCTTCCTTTCAATACTGCTTGGATCTATCGTATAACTTTTCGTCTCCGTAATGAAACGGCTGATTCCAGACAGATCAGTTCCGATACCAAAGAGGTCACCAGTACATACCTACACTCTCAACCTGACACTTCTTTCGACTCGTGGCTTCTTAACTAACAAAATTTGCCACCACAACCTCTTCTGAGAACTCTCAGGGAACCTGACGTTCCTCTAGGTTGGTCGGGTAAGATTTCTAGTCAGGACCCACAAGAAACCTTCCTGACTACGATTTCAACTTTGAGGTTATGAAACCGGCAGAGTACACTTCTCGACTGAGTAACCTTTTCTGAGACTACGACCATCCCTAACCCCCGTCCTCCTCTTCCCCTGCTGGCTCCTACTCTACCGACCTACCGTAGTGCCTGAGATACCTGTACTCAAACTCACTTTAGGCCCTCAACCACTACCTGTCCCTCCGGACCGTACGACACTAAGTACCCCAACGTCTTAACCTGTGTTGACTCGCTGACTTGACTTGACTTACTTTTATTACCGTTGGAGGAAGTTTTCCAGGGTACGTGTGTGACGACGTGAGTCACGGGACCTGGGACATCGTCCTGTGACGACTGGGGGCGGAGACGACCTCTGAGGACATGTGAGTACCCGTTCAGAACCAGTTAGAGAACACCCTAGTGACGAGGTAAGAGGACCCAGGACCTTGTGTGCCAAAACAAACACGGGAGGTTCTCAGACAAAGGGTCAGGACTTCTCTCAAGATCTTTTTGTAGATGAACACGAAATAACTGATGTGGTTTCGGAAACTGACATACATAGTGTTGTTTGACACCTTTTAAGAAGTTCTCTACCCTTATAGTCTGGCGGACTGGACGGAGGACTCTTTAGACATACGTTCAGTTCTTCGTTGTCAATCTTAACCTATACCTTGTTATCTGACCAAGGTTCAGCCCTTTCCTCATGTAGTTCCGACATATAACAGTGGGACGAATAAATTTAATATACGTCTCATGTGGTACTCTTTACGACCCGACCTCCTTCGTATTCGACCTTAGTTCTAACGACCCTCTTTATGGTTATTGGAGTGGGAATACCGACTTTCACTTCTTCTTGATTTCTCGGAGGATTACTTTCACTTTCTCCTCTCACTTTTTCAACCGAATTTTGAGTTGTAAGTCTTTTGATTCTAGTATCGTAGGCCAGGGTAGTGAAGTGTCGTTTATCTACCCCTTTGTTACCTTTTTTACTGTCTGAAATAAAGTCCCCCGAGGTTTTAGTGACGTCTAACACTGAGATCGGTACTTTAATTTTCTACGAACGAGGAACCTTCTTTTCAATACTGGTTGGATCTGTCGTACAATTCTTCGTCTCTGTAATGAAACGGTTGTTTCCAGACAGATCAGTTTCGACACCAAAAAGGTCACCAGTACATACCTACACTCTTAACCCGGTATTTCTTTTGACTCTCCACTTCTTAACTACGAAGACTTTACGCCACAACCTCTTCTGAGAACTCTTAGAGAACCTGACGTTCCTCTAGGTTGGTCAGTTAGGATTTCCTATAGTCAGGACTTATAAGTAACCTTCCTGACTACACTACGACTTTGACTTTGAGGTTATTAAACCGGTGGACTACCCTTCTCGACTGAGTAACCTTTTCTGAAACTACGACCCTTTCTAACTTCCGTCCTCCTCTTCCCCTGATGCCTCCTACTCTACTAACCTACCGTAGTGACTCAACTACCTGTACTCAAACTTATTCGAGGTCATCAACCACTACCTGTCCCTTCGGACCGTACGACGTCAGATGCCCCATCGTTTCTCAACCTGTGTTGACGTGTTGACTTTATTTGACTGACTCTTATAAGATCTCGTCGGTCCTACCATTTATCAGAACTTTATTCCAGGTCAGTCCCTTTACTAACTTTCTGAATCTCTCCGAAGTGAACGTTTCTCTTTTGAATCTCTTCCATTTATAAATTTACAGTCAACAAAACACAACACTTATACAGAATCTATATTTAGTATTTATGGTTCCCGTCTCTTGGTCGTTCAAGACCCCTTCATCTAAAACTAAATTATACTTTCTTTGAGTGGAAACGTCAAGTGAAACCAAGTGTTAAATACACGTTTTATGTTAAATCAAAGTATCCATTATAGTTCTGCTCGTTCAGTTACATACACGTACGAGTCACCACAGTCTGAGAAAAGTTTGGATCAACGGTCCGAGGAGACAGGTACCCTAAGAGGTCCGTTCTTATGATCTCACCAACGGTAAAGGAGGAGGTCCCTTAGAAGGGGTGGGTGTCGAGTTTGGAAGTAGAGGACACAGAGGACGTGCCTTCCGTCTAAGAAATGGAGACTCGGTGACCCCTTCGTCTCACAAGTCTGGAGGGTTTTCTCTGTAGTCGGATGACGTCGAGCTTACCCCTCACACACTCCACCGTTCGTTCACTCGACCTTTTCATCTACGTTCGTCTAGAGTGTCTTCGGTCTTTCACTTCAACTTCTAGGAGCTAGCAAACTTTGTCTGTTAACCCTCACTAAACTTTTACGAAAAAAAACAAAAACGGTTTGTTCAGTACGGTGTGTTCTAGGTTTGGGTATTGTGAAAGTCACCTTCACACTTCGGGATTGGCGGCCTGGTCCCTTCAAGGATTTTCAGGGAAAATTTAGTAAATTTTTAGGGGAACTTGAGTTTAGAATTAATCTTTTTATTAAAATTTTCGCTTTGTTCAAATGATAATTTTTATGTTTCTATATCGTACATGTTTCACTTTCAAGTGGTGGTTTGAGTTAAGGGTCTGTGTGGGTACTCGTTAAATCGAACATAGAATTGGCAAAACACCGAGTCCAAGGAGGAACTATTATTGTCTATTATTATCATGGAAGGAGTAGGTCCACAACGCTCTTAATTTATTTAATAACGGTTTAGGTACTTCCGTCCCCAAAACAGATCGAGTTCTAAAGAGTCTGAGAACGTGATAACTGTAAGATCCAATTTATTAAGAAACGACACCCTCAACAGAACACGTAACATTATATATTCGTCGTAGTGACTGAAGGTAAGTGACCTACGGTCCTTGTTGGGGGGATATGTATGTGAGAGCACTGTTGTTGTTGTTTTTTACAAAAGTCTGTACCGATTTACAGGGGACCCCCCGTTTTAGTGGGGTCTAATTCCTAACGAGTGGAATTGACTAGAGTAAATGACAACTTACGGAGAGTGGATTGTGTTGTACATTATTTACAAACACCTTGACTTACTTACTGTTCTTAATTATGTACCCTGCGAGGAACTTGTGTTCTTCGTATGTGTATCCTTCGGGAGTCATTCACAATCGTCACAAGCGAAAAAATTAAATGGTAAAAGGATATCCTGATATGGTATATATTATTAAAGGTATATTTACCTTGGTATGTATGAAGTGACGTTAAATGTTAAAAAGTGATTGTTAAATAGAGTTTATATACAAACAGTGATGTGTACCTACATCGACATAGAGTCATTAAAAGACGTCTTAGTGTCATATAATCACACACCTTATACAGGATAATATAGTCAAGTGAATAGGTTAAGTGATAACTACATATAAATCCAATTAATAACGGTAATGTTTGTTACGGTGTTTCTTGTAAAGGGTGGTTCTTAAAAATTGTTTCATTACTGTGTTAGTCTCGATGTGTTACATAATACAGTATTAAAGTTTTCTTTAAAACGTAAGTTCTAAGAGGTTTCTTTGTTTTGGTTATACTCTATCTGTCTATCTATCCGTATTTTACTAAATAAAATTCTTACCCAAGTGTACTAATACCTCCGTCCGTTCAGGTTTTAGATGTCCCATCCCGTCGTCCGATCTCCGAGTCTTTCCTCAGTCACTACATCAAGTGTAGTGTTTCGACGGGGATACCTTAAGGGAGAAAGAGTGCCCTCCAGTCAGAAAGGAAGATCAGTCCTGAAGTCGACTAATCTACTCCGGTTGAGGGTTTAATACCTTCCGTTAAACGAAATGAGTCTCAGGTGGTCAAATTTACGATTAAATAGGTGTTTGTGGGACTCTCTTTGTAGGTTTTAATACAAACTACTGTATCGACCCGTGGCCTCGGGTCGGTTCGACTGTGTATTTTAATAAGTAGTTGTATCAGGGACAGTTGACTCTCTTAGAGTAGTCACCGTTGTGTGACTGTCTTCGACAGATTGCTAGTCTCCTTTTGATGTTTCCACTCGGCACACGACCGACCCTTCGACCGGTCCTACTCGAGGCACAAGTGGGTCCCAAGACTCAGACCTGACACCACTACCACGGAGGACCCCTCCCACTACGTACGAAAGGGAGGGGTGGGGGGTAGTACCGTCACCTGATCGCATAAGAACGCCAACTACACGGTTGACGAATCTTAGCGAGTCAGAAGAACCCCGACAACCAGTCAGGTGACGGTGAAGAACTACAATAACGACACAGACGGAGTTTGTCGATTATTACCTACACTTTCGGGAAACATATTAACGATTACGGTTCCCTTACACGTAGCAGGTTGGCGAGGTCAGAGGACACTAGATGCATTTGGGTCTATTGGTTCACGTAATATATTAATACAGATTTTAATTCATTTATTTATTACTCACTCCCGGACTCACTAAAAAATACCGACTTTTCATGACTGACTGAATTACGTACTCAGAATATTGTAGATAAATATACGTTTCCCTGAACGTCCCAATGGGATCAAAGGGTTCACCCAAGATCAATGCAATCCCCCCTCCCACTCCCTTAAAATGTAGTCACACCATAACAGGATTTAATAGATAGTAAAGACGGATTTAATAGACACCTTGTTCCGTGTGTTGTCTGTTTATTTATGTAATTCATTCGTGTGTTTATTATTAAGAGGTCAGAGTTATTTATGAAGAGATGGGTATTTAACTTTTTGAGTACCAGAGAGACGAAACGAATCATATTTTTAATCACGTAATTTTAGGCCAAGTACAAGTACTTTATTCCAATCTTTAAGTTTCTTCCCTTCTTTAGATGATAAAAATTTTACACGACGATAAATAAAAACCGATGGTGAAAAATCGTGGATCCACGATTTTATATATTACTAATTCTCGATGTCCATAAGGTATTTGATAGTAGTAAGAAAATAAAGTTCTCCGGGTAGTAATTGCAAAGGTAATTAAGATATAGAAAATCTAGAAGGATTTAGTTGTGGATAAGATTTAATGATGAGTTTAATTCGGGATCAAAAGGTAGACATCAGAGAGACAAGATCAGATTTTTCGGATGTTCGAAAAGACAGATCAGGGGTAAAGATTGAGTGGGGTCTTAGACCGACCTTCGGACCTGAAAGTGCTTAGGTTAAAGACCGTTCGTTTAGGAGATGGTTTGTCGAGAGAGTGTACAGACACATAATTTTTATCGATAACACTGAGTGATTACGGAGAATTTGTTTTCGTGTCGAGGCTTGCGGTCCCTACTGTCTCACCTCCTCCCATCACACGTTTCTTCCCCTCGTGGTATCAGTCTTTATTAAAAGATTTGCAGTATAACTAAAACTTGAACAAGGGCCATAAAGGTGACCCTTTGTATAAGTCTTCACCAAAATACTCCTTAATTAAAAAAAATTGAGTGAAAGGACCCCTCTGTGTAAAGGGATTCACAGACCCTATTGATTCACCTGTGAGTACAAATGAACTCCCAGTGTCCCAAATCTGATTATAATATGGAAACCACCCCCTACCCGACAAAAGAAAAAATGATAAATAAGTAAACAACTGACGAGGGTAATAGTCGACGTTGTGTACCCTGAAAGAGACACCGTACGGTCTAGGAACGACGCCGTACGTACGCTCCGTACACCTTAGATCAAGGGACTGGTCCCTAGGTTGGGTTCGGGGGACGTAACCCTCGTGTTTCAGAATCGGTGACCTGGTGGTCGCTTCAGGGATCTGATTCATGAGGGAGACTAATCCTTAGTGATGTCTTGTGAAAGATACCACCCGTCCCGACGGTGTAAGGGGTTGAGACGACTCACAATCAGCAAGTCAGCACACACTACGAAACGCTGGGACACCTGACATCGGTCGGTCCGAGAAGACAGGTACCCTAAAAGGGTCCGTTCTTATAACCTGACCCAACAGTAAAGGAAGAGGTCCCCCAGAAGGGCTGGGTCCCTAGTTTGGACCCAGAGGGTGTCGCGTCCGTCTAAGAAATAGAAGACTCGATGGTCCCTTCGGAAAGGGGTTGAGACCTTGTTATTAGATAAATCTCTTATGCTAAACGTGAGAGAAGGGACCTCGAGTGGTCCCCCGTCCGGGACGTCGACATATAAATGGTTTCATACTTACTGTATCAGTGAGTCGGACCCAGGAGACCCTTACTAGTTCTTTGTAAAGAGGTTTATTCATCTAATAACAAGTAACACAATAAGGAAGTACTTATCAAGGACTACCAATAAGTAATTACTTATCGGGTCCAAATACAAAAAGAACCGGAGGTAAGATCACTGAGAGAGATAGGGACTGTACTTTCATGTGAATCATTAGTCACATTCGTGTTTTGTCAGTCTGTAAGCTTTGATTGATACTTGAGCCGTTATTTTTATGACCAAAGTATCTTTCAAAGACAGAACATTTCACGACTATCGTAAATAGTTTGTCACCTTATTTCAGGTCGGGACTTAGGGTTTGTCGACTGTTGTGCTGGAAGGATGTTGTCCTTCAGTCCAAACTAATACAGGTAAAGAAGATAAAAAAAATAGTAGTGATATTTTTTTTATGAAGAATTTAATTTAATATCAGTTAAATGTTATAACGAAGAGAAATTATGTTGGTTCGGTATTTCCAGTATTTTAGATCACCGCTCTGGAGATAATGATAAACATTTTCACAGGAAAGTCAATCTCTTCCAAAGAGGATTACATTGACTGGAAACAGTATTAAGAAAAAGAAGTGGGGACAGTTTGTAAAGATTCTGGACTGTATAGATGAAAGTAACCGACCTAGTTTTTGTGGAACACTAAGTCCATCTTTATTAAGAAATTTGTCTCCGTAAATATACTGTAAACGACGGAAAATGGTAAGTAATTCGTGGAAAAATCCAACCCGGATGAACATTATACATAATTACAGTCAAATGTTCTCCTTTGCCGTAAGTCGTAAAAGTAAACGAATATTATTCTTTAGCGAGAAAGTCTAGTAGAGGTAAGTTGTGTGTAGACATGACTGACGACCTTCCTCCACTCATGTTTCCACTGGGACTACACTAGACACGGGAGATATGTGTACGTCAGACCACGGACTCTGTGAAAGGAGGTTTCCGTTTGAGTGTTCCCGATATTGGTGCCTAATTTACTTCTCGGAACTCTTACACCCTTCTAATTGATGTCGACCCCCCTAAACGTTCGCACTTATCACTGGTGCACCCTTACAGGCTCCTTGTCCTTTTGTTCCTCTAATTCCTTATTTTCTCTGAACTCTTTAAATTCTTACATTCAGACTGACTCCTTGAGTCTGAATTCTTTTATTTAGGACACAGAGCTTTCGGTCGAGCGAGTCTAGACAAAGGAATCGTACTGGAATACTTCAGAGGACAAAGTTGTCTCTCTTAGAAACACTGGGGTACCTGTCATCGGGCGGTTCGAGGAGACAGACACCTGAAGAGGTCCGTTTTTATGACCTCACCTATCGGTAAGGGAAGAGGCTAGAAGGTTGGGTCTAGAGGGCGTAACACCCACCCAAGAAACGACAGACTCGGTGGTCCCTTCGGGTACATAAAGACTTCCAGATGGTTTGAGAGGGGTGGGAGGGAAGACAACGACTTTGAGACCGGGTACGACGAGGACAGTCTCACGACGTGAAGGTGGTTTATAAAGTAAGACTGCAGGGACACACTGAACTTGAGACAGTGGAGACGCCAAAGGAAGGTTGAGATGGTAGTCGGACCTTAGGAAGGAAGGGGTAAGCAGAGGTTGGTAGGTTAAATATGTGAGCCGTAAATAAGTTTAGTATACACACACAATGTAAAAAAAAAAATTGACTCGTAGATTCATATATGATTCGTCGCACACTCCATATTTCAATATGGTCTAGTTCAGAGATGATTAGTCCCTCAAATGTCTGAAAGAGTCAGGATAGACCCTGGAGGGACCACCAGGTCACCAATTCTTAGACGGACGGTTACGTTCCCTGTGTCCAAGTTAGAGACGAGGACCTTTTAGGGTGTACGGTCCCCCGTTGATTCGGGAGTGTGGGATTTCGGGCACGAGACGTTGTTTTCTTCAGTGACGTTACTCTTCGAACTCGTGGAGTTGATCTCTCATCCTAATAAAAAATAAATTAATAAAAATTTAATTAATTAATTGAAAACTGACGTGACACAGAAGTAACGACCCGACCCGAAAGAGGGTAAAGGGTGAACGGCGTTGATCTCTTTCAGAGCGTGTCGTTGTTTCCGTGTTACGTCGGTTTTTATTTAATTAGTTAAATTTTTATTCATTAAAAAAATTTTTCATTTATTTTTTGTTAAGATAGGTAGGAAATTCCCTTGTAGTAGTCTGGTCGGACCGGACACTTTAAGATATTATGCAAGTCTTTACAGTCATTGTTAATGTATTTACTAGATTTGATAAAGGATGTCTACAGAAAATTTTTTTCTCTACATTAAACCTTAAAGGAACCACCAGTTCACCGATTCTGAGACGTGAGGGTTACGTCCCCCGTGTCCAAACTGGAGACCAGTCCCTTGATTTAGGGAATACGGTGTTGATTATGGGTCGTGTCGGTTTATTTGTAAAAATTACAATAGATTTTGTGAAAACAAATGAAAAAGTAGTCAATTTGTTACAAGTCAAGGTAGTGTCATCTCTATAGTAAAGTAGATAGAAACGAAGAGATTTTCGTATTTAGATTTTCAAAAGATATAATATCAACGACATCCATGAGTTGTTTCTTAACTAGAAATGTTTTCTTCAATTACTTGTATATATTATTATCGTATATATAATGGACAATTATATCTAATCGTTATATATATATAGACTATATATAATCTATTAGATATATCGTATATAATAGACGTGTATAATTTTAAAGTACTTGGTTATAAAAAATTTTTTAGTTACGACTATACACGTACACACATGTATATACTGTTCTCAAATAAAAGGATTAATTAATGAAGTTTTTAAGTAACAATACATTGAATATGATGGTATTTTAACATGTTTTGATACAATGATATAATTATAATAGTCTATAAATATTTCGACTTTTTTTAGTTAAAAAGTATTTTCATCTTTGTAATGGAATCTTATGTCTCATCCTAAAAATTGACTTATTTGATTGTACTTTTTAGTAGTGTCGTAAGATTAATAAAACAGTAAATTTAGTAAATTCATTCGATGTCTTTAGACCTCCACTCTTTCATTTTCGATCTTTCTTTTACAGTATCATGGTAGTCGATCTACTCAAAAGGTTAATTAAGAATGTTCGTAGGATATGTCTACGAACATCTCCAGAGTTATCGATCAGAGTGAGTCTTTTCAATTCATTGAATGGGTGTATTCCAGGGATTTTGGATCATAAGTCACCGAAGGGTCCACCGCGGTCACCATTTCTTAAGTGGACGGTAAGGTCCTCTGTGTTCTCTACTCCCAAACTAAGGACCCAGACCATCTAGGGGACTTCTTCCTTTACCGTTGGGTCAGGTCATAAGAACGGACTTTTTGGGGTACCTATCTCCTCGGACCACCCGATGTTAGGTACCCCAGTGTTTCTCAATCTGTATTGACTCGTGTGTGATTGTATACCCGACTCAACGAGACGTTGTACACCATAGAAGAACCTAGGACCTAGTACTGTTTCTTTGAAGTTCCTTCACCACCGTAAAACTCAACTCGGAGGTCCTTTACTATTCAAAGATACGCGTCTAACTCCTATTCTATAAGGTCCCATTCCTTGTTACGATATCACTCGTACGGTCTAGGGGGGTCCGACCTCCGTAAGTAACGGGGGGTCGTCCACCTTCCCCTCACCCACTACCGACAGACCCTAAACGAGAGTTTTCCTTGGTGCAAAAGGGCCCGTCGGGTGTACCTATTGTTGAATTACAACCTCTCTCCCACCCTTACACTTCGGATTGACGGAACGGAGTTCCACCCCGTTAGGACTCCCCGTTGGGTCTAGGTCTTGAGAAACAACATCGATGTAGACGAGGTAAAAGACGGGTTAGGAGGAAGGAAGTGAAGGGCTATTTGTAAGAAGTGCGTGTAGAGGTAGAGTCCTAGATAAAGGGTCCCTTCACCTGGATTCTGTCAACCTTTATATAGTTGGTCAATTATTTGAGTCTGTCATACCATGCCTTGTACCTACCGGTTGGGGACCCCCGGTACCTGACCATGTCCAGACACCGAACAATCTTCGACCTGGTGTGTCGTCCTCCACTCGTCGTCCACTCGTTCGCTTCGAAGTAGACATAAATGTCGACGAAGGGTAGTGAACGTAATGACGGACTCGAGGTGGAGGACAGTCTAGTCACCGCCGTCATCTAAGAGTAACCTCGTGTTTGGGAGGACACTTGACGTGTCCGTTCCCTAGATCCAACGCACAAGGAATACTCTTAGATTACGGACTACTCGACTAAGACGTAATACCACTCGACATATTAATGAAGTACTATATAGTTGTTGTTATCTTTATTTCATGTGTTATTTACATTACACGAACTCAGTAGGACTTTGATGGGAGGGAGGTCCCGGGTTCCTTTTTAACAGAGGGTGTTTAGTCGAGGTACCACAGTTTTTCCAACCCCTTGGTGACCATATGTTGTTACTATTTTCTCTTTTAAGACAAACCTCTTTTGGAAATTAAGGTACTATTCCTTAAGCCTGTAATAGGACACCTTGTTACCAAAGGTTTTGACCCACCGACTTTCCTCATATCCTTATTTATAAATGATAATAATAAGTATTAAAGTATCCCCGAAGCGTTCACCGTGATCACCATTTCTTAGGTGGACGGTCACGTCCTCCTGGTGCCCTACCCGTAAGTTAGGGACCCAGTCCTTCTAGGGGACCTCATCCTTTACCATGGGGTGCGGTTATAAGAACGGACCCTTTAGGGTACCTGTCTCCTCGGACCGTTGGATGTCAGGTGTCCCGTCGTTTCTCAACCTGATCTGACTCTTTGACTCTGTTTGTATGAAAGTATTTACAGACGAAAAGACAAAACATTATTGCTGTTATATAATTATTTCATCACATATATATGTGTGTCCATAAAACACACACAAAATTAAACAAAAATGATTATCTACACACGTTAGTTTTTAACTCTGGTGTTGTATCTTATGACCCTTTCAGTTACTCCAGAAATATAATATCTTCTTTTCATACGAGTCTTGTATTTGATCTTATCACTAAGGGTTTGAAGTTGATTCCTCTCACTGGACCCTTGATAGTTTTATACGATTACTGGTTCGATTACTGGTTCTCAATTAATATAATTGAGAGATCCGACCCTTTTATCGTAATTATAAAAAGAAAAGGGGACTAAGGTTACAAGTCAAGTCAAGTCAAGTCAGTGAGTCAACACAGACTGAGAGGCGCTGGGGTACTTAGTGTCGTGCGGTCCGGAGGGACAGGCAGTGGTAGATGGTCTCAGGTGAGTCTGAGTGCAGGTAGCTCAGGTACTACAGTAGGTCGGTAGAGTAGGAGCCAGTAGGGGAAAAGGAGGACGGGGGTTAGGGAGGGTCGTAGTCTCAGAAAAGGTTACTCAGTTGAGAAGGGTACTCCACCGGTTTCATGACCTCAAAGTCGAAGTCGTAGTAAGGAAGGTTTCTTTAGGGTTCCGACTAGAAGTCTTACCTGACCAACCTAGAGGAACGACAGGTTCCCTGAGAGTTCTCAGAAGAGGTTGTGGTGAAATTTTTTTTTTTTTTTTTGTTCTAATCTCAATGTTAGTTCGGACTTAACTTAATTAATGAAACTTGATAATTTTTAGGACTTTTCATTGGTAGGTCATTATCTCTTCACTTTCGATTTCCAAATTCTTCACGAAAGTGGAATTCATATCTCAGGTATAACCTTTATTATATTACTAAGAGAGGTGTAAAACAAAAATAAAGGAATATTTCGGATCGTTCCTCTAGGTTGGTCAAGTAGGATTTCCTTTAGTCAGGACTTATAAGTGACCTTCCTGACTACGACTTCGACTTTGAGGTCATGAAACCGGTGGACTACATTTCTTGACTGAGTAAACTTTTCTGGGACTACGACCCTTTCTAACTTCCGCCCTCCTCTTCCCCTGTTGTCTCCTACTCTACCAACCTACCGTAGTGACTCAGTTACCTGTACTCAAACTCATTCGAGGTCCTCAACCACTACCTGTCCCTCCGGACCGCACCATGTCAGGTACCCCAACTTTTCTCAGCCTGTACTGGCTCGCTGACTTGACTATTTTGGATCATCAGTGTACTAGTGGAAGGGACACCCTTATTTACTCAGTGAACGGGTAATTCTCTAGAAAAAGTCTTCGGTGGAAGAATAGACGATCTTAAGTTCACTCGAGAGATCCGGAGAGTCGCACAAAAGGACTCAAATGTGTTATTACTTTGTGTGTGTTACTGGGAGAATGAGAAGCATATGGTCGATAATAAATTATGACTAATCCAAACTTTACGTTTAGAGGCATAATTTATCGTTTGATAACCGTCAGAGGACCCGATTCCGACATAAGTTCACTCTCAGTTTTGCTAAAATACGTTTCTGTTGTATTTTTGAGGTAGGTTTCCGGGGATCCTCTAGTGGTTAAAAAAGTCCTAATATAAGTCCTATACTTTAAGAAACATCATTGTCTAATAGAAAAGAGGATTTAAGTCACTTCGAAACGACTGGCAATTGACTTGAAAGTTTCGTTTGTATTGCGAAAGTCGTAAACACGAATGTAGTTTTACTCTGACAAGTACCCCAAGAGTTCCGTTCTTACGACTTCACCAAACGGTAAGGGAAGAGGTCCCCTGGTGCAAAACAGTTCACCCGGAGTCCTTCGTAGTGATACTTGTTGTGATCACCTACACTACTTTAAGGTCAACTCGACAAAGTTTAAGATTTTCTACTACGACGATTTTATAACGTGAGTTATACAGTCGTTTCAACCTTTTGAGTCGTCATCGGTTCCTGGTCTTTTCCAGTCAAAAGTAAGGTTAGGGATTCTTCCCGTTACAGTTTCGGTTTGATGATGTGTCAACGTAAGTAAAGTGTACGATCGTTCCAGTACGAGTTTTAGGAAGTTCGATCCGAGGTTATCATCCACTTGGTTCTTGAAGGTCTACAAGTTCGAACCAAATCTTTTCCGTCTCCTTGGTCTCTAATTTAACGGTTGTAGGTAACCTAGTAGTTTTTTCGTTCTCTTAAGTTCTTTTTGTAGACGAAGTAACTGATGTGATTTCGGAAACTGACACACCTAGTGTTGTTTGACCTTTAAAGAATTTCTATACCCTTATTGTCTGGTGGAATGGACGTAGGACTCTTTGGACATATGTCCATTTCTTCGTTGTTCTCTTGTCCTGTACCTTGTTGTCTGACCAAGGATTAACGTTTTCCTCATGTAGTCCGACATAAATTAAATATACGTCTCATGTAGTACGTTTTACGACCCGACCTAATTCATGTTCGACCTTAGTTTTAGCGGTCCTCTTTATAGTTATTGGAGTCTGTGCGTCTACTGTGGTGAGAATACCGTCTTTTGCTTCTCCTTGAATTCTCGGAGAACTACTTCCACTTTTTCCTCTCACTTTTTCGATCGAATTTTGAGTTGTAAGGTTTTTGTTCTAGTACCGTAGGTCAGGGTAGTGAAGTACCGTGTATCTACCCCTTTGTTACCTTTGTCACCGTCTGAAATAAAACCCCTCGAGGTTTTAGTGACGTCTACCACTGACGTCAGTACTTTAATTTTCTATGAACAAGGAACCTTCTTTTCGATACTGTTTGGATCTGTCGCACAATTTTTTGTCTCTGAAGTGAAACGGTTGTTTTCAGGAATATCAGTTTCGATACCAAAAAGGTCATCAGTACATACGTACACTTTCAACCTAGTATTTCTTTCGACTCGTGGTTTCTTAATTACGAAAACTTGACACCACAACCTCTTCTGAGAATTCTCAGGAAACCTGACGTTCCTGTAGTTTGGTCAGTTAGGATTTCCTTTAGTCAAGAGTTACAAGTAACTTTCCTGATTACAACTTCGACTTTGAGGTTATTAAACCGGTGGACTACCCTTCTTGACTGAGTGACCCTTTTTGGGAGTACGGCCCTTTCTAACTTCCGTTCTCCTCTTCCCCCACTGTCCAACCTACCGTAGTGGTTGAACTACCTGTACTTAGACTCGTTCGAGACCCTCAACCACTACCTGTCCCTTCGGACCACACGACGTTAGATACCCCAACGTTTCTCAACCTGTACTGACTTGCTGACTTGTCTTGACTTGACTACGACTTCGAGGTCATGAGACCGGAGGACTACTCTTTTCGGTTGAGTGACCTTTTCTGGGGCCACGACCCTTTCTAACTTCCGTTCTCCTCCTCTACTGTCTCCTGTTCTACCAACCTACCGTAGTGGTTAAGTTACCTGTACTCAAACTGGTTTGAGACCCTCTACCACTTTCTGTCCCTTCGGACTACGAATGAAATCTTACAATCCTACATAACCAGAATTGACCTCTCATTGTTGAAAAAAAGCGGGACATCGTGTCGAACTCCCTAAAATCAAGGGACTTAGGATTGGAGATCTGTTGGTCCCTTGAGGCTCCTTTCATTGTTCAAATCGTGCCGTTTTATAGAAACTCTAATGGATTAAATGGGAGAAGTTAAATGCATAGTAAAAAATTTTAAATAAAACCGTCGTAACCCAGAATTAACCCCGTGTGCCCTAGAAGTGACGTAGTCCTCCTTAGAAAGTAACGACTCGTACCCGAATCGACAGACAGTCGTGCAACCTCGAATTAAGGGAACAACAAGACAACGATGCAACACAGTTTGAGAGACGCTGCGACACCTGGTGACGTACGGTAGAAAGAGACTGGAGGTAGTAGAGGGCCTCGAACGAGTTTAAGTACAGGCAACTCGACCACTACGATGGATTGGTAGAGTAGGAGACAGTTACGGGGGAAGAGGAGGGCGGAAGTTAGAAAGGGTCGTAGTCCCAGAAAAGGTTACTCAGTGAGAAACGTAGTCCACCGGTTTTATAACTCGATGTCGAAGTCGTAGTCAGAAAGGTTGCTTATAACTCCTAACTAGAAGATATCCTAGAGGGACGTTAGGTTCCCTGAGACTTCTCATAAGAAGTCGTGGTGTTTAGTAGAGTTAAGAAACCACAGTTAAACCACAGTTAAGAAACCTGGAAGAAATACCAGGTTGGGAGTGTAGGTATGCACTGATGACCTTTTTGGTGTCGAAACTGATGTACCTGGAAGCAGTGTTTCACTACAGAAACGAAAAATTATGTGACAGATCCAAACAGTATCGAAAGGAAAGTTCCCCTTCGTAGACAATTAAAATACCAACGTCGGTGACAGGTGTCACTAGATCTCACGAGTTCCATTCATAGACCTGATGTCCTTTGTTCCAACCAACGTCTCACTATTTAAAGACCACCCTATCTTTGACTTGACTGTAACCGTCCCCTTACGGTTCGGTCCACTTTAGAGATCTGACTTTACGTTCCAAACTTTCCTTCTCTGTCTCCGACTCGTTTTGAATTTTTGTCCCATAGTTCTGATTTCGACTAAAGAGTTTTTATCGTCCTCCTTTGCCCCGACGGGGATCTCGAGACTCGAGACCAATTTCGTTCATAAGGAGACACTCCAGCTAAGTCTCCTCGACCTAATTGGTCACCCTGTCGACTCTTTACTGTGTCTGGACTTCGTTTTCACGTTACGGACGGTGTTCGGTGTCTCCGTGGTAAGACGAAAAGAAGAGTTTTATAGACGAGAATGTCTATAGATGGGTCACCAACGGTTCCCTCCTCTCTTACCCCTCAATAAAGAATTACCCATACCTCAAAGTAAACCGCCTCTTCCGATGTCAGGTGCCCCAGCGTGTCTCAGCCTGTGCTGACTTCGCTGAATCGTCGTCGTCGTCGTCAAAGTAGACCTCTACACCTGTTTTCCTTTTTACAAAGGACGGAAAGGTCATTTGTTGTTCACTACAGCCGACCTGACACGTGGGACTCCCCTCAAGTCCAACCTCTTTTTATCCTATAAACGGGATCTATCAAGTTCACTGGCAGATTCTTTATTGAAGTTACTCGGGTCCGAGAACTTAGAAGGAGATGTATCTTTACGTACTTTTAGTAATTGAACTCTACAAATAGAAAACACTAATCGACATCAACAAACTACAAGCTTATGTGTAAAAAACAACAACAACAAAACAAAACAAAGTCGTCTTTGTGGATTTATAAGACCGAGGAGGGAATCGAGAAACCTTGTCAAGGAGTCTCAATAGACACTCCGACAAAAGACCCGATCCCTTCAATTTCAAAAGAGTGTTGGTGTTCATTTTTACAATCGAGGGTTATAATGAGACGGGTTTATTTTTCTAGAAAGTTTCATTATAGTATATCTTGACAGAGGAGTGTTCAAAAATTTTGTACGTTTTATTTGTCCTTTCTCTCGGAAAACCTTAACAACTACCCACTATAAATCGTCAGTTCTTTTGACTCCTAGTGTCTCCAATTCATAGAACGGGTGTCAGTGTGTCCGACCTTCTTGTTCCAGATCGGACCTTAGATTTCACTTTCACTTTCGCAATCAGTGAGTCAGAACATGTCTGTTCTTATGACCTCACCCAACGGTAAAGGAAGAGGCCCCCTAGAAGGGCTGGGTCCCTAACTTGGGGCCAGAGGGCGGAACGTCCGTTTTCGAAATTGGAGACTCGGTGGTCCCTTCGGGTTTCGTTTGAGGTTTAGAAACACTAAGTGTTAAACAAGAAGTGTACGTTTATATAAAGAACGAAATCCGATACACTAGTAACATTTATTAGCCCATCCTTACCCTCATTCCGTTTTCGTAACTCATTACGGGGTTTATTGGTTTCATTTAACGAAGATTTATTAGCCTCAAGAGTATTTTGTGAGGTGGACCTTGAAGGAGTTTTTCGTCCGGTAGTTATTTTTTTGTCGTCACGTTCGTTTTTCTTTCGGTAAAACGTCTCACCTTTTTCCTCTCAGTATTGTGCATTAGTCTCAACTCACGTCGTTTGTCTTTATAGATCTTGGTTGTCGTATTACACCCACTTTGCAGTCTCACAAAGGTTGACTTGAAACGTGTCAACATCTGACATATGTCAAAGACGTGAATCGGACTATCGACCTTCAAGGGTTGAACCGTACTTGGAGATACTATGTCGGATCCTATTTCTGACCTTATTCTCAAAGTTTTCGTAATCGTCCACTTAGTCTCGGTCTTGTTAGCTCTCTTGTTCATGTCTTGACAAATAGAGTGAAAGTTAATGTCCAAAAAGGTTGTGGGATGACTCTTTCACAACTGTCAGTTGTGGAAACCCCAGTATGTATCAGATCGATAGAACCAAGAATATACATAGGTCTTTTTATATAGACATGTACATAAATGTACAGGGACCACCGAGTCTACCATTTCTTAGACGGACGTCACGTCCTCTGGACCCAAGTTAGGGACCCAACCCTTCTTGGGGACCTCTCCCCTTACCGATAGGTGAGGTCATAAAACCGGACCTTTTAAGGTACCTGACATATCAGGTACCCCAGCGTCTCTCAACCTGTACTGACTCACTGAAAGTGACTTTGACTCGGTCCAGATCCCATTTGATACCCGTTTCTCTCCTCGAAGGACGTATCGAGTCAACCTTTTCGCACTCGGACGTTACACCCTCTGGACCCAAGTTAATCTTATAGGGGACCTCTTCCTTTACTGTTGGGTGAGGTCATAAGAACGGATCTCTTAGTGTACCTTCCTCCTCGGACCGTCCGATGTCAAGTACCCTGTCGGATCTATAAAGGGGTATAGACAAGGAATATATAGTAGCTCCTCGAGGTCAAAGAGGATAAGGAGGTCTTAACAAGATCTTCCCTGATCTCTGATAAAAGGTATAGTCGAACCAAATCAAGAATCGCGGCAAAAAGAGAGAGAGAATGTGGTTGAGTGACATCAATAATCTTTACTGAGACCAGTGAAGGTTAGACGACTCATCGTTGACACTTCGGTCACAAACGACTCCAACGACGGTGACGACAACTTGAACGTCTCCATACGATAAACCGTCGGTCACAGACGACCTTTTCCGCTGTAGAGAAAAGAGATAAAAACTTCAGTCTACCGGATTCAAGTTTAAGGTTGAAACGGTGAATTATCCATATAATGATGACTGTTTAGAAACATACAAATAGTTTACCCTTAAAATTATCGGGAATGGACTATTTCAACACCATTACTATACTGTATTACGTATATCTTTCGACTCGCAGCTTCTTAACTACGAAAACTTGACACTACAACCTCTTCTGGGAACTCGTAGGAAACCTGACGTTCCTTTAGGTTGGTCAGGTAGGATTTCCTCTACTCAGGACCGACAAGTAACCTTCCTGATTACAACTTCGACTTTGAGGTTATCAAACCGGTGGACTACACTTTTCGACTGAACAAACTTTTCTGGGACTACGACCCTTTCTAACTTCCACCCTCCTCTTCCCCTACTGTCTCCTACTCTACCAACCTACCGTAGTGGTTGAGCTACCTGTATTCAGACCCATTTGAGGTCCTCAACCACTACTTGTCCCTCCGGACCGTACGACGACAGGTACCCCAGCGTTTCTCAGCCTGTGTTGACTCGCTGACTTGACTTGACTTACGTATATCTCGTCAATCAATTGCAAATAACTCACGAATAAAATTTGACAAAATTAAACAACCCCGATGACATTGTCTTATGGTGTGTGACCCAGTTGTGTGTAACTAAAGAGTGTCAAGACCTCCGACCCTTCAGGTTTAGTTTCGCGAGTATCTAAACCACAGACAACTCTCGGACAAAGGACTACTCAGTAGAAGATTAACACAGGAGGGTATCTCCTTCGATGTCCCTTGTGGACTCAAGGAAAAATATTCCCGTAAATAATTAGAATTAGAGTAAGTACTTCTCTAGGTTACTCTCTAGGGAGTACTAGATTAGAGAACATTCTCCTGAGTGGAAGAGTATGGTAGTTATAATTCCCAATCCTAAAGTTGTATCCTTTAAACTCTCCTGTATTCGTCAGATATCTTACTAAATTCGTTATAGGACTATGACAGTAACAACCATTCTTCGTTCCCCTTCTACGGTGAGAGTGTAATATACGTTATTTATAGAGACGGATAGAACTTAAATCAGAAATATGTGTCGGGGAGTGAAATTCTGGATCTCACCAGATCTTGTTGTACTTATCGTTTGTGACACAATGTGAGTCTTTGTTAGAATATGTTTCCGGGTCTATACTGAGTGAGGACCCCACTTGGTTCATACTTCCCGAAATATTTGACGAAGATCAAGTAATTGGTGTATTGAGGTCATGTTATTATTAAACAAAGAAAAAATTTCATGGTTAATTTTAATAGTATATTTTCTCCTCCTTTGGAGTGTCAAAAGTCTCCAAAGGTTCGGTAAGAATTCCTTCTGGGGTTTATACTGTTCAAGGAAATTTTAAACTCAACGGGTCCGAGTTTTTTGTGTTCATATACCTTCATAAAGAATGTTTCTGAGGACTATCTAGTATAAATAGGATGTACTTCTTAAAATACTTAAGGAGGACCCTTAAACAGGTAACCTGTGTGAAAGTATACATAGTCAAGTCAAGTCAAGTCAAGTCAGTAAGTCAACACAGGCTGAGAAACTCTAGGGTACTTAACGTCGTGCGGTCCGGAGGGACAGGTGGTGGTTGAGGGTCTCAAGTGAGTTTGACTACAGGTAGCCCAGTCACTACGGTGGGTCGGTAGAGTAGGAGCCAGTAGGGGAAAAGGAGGACGGGGGTTAGGGAGGGTCGTAGTCTCAGAAAAGGTCACTCAGTTGAGAAGGGTATTCCACCGGTTTCACGACCTCAAAGTCGAAGTCGTAGTCAGGAAAGCTTCTTGTGGGTCCTGACTAGAGGAAATCTTACCTGACCAACCTAGAGGAACGTCAGGTTCCCTGAGAGTTCTCAGAAGAGGTTGTGGTGTAAAGTTTTCGTAGTTAAGAAACCGTGAGTCGAAAGAAGTGTCAGGTTGAGAGTGTAGGTATGTACTGGTGACCTCTTTGGTATCGGAACTGATCTGTCTGGAATCAACCGTTTCATTACAGAGACGAAAACTTATAGGTCCAACCAGTATTGAAAGGAAGGTTCCTCATTCGCAGAAAATTAAAGTACCGACGTTAGTTATAGACGTCACTAAAACCTCGGGTCTTTTTATTTCAGACTGTGACAAAGGTGACAAAGGGGTAGATAAACGGTACTTCACTACCCTGGTCTACGGTACTAGAAGCAAAAGACTTACAACTCGAAATTCGCTTGAAAGAGTGAGAGGAGAAAGTGAAAGTAGTTCTCCGAAAAATCGAGGAGAAGTGAAAGACGGTATTCCCACCACAGTAGACGTATAGACTCCAATAACTATAAAGTATATATATGTATATCGATATATTTGTTTCTACGATTGACGTCGTCATGAATATATACGTACTTTCCTTTATTTATAATTAGACTTCTCTTGTTCCATTGATTTAGTACCTCCGAAAAATTAACTTAATTTAGAGATACGAGACTATGTTTTTCTAAAGATTATAGTTATTCAAATTTTTCATCCATGTTTTTTGTAGACATCGTACAGAAGTAAATGAAAATACATGTTTGTAAAAATATATAAACCGGAATATATATATTTTGTTAACACCTTTATATAATATCTTTAATGGTTATCCTCTCAGTCACCGTTATCGATAAAGTCTACAAAACTTTATGAAACGGTTGAAACTAAAAGTATTTTGTCACTTACCTGTTTTATCTGTTTCCTGTTTAGTCAATATAGATGTTCGAAATTCTTAGTTTTACTATGGGGTATGAAGAAGGAGGACTGCGAAATGAATAAAATTTGTTATAAATTATACCGTTTTAAGGTTACTTTCTTGAATCTATTAGAGATCCTCAGACAATATTCTTCCTAGTTACTAATATGTTAAAATCCCTCTTTTCCACGATCTGTAATACAATTTAAGACAAATGATTTGGACTTGAATCCAACAGAAGAGACCCGAGAATGATTATCGTGCCTTGACCATCCCGGTGTGTCAATAAATCGTCATAGGTAAGGGAGTACAAGTGTTCTCGACTCTTTATTTAATGAACAAACGTCACGAAGTCTGGACTCTTTTAACTTACAATGTTACTCAACAAATTGTCATAAAGATATAGGGGAGTGAAAACAAACAGACTGGTTTAGTATATCCCTCTATAAATCTTGGAGTCTCATATTTATTCCGACATATACCAGTGGAACGAACAAATGGAATATACGTCTCATGGAGTACTCTTTACGACACGACCTACTTCGTGTTCGACCTTAGTTCTAACGGCCCTCTTTATAGTTATTGGAGTCTATACGTCCACTGTGGTGGGAATACCGTCTTTGGTTTCTTCTTGATTTCTCGGAGAACTACTTTCACTTTCTCCTCTCACTTTTTCAACCGAATTTTGAGCTGTAAGTCTTTTGATTCTAGTACCGTAGACCAGGGTAGTGAAGTGTCGTTTATCTACCCCTTTGTCACCTTTGTCACTCTCTGAAATAAAACCCCCCCGCGGTTTTAGTGACGACTACCACTGACGTCAGTACTTTAATCAGGAACCTTCCTTTCAATACTGGTTGGATCTATCGTATAATTTTTCGTCTTTGTAATGAAACGGTTGTTTCCAGGAAGATCAGTTTCGACACCAAAAAGGTCACCAGTACATACCTACACTCTCAACATGATATTTCTTTTGACTCGCGACTTCTTAACTACGAAAACTTGACACCACAACCTCTTCTGAGAACTCTCAGGGAATCTGACGTTCCTCTAGGTTGGTCAGGTAAGATTTCCTCTAGTCAGGACTCACAAGTAACGTTCCTGACTACGATTTCGACTTTAAGGTTATGAAACCGGTGGACTACGTTTCTTCACTGAGTAAACTTTTCTAGGACTCCGATCCTTTCTAACTTCCGTCCTCCTCTTCCCTTGTTGTCTCCTACTCTACCAACCTAACGTAGTGACTGTGTTACCTGTACTCAAACTCATTTGAGACCCCCAACCACTACCTGTCCCTCCGGACTACACGATGTTAGGTACTCCAACGCTTCTCAGCCTGTACTGACTCACTGACTTGACTTGACTTGACTTGACTTTTATTTATTCTTTTACAGAATGTTAATTTAATATTTTATCAAATTAAATTTATATTTTACTTATTTAATTCTTGGAGTCCATTATATTGTCCGGTTTATTGTCTTACTATAAAACTTTTCTTTTTTATAACGTCAGGATTTCCTTTTTTTAATCTTGGTTTTGTTATAATTCAATGTTGATTACTTAACTATGATTTACCGTTCCCCATTCTTTGTGTCCATTTTCAATGTGATGATGATTTTCTCTAGTAATGTCACTTTCGGATTACTTTTTCGGTTTCTATCTTCGTTGGTCTCTCCCCGCTTATCTATACCTTCTATTTCATATTGACTACAAGAATTTCTTCTCTTAGATGTTTACGTTCCTCGTAAAATAAGTTTACACATTAAGTTCTTTATAGGGACTTCACTCGGTCTTTGACTTTGGTGTCTCGCTTTATAGTGGAGGTTTCTTTTAGACTGTACCTTGTAAGTTTAGTGTCTGTTCGCTTAAAAAGTCCGTAGATCCAAAACTTTCACTTTCACAATCTGAGAGTCAGTACAACCTGCGAGACGCTGGGGTACCCAACATCGGGTGGTCCGAGGAGACAGGTACCTTAAGAGGTCCTTTCTTATGACCTCACTCAACGGTACGGGAGGAGGTCCCCTAGAAGGGTTGGGTCCCTAGTTTGGGTCCAGAGGTCGTGACGTCCGCCTAAGAAATGGCTCAGGGGTTGTTCGTAAGATCCAAAATATCCATTTCATGATCCTTCCTTCTCTTAAATATGACAGAAGACTGAAGAGGTACTATTGTGAGTTACGGTCTTCCTTTTATCGTCATCATCACTCAGAGGTTCTTCTGGAAACTGTTAGGGGTAGAGGACCAGAAGTGTGGAGACACACCAGGTGAGGGAGTCAAATTGTTTCAACCAGTAACACTGGTTATCTTGGACCGTCTACACCACTACACAGAGAAGGTTCCAATCCACTGTTTTCCATGAAGTCGACCGCGGGATCAAAGTGAGTGTGAGAGAGAGTCTACTGAGTAAGACCCCATTCGGTCGACCATACGTTTCCGGTTCCGTTACTCCTTGGTGGGTCTTTCCTTCAGAGGACTATTGTTTGTGGACTCTCGGTAGGGCCTGTCTCTAGGACATCCAGGTCGCTTGGGAACTTTACGGACGACGACACTGGGTGTCGAACTTACGTAGGACTCACTAGGACGTGGTCTTGGCATGGCGAGTCAGAGGGGGTCCGAGGACTAGGAGTCTTTACTACAGATTATTATTCTGAACAATATTTACCGAGTGTAAAGTTCATTAAACAACGTGTCGACGACGACGACGATTCAACGAAGTCAGCACAGGCTGAGACACGTTGGGGTATCTGCCGTCGGGTGGTCCGAGGGGGCAGGGACCCTAAGAGGTCCGTTCTTGTGACCTCACCCAACGGCAAAGGAAGAGGTTTCATACTTTCACTTTTCACTTTCCCTTCAGCGAGTCAGTACAGACTGAGAAGCGCTGGTGTACCTGACGTCGGATGTTCCGAGCAGGCGGGTACCCTAAAAAGGTCCGTTCTCATGACCTCACCCCACGGTAACGGAAGTCACCTATTGATTTTATTAGGAGTTTTTACCTTTGTCTCATACTGGGTTCCTGTTATATGTCCCATTGGATTCTTGTTGGATGAGACTGTTCTACAATAAGTTCTTATTTTCGTTGCTCGTCTATAAAAGTACTCTCTTTTGGTGCTCCGTTACGTTCTAGATAATTTTCTTGGACCAATTTTTTTTTTTTAAGGCGGCCAATTCTCTAATTTCGTTTTATAAGTCTTTGTTTTTAGCACCACTTTTTTTGGCTGTCACCTATAATTGACACTTGTACCTCCGTACTGTGATGTCTGTAACACGATGTTTGACCTTTTTATTTACAATTTTTTAGTATGTTACATATTTGATATTGTTGTTGTTTTTATTATTGTCACATTTATTGTTTGTTTTAACCCTGTTTAACGTCCTCACCATTCCAGGAACTAGAAAGAGTCGTCATACTTTTATTTATTTCCTTTGGAGTAAATTTTACTTCAACTCACCAAAGGGACCATCAGGTCACCAATTCTTAGACGGACGGTTACAACTCCTGTGTCCAAGCTAAGGACCACGCCCTTCTAGGGTGTACGACACCTCGTTGATTCGGGCACACGGTGTTACTGATTCGGATACGAGATCGCAGGTACGAGGTGTTGTTCTCTTCGGTGTCGGAACTCTTCGGGCCTCTGGTGTTGGTCTCTCGTCGGGGGCGAACGGTGTTGATCTCTTTCGGTCACGTGTCGTCACTTATGGGTCGTGGCAGTATTTATTTATGTATAGAAAAATTTTATTTTTTATTTTACTTCAACCCTTTGGGACTTCCCCCACGACAGTACGTATAGTCAGTGGGGTCTAATCTCTAGGGTTGTCCTTTTTTTGTGAAAGACTGGGTCGTTGTCATTCGACGAGGAGTGGACGTCGGTCCTTTATTGATGGTGTCAGAGGGGTCAAAGGAGACAAGGAGACACTTTCTTTCGGGGCGAGGAGACAAGAGGTCTGGACGGATACCAAACGGTGTCAAACGAACAGGGTTTTACTATAATGAGACAAGAAGAACTTTTTTAAGTAAAAAGACTGAGAAAAAAAAAAGAATTCCGGTTATCGTCCTATAATTTATGATAGTCGATTCTACGTTTCCGAAAGGACCACCTAGTCTCCCATTTCGGAGACGGACGTTACACCCTCTAGGTCCAAACTAGGGACCCAACCCTTCTAGGGGACCTCTTCCTTTACCGTTGGGTGAGGTCATAAGAACGGACCTCTTAGGGTACCTGTCTCCTCGGACCATTCGATGTCAGGTGCCCCAGAGTTTCTCAGTCTGTGTTGACTCGTTGAAGTGAAAGTGAAAAGTTCTACGTTTCCCTAAAGGGTCCACAGTGATCACCATTTCTTGGGTGGACGGTTACGTCCTCTGAATTCTCTACACCCAAACTAGGGACCTAACCTTTCTAGGGGACCTCTTCCTTTACCGTTGGGTGAGGTTATAAGAACGGACCTTTTAGGGTACCTCTCTCCTCGGACCGTCCGATGGTAGGTGTACCAGTGTTTCTCAACCCGGGTTGACTTCGGTGACTCATGTGCACGTTTTACATTTCGAAAATAATGTTTTATTTGTTCTGAGGTTGAAGAAACCTAAAAAGTCACTAAGGAACAATTGGATTTCTCTTGAAAAATCTTTTATAAGAGAGAACATCACTTCTTGATACAAAAATTGGTTGTTGAATCTCTCAAGTAACTTTATTTTTCTATAAATAACCCCTAAACAATCCGGACGTCGGGTCCTCTGTGTTTAAATTCTTCGTAACAAAAGTCGGACTGAGGTTTTACCTCCTCTGAATATTTCCGTTTTCAGGGTTCCAATATCGAGCAATGTACTCAACAAATAGCTCTTAATATTAACTTCGACCGTTCTTCTTTTCTACGAAAATTCATTCCTAACCAACCCCAGATTTGTCAACGTATCAATGTTCCCCTCTGGAACTTTGGTACTTCAACGTCGACTGTCTACAAGCCTTATACGGACCGCCACAGGAACCCAGACCATACCAAGTTTCTTTCAAGTTCAAAAGTCACCACGTCTCTGTACTGGGTCTGGTCCAGGAGTCACCGACGGGTTGAGGTCAAAACATACTGACTTGACACTAATGACGTAATATTGAAATTGAACAGTTGTTGCAGGACTAAAACTTAGAGTTTTTAAGGAAACCAAAGTGAAAAGAATATAACATATAAACTTAATTTAACATAAATCTTTATCCTAATACATTAGAGTAAACCTCTCTTCAAATATAAAATCAGAAGGAAGAATGAAATTGACATTTTAAAATTCACTCTAAACAACAACAAATTAGTGATTCAATACATGTTGAGAGATGTTGGGGTAACATCGGACGGTCCAAGGAGACAGGTACCCTAAAGGGTCCGTATGACCTCACCCAACGGTAAAGGAAGAGGTATTCACTCTAAATGATGACACTATAAAGAATTGCGGTCTTAAACTACTAAAAAAAAGTGAAAGTATGAAAAGACGGAATGTATTTAAGAAACATTATACATATACAACTAAAATATTATTATTAACTCATCAAAAATTGTCATTGTATTATATGATCTTCGTATATATTACACAAATCACTAAATAATATTTACTCTTATAAACACAAACACTAAAAGGAGAAACACCAAAAGTTATAGAGTTTTACACTTACTTATTTCTCACTAAAAAGTTTTTCGTTGTTCATAAGTTTTCTAAAAAGTATTGTACGTACATTAATGACTGTAAAAAACAATGTAGGTAAAATAACGGTATAACTGATATTTTGGTTATGTACCAAACAGAAATTTTTTACATATGTCACATTTTTACATTTGTATATCTTTACGAAATTTTACATTCTTTTTCTACATTTGTTAGTACTGTCAAATATAAGGTTATGTATCACCATCCGGGATATTTATTCGTAAAAGAAGACCAAAGAACAACACATATATTAGTTGATGATACTTACAGAAGGACCTCTGTCTTTCACTGTTAGACGAGTGACGACATAGAGGACACGGGTCTTGTCACGGGTGTGTATGCACCGTGAGTTAATTATGAAGGATGAAGTTCAATGGCACACTCGATCGTAAGGGGGAGGACCCGTATATAGGTCTCTTTTGACATTAAGTTTTACTATGTACACAGGTTGTAAATACCTTCGTAATAAATGTTATCGGTTCTTCACTTTCTTTCAATTTACAGGTAGTTGTCTACTTACCTATTTGATTCTATACCAAATGTATGTGTTACCTTATGATGAGTCCGTATTTTTTCTTACTTTATTACGGTAAACGTCGTTGTACCTACCTGAATCTCTAATAGTATAGTCTCTTTCTGTTTATGGTATAGTGAATATGAACCTTAGTTTTTATACTATGTTTGTTTGAATGAATCTCTTATCTTTATCTGAATGGCTGTTTCTTTGGTTTAATATCAATGGTTCCCCCTCTGTCTCTCCCTATTTAATCCTCAAACCCTAATCATCTATGTTTGATGATATATATTTTATTTATTTGTTGTTTCCGAATGACATAGTGTGTTCCTTAATATAAGTTACAACATTAATTGATATATCCTTTTCTTATACTTTTTCTTATATATACATGTTTACTTAGTGAAACGATATGTAGTCTTTGTGTTATAACGATTAATTGACATGAAGGTAAATTTTTTATTTATTTTGTGAAGGATGAAATTAATTGTCTACCAAAATTTAACTCTATTACGTCATAGATACCCAAACGTAAAGGGAAATAAGTAGATAAAGTATATAGATTATTTGATATGAGGTACACTGATTTGTAAAATGACTTTGTGAAAATACAGCCGATTGACGGTTCGTATGTGTTAAGTAAATAAAGTACTAAAGGGAGGACAATGTGTCAATTTGAAAAAGATTTTAGACTAAGAATGTCTTCAAGTTCTTTGTCGGATCCTGTGTTTAAACAGACGTATAGATAACGACTAATAAAGAATCTTTTCTAAGATTTGTAAATCTTAATGATTTAGTTACTTGTATTCGTAAAAAATCCATGGTACTAAATAATCAAATACTATGTCAATTTTGATTATAAACTCTCGAATGTAAAATAGTCTGTAAAATGGTTCTGGCAGTCAATATGACAGAGAGAATCGATAATGTCACCATGATGTTACAATTATGGTAATGATAAGGATAAGACGTCTGTTCTTTTGACTTCAACTCTCACTGAAAGGATATGTAGTGTGTTAAGTATTCACCACCTGCGTCCTGACCTTTGTTTCGTTCCACTGGGGTCCCGGATTGAAACAGAAGTTTTCACTTTCAAACCCTTTCAAACGGACCCAAACAGAGAGTGTAGGTGTTAACTGATCGACACCCTAGATACGTTCAATGATAGAGAAACCGAAACCAAAAGATACTTTAACCTCAAACATTATCATGACAGGTACCACTCTTAATTTACTCTGTTACATGCACTTTTAGAATGATAACGACTATGTATTCTCCTCAAGAAAAAAGGGGTCCTCCCGGTCTTGTCTTAATATTAGAAATATTGTATTTACTGTAGGTTCTTTTCGTAAAATATTGTTCATGTAATCCCCTAGAAAATCGTTGTCTGATTTTCAGATAGAACGTCGCTTGGTAGTTTTCGGACTGGTTTTGAACTACATTCAATCAATGGGTTGACGATAGAACAATAGATATTTCAAGACTTATATGGAACGTGTAAAAGATAGTTTCGGAGTGTGTCATGTAAAGGTGGTCTTTACAACAGTTGTCTAAATACGTCGACGCCTAATATGACCCAAGGTTCTCACGGTTCTTTTTATTATGTGTTTCTCTACTGGTTATATATTGTCTTGTATGAAGGAAAACGAACGTGTTGTATTTACGTAGGATTTCCACAATAAACTTAAAGGGTGTGATTCGAAGGAAAGATACGGCGTCATAAGTAAAACCTTTCTTCTTACATTTATTTATTTCTCCTCTTGGCTGTCTCATTGACACCATTTAGTTTGTGCATTTTAGTTGCACTATACGTTGGAGACCAATTACTTCCCGTTTTGACTTGAACACACTGTAATAACTATTAAAGTAGGAATAGGATAAAAAAAGATACATATGTTCTTCGGTCCCGTTCTCCTCTTTATTACCATAAGGATTCTGAGACGAGTCACAGACTTGGTGATTCTTTTATCTCCGTATAAATTAAATATGTAATGATGAATACAGTAAGTTAAAAGAGTAAGGATAACGTCAGTTTAGTTTGTAAAACTACAATATTAATTCTATAAGAGTATTAAATATCTGTTGACCGTTATTACTAGAGTTTTGAAAAATTTTACATTGATATAAGTTTCACAAGTTTTAAACTACTACTTTCATGTTTTACATCTTCTAACCTATTCATGTAGGTAGTTTTATACCTTTAATTTGATTTCCATTTTTTTAGTTTACTATTTTTAAAGGTATAAAAATTTCATAAGTTTATACTTTTTTTATAAGTTTCTACACAACTTCAAATTCCATTTTATGTTTGATCTTAATTATAGTGTTAAAATTTAATTTTACTAAAAATTTATACCTTAAAAATAAATGACAAACCGTTAAATTAATGTAACATAAGTAACAAAATTTGATTGGTAAAATTTGATTAAGTGACAAAATTTGATACCTGGATTGTCTTCGTCTTCTATAAATCTTCTCCACCGTTCTTATGTGTCTTCTTGATATGGTTTTTCTGGAAGTACTGGGTTTATTAGTGTTACCACACTAGTGGGTGGATCTCGGTCTGTAGGACCTTACGTTTCGGTTTACTCGGACTCCTTCGTAGTGGTGTTTGTTTCGATCACCTCCACTACCTTAAGATCGAAAAAGTTTAGGATTTACTACTACGACGAATTTCACGACGTGAGTTACACGGTCGTTTAAACCTTTTGAGTCGTCACCGGTGTCCTGATCTTTTCCAGTCAAAAGTAAGGTTAGGGTTTCTTTCCTTTATGGTTTCTTACAAGTTTGATGGAGTGTTAACGTGAGTAGATCGGTCGTTTTATTACGAGTTTTAAGAGGTCGGTCCGAAGTCGTCATGAACTTGGTACTTTAAGGTCTACAAGTTCGACCTAAATCTTTTCCGTCTCCTTGGTCTCTAATTTAACGGTTGTAGGTGACCTAGTACATTTTTCGTTCTCTCAAGGACTTTTTGTAAATGAAGACAAAATAACTGATACGATTTCGGAAACTGACGTACCTAGTGTTGTCTGACACCTTTTAAAAGTTCTCTACCCTTATGGTCTGGTGGGATGGACGGAGGACTATTTAGACATACGTCCAGTTCTTCGTTGTCAATCTCGACCTGTACCTTGTTGTCTGATCAAAGTTTAACCTTTTCCCCATGCAGTTCCGACATATAACAGTAGGACGAATAAATTGAATATACGTCTCATGTAGTACACTTCACGACCCGACCTACTTCGTGTTCGACCTTAGTTCTAACGACCCTCTTTATAGTTAATGGAGTTTATGTGTCTACCGTGGTGGGAATCTTCTTGATTTCTCGGAGAACTACTTTCACTTTCTCCTCTCACTTTTTCAACTGAACTTTGAGTCATAAGTCTTTTGATTCTAGTACAGTAGGACAGGGTAGTGAAGTGTCGTTTATCTGCCCCTTTGTTACCTGTCTCTGTCTGAAATAAAACTCCCCCGAGGTTTTAGTAACGACTACCACTGACGTCAGTACTTTAATTTTCTGTGAGCGAGGAACCCTCTTTTCAATACTTCGTATAATTTTTCGTCTCTGTAATGAAACGGTTGTTTCCAGGTAGATCAGTTTCGATACCAAAAAGGTCATCAGTACATACCTACACTCTCAATCTGATATTTCCTTCGACTCGTGACTTCGTAGTTAACGAAAACTTGACACCACAACCTCTTCTGAGGGAACCTGACATTCCTCTAGGTTGGTCATTTAGGATTTCCTTTAGTGATGACTTATAAGTGACCTTCCTGAGTACGACTCCGACTTTGAGGTTATGAAACCGGTGGACTACACTTCTTGACTGAGTAAACTGTTCTGGGACTACGACCCTCCCTAACTCCCGTCCTCGTCTTCCCCTGCTGTCTCCTACTCTACCAACCCACCGTAGTGACTGAACTACCCGTACTCAAACGTGTTCGAGGTCCTCAACACTACCTGTCCTCCGGACCGCACGACGTCAGGTACCCCAGCGTTTCTCAGCCTGTGCTGACTCGCTGACTCGACTCGACTTTGATTCGGATTAAGATCGTAAGTGACAGACAGTTCAATGGTTATGTTTCTTAGCAATAGGGTACAGTCATTCAGGTCTGTGTGCATACGTGAACATACTCATTGTGCTTAAGAAGTTGGAGTGAACAGTGAGAAGGTTTATGGTACACTTGTGGTTTACCCTTGTACTTGTCTTCGCTCTTTCGTCTTCGAGGGGTCATTGACCCTTTACTGTGCACGTAAATCGTTCCTAGACGACGAAAGTGTGTTGGACTTCCCTTCCTGGACTCTTACACAGGACAGAGAATGGACCGAAAGGACGAGACGCTGAGGAGGAGTGTGGTATTCCGTCCCACAAAAGGGTTGTGACTGTCGTCGTCTGGAGTTCCGAAGTCAAACTAGTGTCCACCAGAAGTCAAAGTTCTTTTCCTCCGTCCACTTCATAGAGAGACCTCGGACTCGCTACAGTCGGTGGCCTCACTGAAGTCCCAGTGCCTGGAGTACCTTGGAGTACGGGTACTATGACTATTTCTACGACAGAGCCCGTCAAGTCCGACGATGTGGTCGCATGGAGTTTGACCCGTCCGTACTTGTTGTCTACACATAAAGAGGGTCAAGATCTCCGACCTTTAGACTCGACTCCCACGGTCGTGTAAATCCAGGAGTGGTTAAGAAGGTACCACGTACGTGTCTGTAATTAAAGAGGAGAACAAAAATGTTCCTGTAAGTAGGGTAACGGTAAAGGGGACGGAAATAAGTAGTTCCAGTAAAACTCTGAACGTGTAGGAGGTTCTCAGTCCATCCCCTTTGTTATACTACGAACGGACTCAATAAAAGGTCCGTGGACTTCAACCGACACGGATCAACCTTGACTCGACCAACTCTGACCTATCCTGGTGACTGGGAGATTGACCCGTGCACGTTCACAGACAAGTCACTGGAGTACTGTTGTCCCCTGGTCTCTACTACTAGTCCCCTGGTGGGTGTCTACTACGACTTACGGAGGCAAAAAATTACACGAGTCCGGACATCGAATCAATGTAGACGTGTTTTATTGTTAACGGTGTAGAAAAGGTTAGTGGAAAGAGGTACAAGGGTACGAGGGCTCCGGAGTCTATCGGGACGAAGTGATAAAAAGATTTAGACTAGTAAAATAAAATAAATAAATAGATAAACCGACATAGCTCAGAAACAACGTCGTGCACCCTAGTTTGAAGCCGGGTGACGTAGTTCTTACACCTCAGAATCGGTGACCTGGTGGTCCCTTCCGGGGACGGAGTAATAAAGAATGGGGGTTTTACGGAGTTCGAGGAACGGAACTTCCTTCACCTAGACTCTGAACGAGAGGATAGAGGAGTAAACCCAAACCGACGGAACTCATATTTAGGAGAAAACCAACGTTTATAACCGTAGAGACCAACAAGTCTGTCATTTCTTAGACGGACGTCAGATCCTCTGACCCCAAACTAAGGACCTAGACCTTCTAGGGGACCTCTTCCTTTACCGATGGATGAGGTCAGAAGAACGGACCTCTTAAAGTACCTGTCTTCTCGGACCACAAGATGTCAGGTACCCTAGTGTTTCTCGACCTGTGGTGATTCGTTGATTGTCAAAGTGAAGTGAAAACCGTAGAGTCACAAAACCGAACGACGTACAGTCTTTACTTGGATCAAAGCATCCAAGTCATCCGTCAAGTGGGATCAAGTCCTCCGTCACGGGAGTCCTGGATTAAATTGGGGTTACCAAGGGTTTCACGTACACACACACGACTCAGTGAAGTCACCACAGGCTATAAAACACTGGGGTACCTGACATCGGACGGTCCTAGGAGGTAGGTACCCCGAGAGGTCCCTTCTTATGACCTCACCCAACGGTAAAGGAGGAGGTCCCCTAGAAGGACTGGGTTCCTAGTTTGGGTTCCGAGGATGCCGAAGACGTGATCGTCCACCTAAGAAATGGTGACTCGGTGGACCCTTCAGAGTATTTCTAGACTACGATGTATGGTAGTGTGACCCCCGATCCCAAAGTCGTATACTTAAACCCTCCTGTGTTTATTCGGCAGGTATCGTCCATGGGTACACAAGAAATTGTTATTAAACACCTATAAAAACACTGTACACACCGGGAGAGATCACGTCCTGAGTCCCGTCGTCACTGAGAACTGGTCAAGACTCTCAAATAATGACGTTCCCTCACTCCTAACGAGGGTAGTACTCTCAAAGACACTTGTGGGTTCAACTCTAAGGATCTCAATCTCGACGATCGTGTCTCGGGAAACTGTAAGAGTCATCCAAGAGATCCCGTCCGTAAGGAAGTCTCCGGTCTTAGAGGTCACTCTCAAGTTCCCCAGTCGAGAAGGTAAATGTTATTGTCGTTGAGTTTCTCGTCCTCCGGGGTCTTCTCGGTCGAGTCCTGTCTGTCTTCCCGCTCGGGGAGTCTACGGGACGAAGAGGACAAATCACAGGCTCCGTCGAGGAACGAGGGTGCAGAATAAAGTCTCCGGGACGACGTAATAAACGTGGGCCCGGAACCAACCCTGGTGGAAGTAGGTTTAGATACTTAGATGGACTTTAGTTTGGAGTCCCTCTTTTGAACCCCACCCCTCTCCGTTCCTAACTTCATAAATAGAGAGGGAAATTCTAGGAACCCGATGACTACCTTTACCAAAGGGAGTCTTCGACCGTAATTTGCTTTAGGAAGAAAAATGGAAAGAAGACCCGTATTGAGTACAGAAGGATCATAAGTTTTCCGTGTTACTTGATGGTGGTAGAGATGACCATGTTCCTCCCTCACCATTGTAAAAACGTATTCTTTTCCTTCTTTTATAAATATATTATAGAAGGTCCCATATTTAAACCGTCTATTAAGATAAACCGTTCAGTCATTTTCGAACTATAAATATAAAAAAATTAACTCCCTTCCTGAAGGATCCGCCGAGTCCCCATTACTTAAACGGATCTTACTCCCTCTGGATCCAAACTAGGGATCCAGTCCTTCTCAGGGACCTCTTCCTTTGCCGATGGGTGACGTCATCAGAACGGACCTCTTAAGGGTACCTGTTTCCTCGGACCACTCCATACCAGGTACCCCAACGTTTTCTCAACCTGTACTGAATCACTGATTTGTTGTCTAAATCCCTTTGGGAAGTTTGTTAAGACTCTATAATAGTATCATTAACCTATATACACCATTAAGTTACAAAATAGATCAATCACAAGAACCTCTCAGATACCAAACAGTTTTGATTATGGAACCAACAAATAATCACCAATAACAACTAATTAGGGTTACAACTTACGAACAGTCCTAGGACCTAAAGTGGTGTCTCTCCGTTAGTATTGTACATACAGAAATTTGTACTCATCCTTTAAAGAATTGTGAATCTGTTTTTATTTTTACTCAGTCATAAAAATAAAGAAGAATGCACATGGAGAGTGTATTTAACTTTAGAAATGACGGATCCTATACCTACAATACGTTAGTGTGATATTTTGTGAAATTTTAATAAAAATAATGGATGTAAAAAAGACTAATGTTTTAATTACGAGAGATGACTTTTAGATCTTTTATATCTCTTCGTGTCTCTTTTTAATTTTAGTAGGTGTAAAATTTTAAGTCTATATTTGGAGAGGTGTAAAACTACATTATGGATGATCATAAAAAAGTCGTATATACACACATGTATTAAATAAAATTTTTGACTCAAGACTCATATGTAAGTCAAAATGTCAAACGACAGAAATGAATGATATAACGTTTAAAAAGTACAATAAGTTATAAAAAACACTATAAAATATCAATGAATAAATAAATAACCGGTGAGACACGTCGAACACTCCTATAAGTAAGGGACTGGTCTCCATCTTGGGTCCGGGAACCGTCACTTTCGTGTCTCGGGATTGGTAACTTGGTGGTCCCTTAAGGGACACTAAAAAAAAATTACCAACTTCTTCTAGTATAGTATATCGAGATGACAAATTAGTTAGGGATAAAACTCTGTTAAATTTAATAATGAATACAAAATGATAATAATTCAGGTTCGTTTAAAGATCTTCATCTAAAAACTCGAATTCATAGATATGTACAACCCCAAGGTCTATACATGATTTTTAACGTGTGTCGGTTGGTGGTCATGGAAAGTGATGTGTAAATGGACTTTCAGGAACATATGAGAATATTCTTTACGTATAAAGGTCGTGGAAGGTAGTACCTCACAATATGCAAAAAGTCATGACGGTTAAAGAAATCAATAATTTCTCCCCAGAGAGAGAAAAAAAGAAAAAATATATAAATTAACGAAAACACATATGGTAAAATAAACTCCATAAATTCAAAGAATTACTATCAAAATGAGACTTTTTTATTTGCAATTAATAGGAACAGTATATAAACGTTTGAAAAAGGGTCAAATGGTAAAAGAGACTTTTAGAACTGTAAAAAAACTGTATGTCTACAAAATTTAATAAACACGACAGTCGGAACAGTTATAAGGGGAATACAAAGGAAGGAAACCAAAATACAGTAATGTGTCTTGACGAGTGAGTCACGTTTAAATAGGTCGTGTGAATACTAGACACGTGAAAGGGTATAACTATAAAGTTTTTTTAAATGGTGTCTACATCTCTCGAAGAGATCAGATATTGTACGTACACATGTGTGTGGGTTAGTGTGTTTATATATATATGTATGTTATATATATAATGAAAATTTTTATACATAAATAAAATAAACCCCGACACGACACAGTGACGACGGTCGTCCGAAAAGAGCTCGACACCGTTCGTCCCGGATGAGAAACAACGGCACGTGGCCGAAGAGAAACTCCACCGATGAAAACAACGTCTCGTACCGAAGACCCACGAGCCCGAAGTCATCGACGTCGAACATCCGAGACCTCGTGTACGAGTCATCTATGCCAAGTACCTGAATCGAGAAGGAGTCGCACTCCCTAGAAGAGCCTGGTTCATAACGTGACCACAGGGAACTTGACGTTCCACCTAAGAATTGGTGACCTGACGGTCCCTTTTAGCCTAAAAAGCAGATGAAGAAATTAGGTAAACTCATATAACGACATTTCCCTTAATTGATTTATGTAAAAAGATTTAACAGTTAATTAAAATCGTTTTATTAAAAGGAAACTTATCCTTATTCAATTATGGATAAAGAGCGGTTTGGATTCGTAGTCATATTCGTTTTACTCATTCTACCTACCTAGAGAACCGAAAAGAGACACATCCTTCAAGAGACTATATCATTGTATCTACAACCTCTTATTGGATACCACTAAATTTTAGTATTTACCTCCTTTGTGACTTTAATTTATATAAAGTAGATTGTTCAAGTCTATCTGTACTTATTGGTTGGATTGTCAATAATACAAGTTAATCGTTTCAGATACTATAAATTTTTTTTTTTTTTCTACGTCGACTTCCATCTTTTTGACAAAGAAGGTCCGAACATTCCCTTCACCGGGTCCCTTCTTTAATGGTCTTCTTCGGTTAGATCGGTGTATCGTCGACTCGTCAGTCAGGAAATAAACTACCCGGTCGTACTGACGTGGAAGAGAAGGAAAACCATTACCTTAAAAACAGACCAGGACACCAAGGACGTGTAGGTATATACAGGGGTAGCCGAAGACTGTAACTAAAACCATCGTGCCGTCTAAAACTGGAAATACAACAAACAACAACAAATTAGCGATTCAGTATAGACTGAGAAACGATGGCACGCCTGATATCCCACCCTGGGAGACAGGTACCTTAAGACGTCCGTTCTTAGGACCTCATCCATCGGTAAAGGAAGAGGTCTCGTCATTCCTCCCTGGGATGTTTAAGTACCTTCGTCGATACGAGGGTCCATCGATCTCTTAGTGGAGGGTGGTACCATTGGACTCCAGGCGAATTGAGAAGCCAGGGATCTTGTGCTCCGAAGCACTTTAACCATGTGACGGACAAACTGGATTGTGAGTCACAATGAACGAGTCAAGACACGTTGAGAAACGTTGGAGTAACATCGGGTGATCCGTGGAGACAGGTACCTTAAGAGGTCCGTTCTTATGACCTCATCCAACGATAAAGGAAGAGGTCCCCTAGAAGGACTGGGTCCCTAGTTTGGACCCAGAGGACGTAACGTCCGTCTAAAGAAATAACAGAGTCGGTGGTCCCTTCGGAGTTGTGGGTCGACGAGGTCCTTAAGATCCATGGTTACAAATAATTTCTGAGTATGTCGGAAATTATAATAACTGTTTTGTTGGGTATAAATAATGAGTCCCATCCACAGTTATTTCTTTAGATGAAAGACAAATGATGAACCCTGTCTGACGGTGATAGTTGATTGTGACCAAAAGACAATCAAAGAAATTAGAGTCCGTAGAAAATATTTTTGAGATCATAGGGACCCACATATGAAGACGTACCCAGAGTAAAACCCATTTTCTTCAATCCTCACTTCTTTACTTTTGACTTCACATTCTGTATTGGTACGACAAAACTGATAAAATGTGAGTTCCCTAGAATATTACTCAACGCAAAAGATGGTTTAGTTCTGGACCATAGATGAGGTCCTCGTGTCTTTTGAACAGACAGGTCGAGGGATTAAATAATGATTACATATATTATTATAGGTAATGTATGAATAACTCCCCTTATTTCCCATAAAAATTTCAAATAAAAGACTTATCTATTACATATGTGTGTCAAGTTTTAAGTTTTCTATGATGTGTTATATGTTACTTTTGAATCAAAAAGAGGGTACCAAAGGGTCGGTGGGTTGATGGGAGGAGTCTTCGTTATGGATAGTAGTCACAAAAAGATATTAAAAAGTCTTTATTACTAGTATCCGTATATGTGTGAGTATATGTATTACCATATATACTGTCTGTCAAAACATGGAACGAAAGAAGTCAATTGTTTTTCTAGGAACTATGTAGTAATAACATGTTTCTCTCTTTATAATAACGTATTTTTCGACGGAGTTACTTTCTACAAAACCAAAAGAGAGAATCATTTATATATTTCAATCAATTTTGACCAAAACGGAAAGTCACTCTTGTTAAAACATTTGATTTTTATACTAAAATTTTTTTATAAACATAAAGGTTCTTCCGTTATTGTCAGGTCTTTAATTTACTGAAGGGGCTAACCTCATATAAGATGTTAAGTTTTAAGAAGGTCTTACACGATCCAAAGTCTACCTAAGTTCATCTCAGGAGGGTTTCTAGATTGTCCTATGGAGAGGGAGACTTGAATACTCACGATTTTTGGTGTTCGTCTTTCACGGATGGATTTTATTTCGGTTTGACTCTTTTTCGTCTCGGTTTACTATACCGATTCAGTTCTACACAAGTAAACTTGGGGACCTAAGTCGGTACGGACTTAGTCCATCCCTGATCCCACTCCGTTCACTCCGTAAGTAGAGACCTCGTTTTCAACTTCTCCTACACTTGTTTTGAATCATTAGTTTTTTGGTCTTAAAATACGTTTAGTTTTGATGTTATTCCATAGTGGAGTGTGACCACTCTTACCGGTAGTAGTTTTTTTAGATGTTTGTTATTTACGACTTCTCCCACACCTCTTTTCCCTTGGGAGAACATAAGAACCACCCTTACAATTAACGATATCGGTGATGTGCCTCCTGTTATACCTCTAAGGAATTTTACGATCCTTATTTTGATAGTATATTGGGTCATTGGACTGATGACCCTTATATGGGACTCTTTTGGTATTGACTTTTTCTGTGTACATGGGGTCACAAGTGACGTCGTGAAGAGTGTTGTCGATCCTGTACTTTCGTTGGATCTACAGGTAGCTGTCTACTTACCTATTTCTTCGACAATATGTGTATATGTTACCCTACCATGAGTTGGTATTTCTCTTTGTGTAAACTCAGACAAGCTTTTACTCCACCTACTTTGATCTCGAATAATATGTCTCTCTTCAGTCAGTCTTTATCTTTTTATTTATAATATGTAAATACGTATGTATACCTTAGATCTTTCTACTACGACTGTTTGTGTAAACGTCCCGTAGTCACCTCTACGTCTGTATCGCTTCTCTGAACACCTATGCCATCCTCTTTCCTCTCCCATCCTGTTTACCTCTCTCGTCGTACCTTTGTATATGTAATGGTGTACATTTTGTCTGTCGGTCACCCTTAAACGACATACTGTGTCCCACGAGTTTGGGCACCACCAGACACTGTTGGATCTCCTCCCCCTACCCTACCCGCCAACCCTCGCTCCAAATTCTCACTCCCCTGTGCACAAATGGATACCGACTAAGTACGACTACGTATCGTTTTGGTTGTGTTATAACATCTCGTTAATAGGAAGTTAATTTTTACTTACAATTTTGGGTCATAAAATTTATTATAAAAATTCTTAGTTTTAATTATATTTTTTAAGGACTACCTTTTCTTATAACTGAAAAAGTTATTTTTGTCCTAGGATGAGAGAAAAATGTGGATGGCGTGAAAGGAGGGAGATTAGAGTCTAGACTCTGTTGGACGAAATCACTCGTCCATTTAAAAATCTTCAAGAAAAAAAAAAAAAAGGTGGGTTCAATTAAAATCAAGGTAGTACAGGTTGACCTTGTCAGGACAGATTTGTCGTGAAGCACTACAGTACCGTTTATGACGTACTAAACTACGTGTGTATCTCGAATCGTTCATAGACCACGTATATATATACACACAATCAGTGAACCAACACAGGCTGAGACACGTTGGGGTACCTGAGATCGGTAGGTCCAAAGAGATAGGTACCCTAAAAAGTCCGTTCTTATGACCTCACCCAACGGTAAAGGAAGAGGTTCCCTAGAAAGACTAGGTCTCTAACTTGGGCCCAGAGACCGTAACGTCCGTCTAAGAAATGGTAGACTCGGTGGTCCCTTCGACAGTTATATCGACAGTCAACAAACCCGACTTCAATAAGGGACTACTCAGTGGAGAAGAGGGGGTGGTAGGACTTTATGAGGTTTGAGATGTGTTTGAATGATGTATATAAAAGTTTTAACATTTTGGTTGGGACAGATGTACCATAGATTCCCTGTAAGGGTCCAAGACACTCGACTTAAGTTGTGGTATACTCAAGGTTTCAGTCCGACGGGTACTCGACGAGGGTCGGTTGCCAGGGTACACCCTCCCTTTATTCCATCCGAGGAAGGAGTGGACCACTGAAAGAGAACTCCTGAGGGGTGACCGAACCGGTTTTCACAAACTTGGGGTGACGTCAGGTTCTGAGAAAGGTGGGTGGGAAGGAAGACAATCCATCCATCTTATCCCTTTTCCTTAGGTTTTACCGCCACCGATTTTCTGTTCCTTCCCTTTTCGGGCGCTTCTATCTTGTTTTCTTCCAGGCTCCTGGTCTCACTCCTGGAGTCCATTTTGTTTGTTGTGAGGACCGACCGGGTCAAATGTGTCCTGTCCGGGTCCCTCCCTATTTGTATATTTATCTCCTCGGTTTCGATCGAGAGAGAAAGAGGACGCACGACCCCGCGAGAAGAGGAGCACAGAAACCTAACTGCACGGGAGTACGGAGCTTCTACCTAAAAGGACGACAGAAGATTTATTTTATCTCGACATTGTGACTCGATATTGTGACTAAACAGATTCTCGATATTGTACCAGGAAAGCTCTGGACTCTCGACACTGTGCCAGATAGGTTCTGGACTCTCGACACTGTGCGGCTCCCCCGAAATTACAGGGAGTGAGGTTTAGAAACAACACTGCTCTGTTTCTTGGCTCCTTGTATGTGAGCGCACTGTGAAGGAAGGGAGAGAGGAAGTGTCCTTAGTCTAGTCACATCAATGGACTCCGGAGAGAGTCGAAGGAGACAAGGTAAAGAGAAGTAAGAGGGAGTGTCCATAAAAGAGGTTCTTTAAGGTACACGAAGATTGGGACTAAACTGTGGACTAAGAACTTCCTGGACTTAATTGTGTCCAGTATTAGACAGAAAAGTAAGGACCCACGTATAAAGAGGGATTTACTAAGTCCGGGTGTGTGTGTATGTGTGAGTCTTAGTTTCCGGTCCCTTAAGGAACCGTCAGGTCACCAATCCTGAACTACAAAAGTGACGACTCCTGTGTCCAAGTCCCAAGTTAGGGACCAGTCCCTTGATTCTAGTGCATTCGACACTTCACACCGGTTTTGATCTCCGGTTTTGAGGAACCGGCTACCAGTCGGAATCTCTGAACCTCCGTAATATATCCCCTTTAACCCAACACCAATTTAGTCTAAGAGTCCTTGGTACTCATGTCTTCTTAATAATTCTTTGACTTAGTACCCGTTAACAAGGAGGTGGAGACAGAAGACGAAAACCGGTATTAAATAGATAAATTTAATCAATTCTTTATCCTTATTGGTGTCCCATAAGATCAAATTAAAAGATTTTGTAGATATAAGCACTTTCACAACCAGTGAGTCAACACAGGTTAAGAAACACTGGGTACCTGATATTGGGTGGTCCAAGGAGACAGGTACCTTAAGAGGCCCGTTCTTATGAGTTCACCCAAGAGTAAGGAAAGAGGTCCCCTAGAAGGACTGGGTGTCTAGTTTGGGTCCAGAGGACTTAACGTCCGTCTAGGGAATGGTAAACTCCGTGGTCCCTTCGTGATGAATATAAGAACCGTCGGGGTCCGACCTCGAAGACTGGGTATTTGGTCTCAAGGGTAAGGGGTGGTGGGTAGAGGTCAATGATTCCGTGGTGTACCTTTGGTGTCCAGTCCCTAGGGGTCAGAGCCCCTAGAGTATGGACTTCTATATTACACCTCGACTGTGTTATTATTATCTTTATTTTATGAGTTAATCACATTACACAAACTTAGTAGGGGTTTGGTAGTAGGGACGGTGTCAGATACCTTTTTTACAGAAGACACTTTGGTTAGAACCAACCCTGGTGACTACATCCAGGTTGTACAAAGGTGGAAAATGAAAGGAGACCTAGGTGTCTAGGAGAACCTTTTGTTTCTGTGTCTTAAGAATATGGAAGTTCTCAACAAAATGCTACAGATGTGACTGGTCGTAGACAAATTCTCTTTCGGACACAGAGCCGTCACTTGGTCTAACGACGACCAGATCAGGGTGTCCCACATAGTCTTGGTGACTTGACACACGATGAAGGAATGGTCCTCGAGGGGTGTGTAAGGAGTTCTGTATTGGGTCGTTGTTCTCTATAGGTCACTGGGGACTAGGTGGTGTCGCTCCCTTTCGTACGTATGTACACGGTCCAGATGCGGTACGGGATTGGGAGTGGTCATTTGGGTTTTCGGAAGAAGAATTGGATGTCACCCGTCCCTCCCGATATAAATGACCAAAACACCACACCGGAAACGAAGTTTCAGAACTACTGTGGGACCGTTGACACCTATAAGAAAGTTACTACCAAGTAAAAAGGATCCATGACTCTTTGATGGTTGCGATAGTGCGAACTTTGACTATTACCAATGATGAAGGCCTCTTTAATCTCTACTAATCGTCAGTCCCGTATTCAGTACTAAAAATAAAGACATTGGAGAATATCATCTGACTTCGCTAAATCACACGTACGTATCAATAACTATTAGGGACATCGAGTTTGTCATTTCTTAGACAGACGTTACGTCCTCTGGGCACAAGCTAGGGACCCAGCCCTTCTAGGAGACCTCTTCCCTTACCGTTGGGTGAGGTCATGAGAACGGACCTCTTAGCGTACCTCTCTCTTCGGACCTTCCGATGCATTCCAGCGTTCCTCGACCTGTGCTGACTCACTGCTTGTGTGTGTGTGTGAGTGTGTGTATGTGTGTCAACGACTTCAACCCCGATATATCAACGTAATAGGTGAGTTGTTTGTTTGACATTTTATTCACTAACACGACAAGGATATCCTTAAAGTCTACCAGAATGATTTTAGTTTGGTTCTGAGTTTTAAATGGGCGATCCCTTCTCTGAGTGGAACCAGACAAACCAGACGTGAGTGTCTTTTCCGAATTTGTTGTTTATAAATATAGAATGTCGAGACCTCCGACCCTTCAGGTTCAAGTTCCATGGTCTTTTAAGTCACAGACCTCTCCTGGGCAAAGGATCAAGTCACTACGGAAGATCGACACAGGAGTGTGTCATCTTCCTCATTGTATCTCGAGGCACCAGAAAGTAATGTTCCTGAAATTAAGGTAAGTACTCCCGAATTGGGGGTACTGGATTAACAGAGGGTTTCCGACGTGGAAGTTTATGATTGTATAATCCCCAACCCCAGAGTTGTTCACCGAAACGCCCGTTGTGTTTGTAAGCGAGATATCGATGCAATGAGAAGTCAGTGATCCATAGAGAGACCGTGGTGTGAAAATGTCACAGAATAAACACGGAGGACGATGTTCTTGTGTACCTAGAAGGGTGAGGTGTAGAGACTTCGGGAGATTATTACCGGAGGTAAGTGGGTAGATCTTGTGCCTCAGAGTTCTTTTGATACGAAAGAGGGTCTTCTGGAAGGTTCTATCTATCAAGGGATCGACCGGGGTCAGTGAGACATGAGTGGAAAGTCGTCTGACTCTGTTCCACTTTAAAAAGATATCTAGTCGTATCTAGGGGTTTCTGTCTCGAAGAAACCGTGAACTTCACCTCGAAATATTAGGGTTATTTAACTTTTTACGTGACTAATGAAAAAAAGATCACATTCCTAGATACTGAAACTTAGTTTAAGAGGTTCACTAACTGTTGACAGTTTTTTAGAATTCTCGGTCCATTGTCTATGACATCCACAGACCAGATATATATAGGATGTAAATGACAGGGGTATAAAGGATCGAGTCAACCATTTCTTAGGTGGACGTTGCGTCCTCTGGAGTCAAGCTAAGGACCCAGTCCTTCTAGGAGACCTCTTCCCTATCCGATGGGTGAGGTCATAAGAACCCGAAGGGAACACCGAGTCGACCATTTCTTAGGTGGACGTTACACCCTCTGGACCCAAGCTTGGACCCAACACTTCTAGGGACCTCTTCCCTTTCCGATAGGTGAGGTCATAAGACCGGACCTCTTAAGGTACCTGACGTTTCAGGTACCCCCAACGTTTCTCAGTCTGTACTGACTCATTGAAAGTGAAAGTGAAAGATAAAGGATATCCATTCTTGGTTACCGACTGACTGACGGATTCCCGAAGAGGTCCATACCTCACACGATCCGGGGCTTTCCCGTCTACCCCTTACGACCCCTCAATGACAGAGGTCCTTGTCGGAACTCGGTAACTGTCTACTCTTGAACACTTATTCACGGGACCGAGGAGTGAGTAGTATATCCTGTTGAGGTTCTGGATGAAAGGCACAGAAGATTCTAGAAGGTAATTCTAACTGAGTAATAAGTGTCTCGGTTAGAAGAGTAGTTGTATGGAAGATAACCGAAAAAGGGTACCAATAGAGTGAAGAGGTAAAGGGGAGAACACACAGGACACTGGATGACTTATTTTTGGATATGAGTTTAGACATAGAGTCCCAGTTAGATTCAGTTTGGTGATGGGAAAACCAAGGGTATATCGATTAGGTAATGCCGACAGTAAACCCAGTAGATATGAGGTCGGTTAGTTATGATTTTAGTCTTCCGGACAATTACCCGGGTCAGGATATAGGTAGAATCCTTCGGATGGGCGCAGAGGGAGTAGGAAGGACTTCACCAATGTAATCTGGGACGAAGGATAAGTTGGAGTGGTGCAAGGTGTGGTGTGTTCCATTGAATACCCTTTTATGTAATGAGAAGGAGAATAAAATCCGAAGACACGTAACGTAGTGATGAAATTTTTTAGAGTCGTTAGGAAACCCCGGACTCCTATTTTTACTTTCCTCACATTTCCCTCGACTGGATCCCATAATCCTCCGATTCACAAATAAGGGAGTAAGGAAACTTCTAATGTCGGATGAAACCAAATAAACAAAGAAACTGAACTCTGAGGAGGAAGAACGACGACAATGAACCGAGAGTGCGAAGGATTCTTTAATTATCCTCAGAATCATCGTAAGATTCTTCAACCGGGGACCTTAGACGTCCGCACAGAAGACCGTCTACCAAAAAACGTCAAGACGTCTGGTTTGGATTAATAGGAGAAACTCAGCAGTAGACTCAAAGGTACACTCAACGGTTACAAACAGGTAAACTAAGAAGAGGACAGGTAATTCGTTAAAATCACGTACTCTCTCGTAGACTTCTTTTTCTTACAGTCCTTTGGTTGTCGATACATAACTCTCGGTGTACCCTATGTGACTCTGTAAGTGGTCTTTAGGTAAATAAAAGAATTAGTTCGTTCATCCTTTGTGTATTATTACCTCATTTCTTGAGTTGTTTCCATAATGGATCTTGTGGATGTCAAGTCAAACCCTTTTAGGATAGTACAATTGCCTCAGGTTACATACGCGGTTTACGTAAAGATGAACCAGTTCGTCTCACATGTATTAGAGATAACTTTTATCGTGACGTAATATTCGATATTTAACCTCGATGGATTTATGAAACTTTATTCACGTATAATTTATAGAGATTTACAGGAAAAGAGTCAAAATACAAAGTTGTTTCCCAGTTGAGGGTGAGGCGAGGGATGGGTCGTAGAGAACAAACAGACTGAGTGTTGTTTTTAATTAGAAGAAAGTGACTAAGAGGGATATAAGGAAGGAACGAAATCGTTGTCGTCGTCGTCCTTTTATCTTTTGTTTGTTCGTTTTTTTGTGGGATTTTAGTCGGTCAAATAAAAATATATGTTATTCCAAAGGGACCGTCATGTCACCTATTCTTAGACGGACAGTTGCCTGTGTCCAAACTAGGGACCACACCCTTCTAAGGTGTACGGAACCTCGTTGCCTCGGGTACACGGTGTTAATGACTCGGGTGCACGACGTTGATGTCTTCGGGTTTCTGGGCTCTCGGGTGAAAAGTGTTGTTTTCTTCGGAGGTGGTATTCTTCGGACGTGTGGTGGTGGTCTCTTTCGCGTACACGTCGTTGCTTCTGGGTCTCGTCGGTTTTCTCTTTTTGTCACTTAGTGTTAACAGTCTCTACTGTTCTTATGAAATTTTTTTATTTATTTTCACAATCGGTGAACCATCACAGGCTCAGAAACGTTGGGGTACCTGACATCGGGTGGTCCGAGGAGATAGGTAGCTTAAGAGGTCCGTTCTAATGACCTCACCCATCGGTAAGGGAAGAGGTCCTCTAGAAGGACTAGGTCCCTAGTTTGGACCCAGAGGACGTAATATCCGTCTAAGAAATGGTAGACTCGGTAAGCCCTTCGGGTACTTTATTTATTATTCCTGAAGAATTTAGAAAGTTCACGAAAACTTAGTTCCTACGGATCGAATAAAAATTCGAGTATTTTCATCCCTGTCCACTCTAGTGGAACTGTCGTCCGAGTAGAAGTGTTCTCATTTCAAGGAGGATCCTGTGTAAAGGATCCAGAAGTCTCGAACTCAACATTCAACTCTATTAAACAAGAGTTATGATCGTTAGGGTTTGATCTTTATAGGTTAAATGGATACTTACCGACAGGATCTATCCCTCAGTGGACCAATAAGTTTCTTGTCCGAAAGGGACGGGTAGGGGTGACAGGGACCCGGGAGAGGTGTAGTGGAAAAAAGAGAAGAAGTGATGACTAATCGTCTTGGCCACCGACTATTTCCAAGACAAGGGGTTGAGGTTACACGAACACACACACACCTACGAGTCGGCGAGTCGGGACAGGTTGAGAAACATTGGGGTATCTGTCACGGGTCAGTCCGAGGAGACAGGTACCCTGATAGGTCCGTTCTTGTGACCTCACCCACCAGTAAAGGAAGAGGTCTCCTAGAAGGACTGGGTCCCTCACTTGGGTTCAGAGATCACAGAGACGATGGTCCGTTAAGAGACTATGGTAAACCCACGGGATGTTAAGTTGAGTTAAGACTGTGACAAATGGACCTATCACGTAGTCCAAGGTGTCCAATTCTCGAGTCAGGAAGTTCCTCACGGGGAAGAAGGAGGTTGTGTGTGTGCGCACGCGCGCGCGCGTGTGTGTGTGTGTGTGTGTGTGTGGGAAGTCTCCGATCAACTTTCGAGAATAGTGGACACATAGAATGATTGACCGATATTGGTGAAGGTATTACCCAAATTAATTAAACGACCTCATCTGACGTCTACGGTCAGTGTTTGGGTACGACAGTGGACATGAAAACTGGTAGACTGATATTTCGTTTCCAAGGGTATGGTGGGAGGAATCCAAACGATCACACCGAGGGTCTTGAGTCCTTTGGGTGATCTAATAGTCAAATAATGTTTTCCTATAATTTCCTATGTTCAGTTGTCTGTCTACTTCTCTATGTCTCTCACTTCAGGATTTGTTTCCTCGAAGACAGGTGTCTCCAAACCCGGGTCGTGTTACCGTGTCCTTTCTCAAAACAAAGTGGTTCTTAAGAAAACCTAAAAATACCTCTGAAATAGTGTACTCGTTAATAATGTAGTGACCGGTAACCACTGACTAAGATGGATGTTGAGGAGAGGAGTGGGGTCTTTAGTCCCCTACCCTAACTTTCAAGGTTGGGAGATAAGTACCAATCAAGTGGACCGTTGGTCGGGAGTAGAAATCCCCTAAAGGTATTCAGTGGAGTAATTGTATTTGGGTTTCCACCGTGTTTCAACGAACGATACTTTTAGTTCTGTGAGTAAGGTGTAAATACGGAAACTTCGTAACAGTCCTTGACTCTTGTTCTTTAGTTTAAAACATTGTTTTCTAAGAGGGCAACGAGAATAACGATTCCTTTTAAGGTTCTCACAACCTTCAACAAATTCAGTCCATGACACCTGTTTCTCTTTTAGATATCCTCAATATATAAGACTAGTAGACTTACTATATATGCTTCAACTAAGTCAGCACAAATTGAGAAACGCTGGGGTACCTGACATCGGGAGGTCTGAGGAGACAGGTACCCTAAGAGGTCCGTCCTTATGGCCTGAACCAACGGTACGGAAGGAGGTCCCCTAGAAGGGACTGGGTCCCTGACTTTGGGCCAGAGAACACAGAAGACGTAACCGTCCGCCCGAGAAATGGTGATCGTGGTGGACCCTTTGGGGTATATGTACATTTACGTATAGTGTTATAATGTTGACAATAACAGAGTTTGAGTAGTTGTTTCAGAGGTTTCAACGGACCCTTGACACCAGAACCCGAAAGAGAAAAAGGACTAAGTGGTGAGGGCGATCTGTGAATTGAGATTGGTCCCAGGAAGTGAGGTTGAAAGGTGTCGTAGGGGTGCTCGTAGATCGGTACAATCTAGTGAATAGGGGTGGACTTAGTAGATGGTTAAGAGAGGGAGTGTAGAAATTTACGTTTATATCAGGAGAGAGGGATTTTGATGTTCGTCATGATCAGATGTAGTATCTTTACACTGAACGGGAATTTGTGACATACGAGGTAACAGGGACCCTTTCTCTTATTCCAAACCAGATCTTTAGAAGAGAAGGGACTACCGAGTCTACCATTTCTTAGGTGGACGTTACGTCCTCTGGGTCCAAGTTAGGTACCCAGTCCTTCTAGGGGACCTCTTCATTTGTCGGTAGGTGAGGTTATAAGAACGAATTTCTTAAGGTACCTATCTCCTCGGACCAGTCGATATAAGGTGACCGAGTGTTTCTCAACCTATGTCGACTCGATGATTGTTTGTCTTAAGAGCGAGGGTCAAGATATTAGACTCGATCTCTACAACGAGATGTCCCCAGGACGCAACCGGAACATTTAAGTTCAGGGGTATCTTCGTAAGACTACTTACTGTAAAGTAGACGAGATAGTCCTTGTGTTATCAGATTTACCCACAAACACCCGAAAGACCCCTTTACTCGTGCCGACGATGCCCTAAATGTTTGTGATATTTTTTTCTTTGATTAAGGAGTTTCCTCACATTAGATCCAAGGTTTTAGACCTAGAGGTCGGTCCAGCAGAGAGAAAGACCGTGAAGGTAAATCTTCAGGTGCTCCACGGTTTTTCGATTGTAAATGTGACGTGGCATGGACGGACAGGAGATAAGGGATAAATCAATTATCGTGAAATAGGTGACTAACAGGTTTGGATCTTTGGGCTCTACCGACAGACCAAAGGGCAAGGAGTGTCCGAGTGTAGGACGATCCGGAAAGGGACTTTACACCGGGTTTGGAGCCAGTGGTGGTGTCGAACTCACGTCTGAGGTCGTCGGAAAGACACTGATACTGTTATTAAAGTTGTTAAAGGAAGGAAACAAAGAGGGATGAAAGAAGTCTAGATGGGAACCATGTCGGAGAAGACTTTTATGTCCTAATACTGTGCGGAACAACTTTTGTTTTCCGTTATCTTTGTGATTGTGGTGGTGGTGGTGTGTGTGTGTGTGTGTGTGTGTGTGTGTGTGGTGGACGAAAGTCTTCTAATAAAAAAAATTCCATATACTGTCACTTTCAGTAAGTTATCACAGGCTGAGAAACGCTGGGGTCTCTGTTATGCCAGGTACCTTAAGAGGTCCGGTCTTATGACCTCACCTATCGACAAGGAAAGTGGTCCCCTAGAAGGGTTGGGTCCCTAGCTTAGGTCCAGAGGGTGTAACGTCCACCTAAGAAATAGTCGACTCGGTGTTCCCTTCGGGTTCTTATAATCTCTCCCATCGGATAGGGAAGAGGTCGTCTAGAAGGACTGGATCCTTAGTTTGGCCCCAGAGGACGTCCGTCTAAAAAAAATGGTGGACTCGATAGTCCCTTCGGGGAAAATCCATATATTAGTTAAAGAATTTAAATAAAAATAAAAAAACCCCCCCGAGTGACCCAGAAGTAACGACACATACACTAAAGAGATCGACACCACACTCCCGAGGAGTAACGTCACCGAAGAGAACACCTCGTGTCCGGGAGCCCACACTCTCGAGTCATCAATGCCGTACACCCGAATCAACGGGGTACCACACATCTTAGAAGGGTCTTGTATCCTCCTTGGGTACAGGGGACGTCATCGTGAAGTGGTGACCTGGTGGTCCCTTCAGGATTTTATTAAAAAAAGTGACTTCATATTAACTGGACACACCCGCAGGGTCCACCACGTCACCATCTCTTAAACGGACGGTCACGTCCTCTACGTTCTCTACACCCAAGCTAGGGACCCAGTCCTTCTAAGATACCTCTTCCCGTACCGTCGCGTCGGGTCATGTAACGGACCTTTTAAAGTACCTATCTCCTCGGACCACCCAATGTCAGGCACCCCAACGTTTCTCAGTCTGCGTTGACTCGTTGACTCGTGTGTGGAGATTAACTGGATTTTATGATTCATTCAAAGTCCACGTGTCACATCACTAAGTGATAAAGGTTATACAATGGTTTACCAGTGGTACATCTCTCTAATGACGGGTGTGACACAGTGAGTCGACCAATCATGGAGACGTCGAAAACGACCGTTTTTTGGGGGTTCGAGACTATACTCAGGATGTTATTCCGGTCCCTTGTCTACCGAACTTACGAAGATCAGAGAGTCAGAACGAGATATCACTCGGGGAGAACTGTCTAGTTTATTTTTACTGTTCCACTGACCTCCGGTGTCTCTGTTTTCCTTTATGTCTCTTCTCTGGTCAAGAACCCAAGTTCACCCCTGAGGACGATGTCTTTGTTAGAGGACCGAAAAAGCAGATTAGAGTCTAAAGGTTTCTGGTCTCTCTTTACAACACAACAACACTATCGAGGAGAATTAGTCAAAAATACGTAAGGGGGGAAAGTGGTGAAAGGACTAAACAGAGACCAGCATAATAATCTTAAATTTACCGAAGTCAAACTTAATTCAATAATTTTGTCAGATATATAAAAGGATAAGTCTATTTAAATCTTATTACTGAATCTTATGGTGGTAAAAGAAAGACGAGTTTAAGACTTTCTTAAAACAAGTTTAAGGACTTTAAGTTTAATTAAGTTATTTGTTTGTATACAACTCGGGTATAAATCGTCGTTCGTGTTTTTGACCAAGACCCCGATGTTATCATTCCTTTGGTCCGTACAAAGGACGGGAGACCTCGGATGTGCTCCCTCTCAACTTATCCGTGATTGGTTTGTTAGTGTATTGTGCAAGTTCGTATTTTGACGTTCTCGAGACTTCCCTTCCACAGACCATAAAACTTTTTGATATTTCGACTTTAAACTGAATTAGGTGTCCAGAGGATCCATCCCTGTGGACTAGACTTCGTCCTTCCTACTGATCCTCTATAGATGAACTCTTTCAGTTCACAAGGTCCGTCTCTCTTGTCGAAGACGTTTCACCCTCGTACTCTACTCGAACCTCTCCATCCATTGTCGATTAGGGTAAGTATCCATTTTACATAGATAGTAATAGTAGTTGTGTTACCTTCGGGAAGTTCTCGATTGGAATGGCTCTCCCTTACACGCGTTGGTACACACTAATACCAGATTAGTTTCCCTCCCCTTTCACGTTCACAATCAGTGAGTCAACGGAGTCTGAGAAACTCTGGGGTACCTGACATCGGACGGTTGGAGGAGACAGGTACCTTAAGAGGTCCGTTCTTGTGACGTCTCATCTTATGACCTCATCGGTAAGGGAAGAGGTCCCCTAGAAGGGTTGGGTTCCCAACTTAGACCCAGAGGACTCAACATCCGTCTAAGACTCGGTGGTCCGTTCTCTCCCCTTGAAGACTTAAGATAGAGACCCTACGGAACAAATGGGATATTACGGAGGTACTGAGTTCACAGAAATGGATATTGGTCGAATGCAGTTCCTCACGTCAGAGTTCGCAACACTCTCTAAAATTCTTTGTTACTCAGTATTAACGACTCGAGAAACTTGAGGAACCTACTTTCTACGGTATGTCAGATATTTGCATTTCGTAACAATAATGGATACTCTGTCTTTCGACAGAGGTCAGTCTTTCTTTGGTCGTTTTATATTTCATAAACTCCGAAGTTGATGAAGATATTGTGTAAGTATTAGACCCATATTTAATTTACCCAAATTACGAGCCATTTGAGTCGTAGAAACTAGATTTTACGGGTCTCGTGAGACGTTTGTACTCCAGTGGAGAAGAGTTTTGTGGTCGGTGGTATTAAGTAAGGACTCTCAATGCTGGCTCAAGTGTTTCGAATGCAAAGAAAAATTTCCAGTGGTGAGTTCCGTCCAACTTTAGGGGTCTTCTCCTATATTGGAGGACCAAATAAGAGGGTCAGGACAACAAACAAACAAAAAGTGAGTTCGTTTGTTTTTATGGAGTTTTGGTTTTATATTTGATATCTCGTGCCTCTACCCCTGAAGGGACCAACGGTTGCCAATTCTGAAGTGAAAGGTTGTGTCTCCCACACTCAAAAACTAGGGACCAGCCCTTCGATTCTAGGGTGTACGGAGTACCAGTTTTTTTTAGTTTATAACATTGTTGAAGTCATTTCTGAGGTTCTTTTATCAGGTGTAAATTTTTGTAATTTTTTTTTTTTTTTCTTCTTCTTGTACCTCTACTTCCTTCTCCAAAAACAAAAACAAAAAACAAAAAAACAAAAAAAATTTCGTTATTTGAAAGGGGGATCCATTTACATAAGAGAGTCACCTAACGGTAAAGGAAGAGGTCCCCTAGAAGGGCTGGGTCCCGAACTTGAGTACATAGAATACAGAGGACGTGACCGTCCGTCCAAGAAATGGTGATCACGGAGGACCATTCGGGGATAGAGAAAGAAATCGTGTCCCTTTTACTTATGGAATACATAACAACGCCGTATTCTCTTTTTCATCCCTTTTCCTTGACATCTACTTTTTTGCTACTCCTATCTCTGAAACCCGTTTTCTTCATTGTATTTCTGTCTCTACTCTTCTTTCAGACGTTCGACTGAGGAGAAGAAAGGAAAGTTTCTTTTGGAAATTATAATAACCATAGAAGCCTTGTCGAATAGAATCCCCACTTCTTTCCCTCCCTCTCTCTTGGTTCCGGGTTTCATTTGAATAGGGTTCGGACACTTTTAGAAAAGTCAAGAAAATTTTACTAGATCAGACCTAATTTAAACAGAGATATAGTTGTGTCGGTATTTTCTATTACATTTTTTTAAAAAGAAATAACCACCCTCCGCACGTACCTCCGTTTTTATGGGTCCCGGACACTTTCAATCGTACTCCGGAATCTTTACGTAATTGAATCTATAAAATTTCTTTTTAACGACTCTTTTAGTAACTGTTCCTAAATAAATAAGATGGGTCCGTGATCTCTTAGAGTACTTTTGTTGACTTATATTACAAAAAGTTCACTAAGTTGTTTGACTTTCCTCGGTCGATTTACTTTTGTAGACCTCCCGTTAGTTGTTTCCTTCTGTACCAAACTAAAGAGATATATCGATTAGATCTCTCGTGTCCTAACAATAAAATAGATTTTCCCGATAACTTCGCTACGTTCACTACTCAGAGTAACTCTTAAATATTCAAGTTCGAGAAGGAGTACGACCAAAGACTGGGATTAAATGTAATTGACACGAGAGACTATTTTAGATAACGTTTTTTAATAAAATTTTTAAAAGGACCTAACCATCACGGGGATTCTAGGGTTTCTTCGATTATGTTTAAGAGAGAGTTCCCTCCATAAATTTTTAGGGAGTCTACTCAGTGTGTTTCAAGGTGTTTATTCTTCGGTTACTATTCTTTATTAGTATCTTGTACTTTTTTCTTCAGATTTTATTAGTTCTTGGACATATTTTTTTGTTCCTTTTTCTACTCTGTGTGTCTAAAGTTTATTTCATTAATGACACGTGGATTAGATATAAGTTATATGAATCTCTTTATACTCCCCATAAACCTTCATACTCATTCCTTATTCTTTGGTTTGTTTATCCTTTTTTCCAATTTACAGATATTTACTTTTTACATCAGCTTTAATTTTAGGTAAGTCTCTTGACTTATCTTCTGAGTTGTGTTAACTTCTCGTTTCGACAATTGAGTTTCTGTTTTAACTTTTTTAATGGACTCTAAATCGAGTCTTATGGTTTATGAACTTTTTATTTTCTCTCACTCTATACTTTCAAGCTTACTCCTCCACATTATATATAGATTGACTATAGACTCTCCTACTATTTTCTTATATCCCTTTTATTATGAGTTGTTTTAAAACTTATGACTCTAAAAAGGTCTTAACTTCCTACTGTCATTAAGTCCAAGTCCTTTAGGAACCGACCTATTTATTTGTCTTTGAGACTTGAACTGTGTAACATGACTTTAATTGTTTAATTTCTCTTCTAGAATTTTTGTCGGTCTAATTGATGTTTCTAGTAATCTAATTGAAGTAAGGTCGTCGTTTCCTTCTGTCTTATGTGACCTTGTCTTAAAACTTTCGTAACTGTCTTGTCTGACTGTTCTGGGTTTGAGATATGGTTCTTGAGATGAAAAAGTCTTCCGTCCGCTTTATTTCTACATAAAAATCTGTTTGTCTTTAGTAAAGAGTCATTTGTTTCAAAGGAGTCATTTCCTTAAACATTTCCTGTATGAAGACCTTCTTCCTTTTCTTCACCAAACTGTATGTCCTTTTTTATTCCTTCTTACCACTCTTAATACCTGATTTCTTTTTACGTCTTGGACTTTCAACACTCCCTCCAAAATAAACACCTGGTATGACTCCTGATATCGGACCCCTCGTCAGAGAGTCTATCAATGTCCGTAGCCAAGGCTCCTTCATTTCCCTTTCGATCGTATGTGTTATATATAGTTAAAAGACAACTTTTTCTTTTTTTTATGTACACCAGTTTGTAGTTTTATAATGATGATCATTGTTTTTTTTGTCTGTAGAGTTCAATCATTAAAATCACGAAACGATATACACCCTCTTTATAGTAATTGGAGTCTATACGTCTACCGTGGTGGGAATACCGTCTTTCGTTTCTTGATTTCTCGGAGAATTACTTTCATTTTCTCCTCTCACTTTTTCAACCGAATTTTGAGTTGTAAGTCTTTTGATTCTAGTACCGTAGGTCAGGGTAGTGAAGTACAGTTTATCTACCCCTTTGTCACCTTTGTCACTGTCTGAAATAAAACCCTCCGAGGTTTTAGTGACGTCTCTCACTAACGTCTGTACTTTAATTTTCTACGAACGAGGGACTTTCTTTTCAATACTGGTTAGATCTGTCGTATAATTTTTCGTCTCTGTGATCAAACGGTTGTTTCCAGGTAGATCAGTTTCGATATCAAAAGGGTCATCAGTACATACCTACACTCTCAACCTGATATTTCTTTCGACTCACGACTTCTTAACTACGAAAACTTGACACCACAACCTCTTCTGAGAACTCTCAGGGAACCTGACGTTCCTCTAGGTTAGTCAGGTAGGATTTCCTTTAGTCAGGAGTTATAAGTAACCTTCCTGACTACGACTTCGACTTTGAGGTTATGAAACCGGTGGACCACACTTCTTGACTGAGTAACCTTTTCTGGGACTACAACCCTTTCTAACTTCAGTCCTCCTCTTCCCCTACTGTCTCCTACTCTACCAACCTACCTTAGTGACTGAGTTACCTGTACTCAGACTCATTTGAGGTCCTCAACCACTACCTGTCCCTCCGGACCACTTGACTTCAGGTACCCCAACGTTTCTCAGTCCGTGCTGACTCACCGACTTGACTTGACTATGTACTCTTCTACGTTCTCAGACCGGAGTGACTTTAATAATGAATCTATACGAAGAAATGATAGGTCCCGGATATCGGTTTCGTGTCTTACGAAGGACAAAAAGAGGTAGGACTTGATGGGAGGTCCACATGTAACCGCCCCCACCTGACCCCCCATCCCCTCCTCCCATCAACGTCAACGACTACCGAACTAGGAACATCTTGACCTTACCGTCCGTTTTAAGAAACAAATGACCTTACCGTCCGTTGTAAGGGAAAGGTGTTCTGTTTAGATTAATTTGTCACGATACATTGTTGTTGTTGTTTTTTTACCGTTATATATTAATACTCCATCTGTCTTGTTTTTGTTACCTAATGTTATTTAATCCTCTCCCTAAACCTTCCTCAATTTGGTCAGATTCTAGGAGCATAATAACCTCTTCTCATCTCTACAGTTAAGAGAAGTCCGGAATTTTAAAAGTTACACGTACCTCTGTAAATCGGGGTTGACTCCCGTCTCAAAACTTATTTCTTCCTCTTAATTTGTGTACGTAAACGGAGATGAGGAGGGTTTTCTTTTAGAGTTATTTAATATCATTTACCTTGAAAATTTTTCCGGAGGTCCGTATCCCTGTTTCCATTTTTCTGTCTTCAATTGTTATGGTTGTAAAATCTTTGACTTTCGTCTACTACTTTCAAATATCTGTTGCGTGAGTTGATTCGGTCGTCACCAGGTTCACTTCGAAGTTTATCAAAACTTTGGTTTGTCTTGGGACACCGCAGGAGGACCCATGTTTATGAAAAACCAGGAGGACCCATGTTTACACAGGGGTAAGGGATAAACAACCTTTATCCGTAATAAGCGAAAGGAACTGGAAGGGACTTCAGGTTTTCCGTCTAAGTTTGTCAACGGTTAATCTTTTCACTCCCTCCCTGAAGGGACCTATCAGGTCACCGATTCTGAGGTTCGAGGATTGTGTCCCCTAATACCCCAGATTAGGGACCAGACCGTTAAACTTGGGTGTACGGTATTGGTTCCTCAGACGTACGATGTTCTCAAAAGACAGCTGTGGTCTTCTGGGATACACGACGTTGACTCTAGGTCGGTTTATTTATTTATTAGAAACTTTCTTTCTTTTCACTCACGTACGTCTCTGTTTGCTCCTGGTTAGTTCTTTGTTATCACATCCGGAAGGGACCACCGAATCACCATGTCTTAGGCGGACGGTTACGTCCTCTGTACTCAAGTTGGGGACAGACCCTTCTAAGGTGTACGGAGATTCGTTGATTCGGGAGCTCTGTGTTGATGACTCGGACGTACGGGATCTCGGACACGAGGTGCTGATCTCTTCGGTGACGTTACTCATCGGGAGTGTGACGTTACTCCTGGGTCGGACCGGTTTATTTATTTATGTATTTTAATACACACACACACATATATATTTATATATATATATAGTCAAGTCAAGTCAGTGAGTCAACACAGGCTGAGAAACCCTACGGTACCTGACGTCGTGTGGTCCGAAGGGACAGGTAGTGGTTGAGGGTCTCGAATGAGTTTGAGTACAGGTAACTCAGTCACTACGGTAGGTTGGTAGAGTAGGAGACAACAGGGAAGAGGAGGGTGGAAGTTAGAAGGGGTCGTAGTCCCAGAAAAGGTCACTCAGTCAAGAAGTGTAGTCCACCGGTTTCATAACCTCGAAGTCGAAGTCGAAGTCGTAGTCAGGAAGGTTACTTATAAGTCCTGACTAAAGGAAATCCTATCTGACCAACCTAGAGGAACGTCAGGTTCCCTAAGAGTTCTCAGAAGAGGTTGTGGTGTCTAGTTTTCGTTAACTACGAAACCTCGAGTCGAAAGAAGTACCAGGTTGAGAGTGTAAGTATGTACTGTTGACCTTTTTGGTGTCGAAACTGATCTGTCTGGAAACAACCGTTTCATTACGGAGACGAAAAATTATACGACAGATCCAACCAGTATCGTAAAGAAGGTTCCTCTTTCGTAGAAAATTAAAGTACAGACGTCAGTGATAGACGTCACTAAAACCTCGGGGGGTTTTTATTTCAGACAGTGACAAAGATGACAAAGTAGTAGATAAACGGTACTTCACTACCCTGGTCTACGGTATTAGAATCAAAGACTTACAACTCAAAATTCAGTTGAAAATGTGAGAGGAGAAAGTCACAATAGTTCGCCAAGAAATCAAGAAGAAACGAAAGACCGTATTCCCGTCTCTATGGTATGCCCGTCTCTACGGTTCTCTATGGACCTCATTGTCCGTTTAAACCGGAACCTCATGTTTTACTTCGTCCCGTTTCTCAAAACGGTTCCCTTACGTGACCAGTATCGTTTGTGGGAGAAGGTTGTTGTGTGATCTTCTGAGATGTGTACCTGTATTGGTCTACCAGTTAGAGCTTTAGTCTGACTGATATAAGAAACGTCGGTTTTTCCTCTTCGAGATATATCAGTCGTTTTTTTTTCTGGTCCTCGACTGACTCCGAGTCTAGTACTTGAGGAATAACGGTTTAAGTCTGAATTTTACTTCTTTCATCTCTTTTGGTGATCTAGTAAGTCCATACTGGATTTAGTTTAGGAAATATTAAGATGTCACCTTCATTATCTAGGTTCTCTAATCTAGACTATTTCTCTGGAGGACTTCTTGATATCTGCCTCCAAACACTGTAACATGTTCTCTGTCACTAGTTCTGGTAGGGGTTCTGTTTCTTTACGTTTTTCCGTTTTACCAACAGACTCCTCCGGAATCTTTATCGACTCTTTTCTACTCTTCGATTTCCGTTTCCTCTTTTCCTTTCTGTAAGGGTAGACTTACGTCTCAAGGTTTCTTTTCGTTCCTGTCTATTCTTTCAGAAGGAGTCTCTAGTTACGTTTCTTTATGTCCTTTTATTATCTTACCCTTTCTGATCTCTAGAGAAGTTCTTTTAATCTCTATGGTTCCCTTGAAAGGTACGTTTCTATCCGTGTTATTTCCTGTCTTTACCATACCTGGATTGTCTTCGTCTTCTATACTACTCGTCCACCGTTCTTATGTGTCTTCTTGATATGTTTTTTCTAGAAGTATTGTTGATACCACACTAGTGGATGGATCTCGATCTGTAGGACCTTACATTTCAGTTCACCCGGAATCTTTCGTAGTGATGCTTGTTTCGATCGCCTCCACTGTCTTAAGGTCAACTCGATAAAGTTTAGGATTTTCTACTACGACACTTTCACGAGGTGAGTTATACGGTCGTTTAGACCTTTTCAGTCGTCACCGGTTTCCTGACCTTTTCCAGTCACGGAAAGAGACCGTTACGGTTTCTTACGAGTTTGATGGAGTGTTGACGTCAGTAGAGTGTGTAATCGGTTCATTACGAGTTTTAAGACGTTCGGTCCGAAGTTCTCATGCAGTTGACACTTGAAGGTCTACAAGTTCGACCTAAATCTTTTCCGTCTCCTTGGTCTCTAGTTTAACGGTTGTAGGCGACCTAGTGCCTATTTCGTGCTCTCAAGATCTTTTTGAAATAACTGATACGAAATAACTGATACGGTTTCGGAAGCTGACACACCTAGTGTTGTTTGACACCCTTTAAGAATTTCTCTACCCGTATGGTGTGGTGGATTGGACGGAGGACTCTTTAGATATACGTCCAGTTCTTCGTTGTCAATCTTGACTACTTGTTGTCTGACCAAAGTTTAACCCTTTCCTCATACAGTTCCGACATATATAACAGTGAGACGATTAAATTGAATATACGTAGTAGGTTTTACGGTCCGACCTACTTCGTATACGACCTTAGTTCTAACGACCCTCTTTATATGTATACTTTGTTATGACGTCGGTGCCCCCCGTCCCAGGACCCCGGAGGAGTTTCCTATATATATTGTTATAGAAACTCAAGAAGAAGTCCTATTCCACAGGTACGTCCACCTCCTACCATTGTTCAGACTCTTGTTCTAAAGATCTAGTAGTTGGACAATGACAACAATTCAGTGATTCAACACAGACTGAGAAAAGTTGGCGGTCCTGACACCAGGTGGTCCGAGGCGACAGGTACGTTCAGAGGTTCGTTCTTATGACGTCACCCAACGGTAAAGGAAGAGGTCCCTAGAAGGGCTAGGTCCCTAGCTTAGACCCAGAGGTAGTGACGTCCGACTAAGAAATGACAGATTCGGTGGTCCCTTCGGGTTGTTTCTGAGTAGAGGAGGGGTTTACTGATTGATGTCAATCGAAGGAAAAAGAGGGAAATTATCAAAAGAACCAACTCGTCTTAGAACCCTCAACCTATGTTCAGAGGGAAGAGGGGTCCAACGACCAGAGGACTTATTTCGTTGGAAAGGAAAGGTCGATTGTGAACAGACACTCACGACCCAGGGAATGATTCTTTCCCGTTAAGTAAATTGTCGACACTCAATAGACATTCGAACCAAACGTCTATGGTTTGTTAGGTATTAAACGTGTAAGGTCTTGATTACTCTAATAGAGTGACGGGTAAGATCCTTGTATTAAAGGTTCGTTTGTCATTGTTGTTTCCAAAAATTCCACAGTCTAATAAATTATTCAAAGTCTAATAACGTATTAAAGTCGATGACAAATATACTTTATTACGTGATCATTTGGTTTCAGATTTCTCCTGAAGTTTATTAAAAAAAGGGAAAAAGGGGTCAAAATTACATTAAAGATTTTCTTTTTATGAAGTGATTTATCCTATTTGCCGAGTAAAATTTCAATAAATTAAGAGTCTATATGAGTTCACACATACGAGTCAACACAGACTAAGAAACACCGGGGTACCTGATATCGAACGGTCCGAGGAGACAGGTACCTTAAAAGGTCCGTTCTTATGTCCTCACCCTTCGGTAAGGGGTTAGGTCCCATAGAAGGACTGGGTCCCTAGTTTGGGAGTAGAGAGAGAATGTAGAGGACGTAATCTTCCACCCAAGAAGTGGTACTTACGGTGGACCCTTCGGGAGAAATGGTCACGATGGACCATTCGGGAAATCTCTACTAAGTAAACCTTTTTAGATATAAATCATTAGATTTCTTCTTTTGTAATTAAATCACTTTAAATGGAAAATCTTCATGTGAGATTTTCGATATAATTCTGTATTACTAAACACTCAATGACATACCTATAAATGTATGAGATAATTATATCAGTTATATAATTATATACTTAGTTAAGTTGTTTAGGACCCGTTGGATGACACCCGATACGAGGGGTCTCATTTTTTCTACTCATTAAACCGGAAGATCTTTATAAGCCCTTTCTCTTCACTAACTATCCTTACTTTTACGGATGGTGTCTTCCTCCGTTTTTCGTTCTTGACATACTGTTTCATAGTCTTATTTTCTCTAATTCTATTTTTATTAAACCCCATTAAAGATTTCTAAAGGAAATCATTCACTGACTCTACTGGGACCTCCCACGTAAACTAAAGATTCCTTCCTCTGTGAGTTCTATAATCGTCGTTGAAATATTGTTTACACACGACGAACCTTCACTAAGTGATCTTCCCAGGAGTATTTGTCAGACTTTGAAATTATGCAGGGACCACCGAGTTTACTATTTCTTAGACGGACGTTACATCCTCTGGGTCGAAGGTAGGGACCCCGACGGGTCAACCGAAGGAGGTAGGTCCACCACTATCATCATTTCTTGGACAGACGGTTACGTCCTCTGTATTCTCTCCACCCAAGCTTGGGACCCAGTCCTTCTAGGGGACCCCCTCGCGTAACGTTGTGTGATGTCTTAAGAACGGACCTCTTAGGGTACCTGTCTCCTCTGACTGCCAGATATCAGGTACCCCAACCAACGTTTCAGTCTGTACTGACTCCCTAATTGTCCAGTGTTAAAAAAGAGTAAAATATTTCATATTACACTTCACTTCACGGTCAACGACCGCACCCAACGACAAAGGAAGAGGTCGTCTAGATCGGTAGGGTCCTTACCTTGGCCCCGGAGGGTATAACGTCCGTCTAATAAATGGAAGACACGGTGGTCCCACGTACGATTTCATATTAAACCACGTATTTTTAAGTTGAAGGTTTGTAAAATATGGCATGAAAGTTGATACCCGAAGGGATCACCCAGTCACCATTTCTTAGGACGCTACATCCTCTGTTCCCAAGTTAGGGATCCAGTCCTGCTAGGGGACCTCTTCCTTTGCCGTTGGGTGAGGTCAGAAAAACGGACCCTTTACGGTACCTGTCTCCCCGGACCGTCCGATATCAAGTACTCCAGCGTTCTCACCCTTTGCTGAATCTCTGATTGGGTAGTGGTAGTGGAAGTGAATATAGGTCATCTTAAGAACAAAGGAGTTGATTGTTCTTCAGGAATCGTCAATGAGACTTAAGAGGAATTTAGTCGGTTCTAAGGTGGCCTCTGTTCAATTCGGTCCTAACGGCCTGAACCACAAGTCCATAAACATAAAATATTTTCAAGAGGTTATTAAAATTACACGTGGGTCCCAACGTTTGGTGGATGGATTTAACGTCCCCCCGTTCGAACCGGAAGGACTATTGACAAAGTGAAAGAAACGACCAAACTATTTATAGTTCTGAAAGGGTAGTGAAGAATGATCGAAGGTGAAACTGCTCGTGAATGATACATAGTCCGTTGTACGGTTCGCAAGAAAGCACTTAATAGAGTAAATTAAAAGTATCGATGGACACTTTCACAATCAGTGAGACACCGCAGACTGAGAAATACTGGGGTACCTGACATCGGGTGGTACGAGGAGACAGGTACCTTAAGAGGTCCGTTCTTGTGACCTCACCCAACGGTAAGGGAAGAGGTCCCCTTAGAAGGTCTAGGTCCCTAACTTGGACCCAGAGGGTTGAACGTCCGTCTAAGAAATGGTTGGGTCGGTGATCCTTTCCGAGGTACTCCATCCACGATAAAGGTTCAATGAACGGTTCAATAACGGGGTAAGACCTCTTGAGTGGGTGACGAAAAGAGGAGATTAAGTGAGGACTATTCCTTGAGGACCCTTGTGGTTTCAGAGAGTCATCAAATGACAGTCTCTATCATTTTGAGACGGACGTCACGTCTTCTGAGTCCAAGCTAGGGACCCTACGCTTCTAGGGGACCTCTTCTCTTACCGTTAGGTGAGGTTATATGAAAGGACCTCTTAAGGGGCCTGGCTCTTCGGTACCACCGATGTCAGATACCCTAGTGTGTCAGTCTGTACTGACTCACTGATTGTAAAAGTGAAAGTCAATATTTATTTGTAATAGACGTTTCTGGTTGGTTCCTCTTCATCGTTTTACTGTCTTCTTGTTCATACCGGTCGGGGACCTCCGTCTTCGCTGTAGCGTCCCGACTGTCCCTCTCAGACCTCTAAGTTCTAGAGTAAGGGTCCAGAGGGCTAGTGGCGGGAGAAGGGGTGGGGGTTCGGAAATCGGCAGGGATGAATAGGGGTGAAAAGTTTGAGTAACTAGGAACCGGTTAGAGTCCCGACCTTATTGGAAGTTTGTGTTCCCTCCTTTGGGTTAGACCCATAAAGGGTTTAATCGAGGTAGTAATAACTTCTGAGCCTTTTCGGAGATCGGAAGATCATGTTGTCGGGTTTCCTGGGATGGAATACCCTCGTTTACGGGTCCCCGACGGGTCAACCGAAGGAGGAAGCTCCACCGTGATCACCATTTCGAAGGGACCACCGAGTCTGACATTTCTCAGACGGACGCCACGCCCTCTGTCCCCAAGCTAGGGACACAGCCCTTCTAGGGGACCTCTTCCTTTACCGTTGAGTCAGGTCATAAGAACGGACCTTTTAGGGTACCTACCTCCTCGGACCACCCGATGTCAGGTGTCCCAGCGTTTCTCAACCTGTGTTGCCTCGCTGAAGTGAAGTGATCACCATTTCTTGGGCGGACGGTTGCGTCCTTTGTATCCTCTCCGTCCAAGCTAGGGACTCAACCCTTCTAGGGGACCCCCACCCGTACCATTGGGTGAGGTCTTAAGAACGGACCTCTTAGGGTACCTGTCTCCTCGGACCGCCCGATGTCAGGTGTCCCAGCGTTTCTCAGCCTGTCAAGTCAAGTCAAGTCAGCGAGTCAGCACAGGCTGAGAAACGCTGGATACTTGGAGTCCTGCGATTCGTATGTTCGGGTGAGGCCCTAGGAATCCACCCTCTCGGGCGGGGTCGTCGTTTAGAGGTCTCCATCCTCCGCACCGACCTTCGAGGATGGGGAAGAGGAGGCTCCCACCCCATTCACGTCCGACCTGGTTGACGAAATCGTCGGGAAAACGCAGCCCCCAGTCCACCCGCTCCCAACAGAGCATGGAACAGAAATTCGGTCCCATGCTGTCGTCAAATTTAGCAGACCCCTCTTCTTATCGACCAAGCTGGGTGCACGTGGTTGGGCTAAATTGACTTCCGTACCTCCGCACCTAGGTCCGCGGCCGAACCCCGCTCACCGACGACCTCGTGGAGTTGAGGGCTCGAGGGGCCCCGTTCTCACGAAAGGGCCCTCCCAAGGGGCCCGAGGCGCAACGGCATCGTTGGGGTGCGTGGGCTGCCCCTACCGCGCCCGGCGGAACCGAAGCGATGATGGCCTTCACTGCATAAAGTGGACGGCTCGCTCCTGCCCCACCCTGGTCCGACGCTCCACGCCGGCGGCGGTCGGTCAGCCCTCGCGCGCTCCTCTGCCCTCTGACTCTGGGGACCCACTCCCGGCGTATGGACGGCAGCAGAGGGTGCCGGCCCGGCGGTGGTACCGCGAAGACGACGCGAAGCACGAGGACACGCCTCACCGCCCACTCAGCCCCCCCGCCAAGACAGGGAGCCCAGGAGGAGCGGACCGGTCGGGAGCCCGCGAGCGACGGGCGCCGGTGGGCCCTTGTTACTCCGCACCCCCTCCCCCGCTAAACCCCCGCGACGCCGGCCGCCACCGCCACGCGCGGCTTAACGCGGCCCCACCAAGACGTCGTGGGCTGCGCGCTCGGCGCATCCACCCCAGCGACCCTCCCCTCGGTCCGCCCCTGCACCCCACGGACCACCGCCCCCGCCCGTTACATCACTCCCCCATGGCTCGGGGCCCTTCTCCCCCGCCGCCGCCACCTCCCCGCGGGGACCGCGCTCGCCCACCCGCGCCGCATGACCCACGCGGACCGCGAAGAGGGCCTGATAAGAAACGACGGCCACGTCCGAAACGAAATAAACGAGAGCGGGAAAGGGAACAACCGACGACACGGCACAGGCAGGTCCCAATGGGCTAAAGTTTTCGGAACCCGTAGTCGCCTAAAAGTCCACAGATCGACGGGTTCGGTCCTCTGGCTTAATGTTTGCGGTACTAATTTACAATGTGACTCGAAGAGTCGCGGAAACTAGCAGGTCCGATGGAGGTCCTTTCTCCGCGTCTCGCTAGACATCCGACTCGTAAGAGCCAGAGACCCTTTTCCGCTCGAGCTCGACATGTTGATCTGCCATTGAGCCTCTTCATTTGGCACCTTTTAGCCTTCATCCAAGGTCTTTTTTTTACGTCATAACTAAAGCCGTCAGCGGCCCGGCTTACGTTTCCTCTTTAATCATTGGAACTCAAATATTACAAAACTAAGTACAACTACTATTCTATCCTACTGAACATGCCCCATTAAGGCTTTCCTAGGCGGTTCATGTACAAGGTGACTCGGAAATAGTTCCCTCCCCTTTTTCCGAAAATTTTATTACACCTGTTTTCTGCATGAGTAAACTATCAAAATTTTTTGCCTAAACAAAGGTACAGGCCCGAAATCGGATGACTAGAACAATGCAGTTTCATTCGTGAACAGCGTAACAACTCGGTTTTCTAAAGTCATTTGGTGAGTGTTGTTTTGTAGGTAGCCACCCTGGGATCCTGCGTGTGAAACACATCGGGGTCTTCCTATTAAAATTCGTAAGACTTCGACCTACCTCACCGGGCAACACAACCCTACCGAGAGATGAAGGACAACTTTGCAATTAAGGTAACAACCTACGGTGTCGACACTCGTAATGAGTACCCTAGTTGTAAGATAATTGTTCAGATTAAAAGCTAGACTCAGACACATCGTAATGGAGGTGGAAAAATTACGAACAGTAAAGCTGTACCGACTTTATAGGTTTCATTTCGAAGGCCTTTTCTACTTGCTAGTCAATGGTAAAATCCACTATCCAAAAGTGGAACAAAATCAGATCCTGATTTGACTTCTTCAACTCTGGTAACACTAGAGACACCTTTTTTTTTCCTCTTTTTACAAAATCCGATGTAGATTTCGTCTCTTCACCTCCTTATATTTGAAATATCTCCTAAGAGGGAGGGGAGGGGGGTTGGTATAGTCCTATTAAAGTATAAAAGACCTACGGAGTGGAACCATCCGTGTTAGATTTGGGTCCTATAAAACTATCCATATCTCAGGACGACGAACATTAGATGTGTGATACCATGTCACACGTAGAGAAATTTCCTGACAACAGAAGTTGATTTGATCAAAATGAAGTCAAAAGACCGAATTCGTCGTTGAGTTTTTGACATTAACTATATACCGAAACTCATAAAGAAGTCTATGAAGAACTGTGAACTCTTGAAATAACGGTACTTGAGTCAAACTCACCATTGCGTTAACCTTAGACAAAATGTCAACCGCTGTATTCCACCTCCGACAGTAATTTTTACTCGGTAATCATCTAGCAGGAGATCGCGACAGAGACACACCCAACGTCTCAAAACACCACATGAGACCAACGACCACCTTGTGAAATGTAACGGAAGGCTCATCGTTCGGCACGGCGATCATCAACGTCATCATTATCTCATCATCGTCATTATCATTTTCATTCCGAACTAAAACGTCAATAATTTACGGTCCGTGACAACATTCCCGAAATGTATGTGAATAAATTACATGGAACGTCGGGACCTCCTATACATAACATTACTAGGGTCGACGTGTTTACCTCTTTGACTCCGTACTGCACCAAAATATTGAAATGAACGGTTCTAGTATTTAAAGGAGGACTTAGGGACGAAAATAGTGACACGATAGTGAAACGAGAAACCAATGGAGACTAGCAGTGGGATTTAATTACAGTGACCAATAGACAGTAAATAATTCGTGAAACCACTGGTGTACGGTCCATGACTTCGGAAAATAATCATCGGAAAATAATTATTAAAATATTAGAATCAGTTTATAAAAGACTGTGCTCCTAGGTCCCGAACCTGACCCCAACGTTCGAATATACCGCGCACTGGGTCGTCGTAACAACAGAGGATCCCTACCGTCACAATTTGTAAACTCCACGACGACGAAAAGTGTCATAGTCAGACTCACTCTTATTTCGTGACCGGTTACTCAGACCAGAGGTCTGATGAACAATCGGTAAGTCACTGTTGTCCTGGGACAAGAGACACTCGGAGTCAACCAAATACACAGTTCTTATGAATAACGAAACGAAATGGTCCTCATAAAAGGAAATGAATTTTTTTTTTTTTACTTCTAATAATCTACACTTGAAATAAGGGAGATATACGGACAAAGAATTCATGTACGGACATAAATATGGTGTCTTCAGGGGTAATGTGGACCCGTTGTCAACGAAAAGGAGGTTCCGTCCGGTGGGTCGTAACCGAGGAATGGCATAGACAACACCCCAAAGGTATTTTAATGGGTTATATAGAGTGACGTGACCCAGAACCCGGAATAGACACAACGACAAGTGACAATGTCAGGGTCACAATCGAACACCACGGATCGTCTATCGTTCGCAAGTCGTTTACAACTTGCTGGTCTGCAAAAGTCGGAGACGGTGATCCGAATTCCTATACTATGTCGACAGTAGTCAATGTAGAGAGTAAGAGAGGACCAAAGTGGGGGGATGAAGTTAACAGTTTCCATAGTTATTAGTGTACGGTTTAGGTAGGTAAAGAAACCTCGAGGTACTGTGGAGAAAACCGAGGAAGGAAGGGTGAGACAAGAGGACGGGAAGAGACGGAAGAAGTGACGCAGGGAATTTACAGTCGATGGGGGTACTAAACTGGGCATCGGTAGAAGAGTCAGAGGTAGACTTTGGACCTACTGAATTAGATAGGCAGTGACGTAAGAGTTTTATCAGTGATCCCTGAAATTTTACAACGGCCGAGTGGAGAGGAAACTAAAGACCCGGTGACAAAGGTTGACGGAAGTTGTAAGTCGGAAGGTGAAACGTACGCGAACTCATGGACTCTGAGACGTCCAGGAGTCGACTTGAATCGTAATCAATCGACTAACTTACCAGGTCAGTAAGTTTATAAATACCGGACGACGTATGACACCAACACGACCTACAGGGCTGTTAACATGTCCTAAAACGTTCTACGCGTTCTAAACTACCGCATAAGGGTCGTCTATCTCTAGACCTTCCTTTGAGTTGAACGGAACCCTCGACTCTGTAAGTCCCGTATATTCCATAGATTGATCGGGAAGAAAACTACAAGTCGACTCAGTCTCCCTGCACACCCCACCTCGAATTTCAAAACGTGCGATTGTCCAAGGTGCACTACAGTAACTACTGACGTGAAACCCGTTTCCGGACCTCTGACACACCTCTCGAATCCCCTCCTAGCGACAGACAGTTCATTTCACAACAGAACGGGGGACGACGGGTTCCCACCGTGATTCTTCGAGTACCTCCACAATTTCTTCTCTCGGACATGTAACTCTCACTAAGAGAACTTCTCACATCTCGAGGTGCCATCTAGACCTCCGTCCCTCTTGGTATCGAGGTTCCGTCCTTAGGTAGATCCTACTGGACCTGTACACGTCAGGGACCTTTATGTCGTCCTCACTACGACCCGGGGGAGAAAGTAGACTTTTTAACAAGACTCCCACCACGTCACCTCGGGTTGGTCATAGACCAACTTACTTACCCGTTCTTTTTCGACCTCCCTTCCTCATTCCGAAGACCGAACTCACTCACCACTACAGCGATTAGATGTCCCTTAGTTCTTTTTTCTCCGCTTAGAATCTACTGACTCGAAACCTGGTCAGCACAAGCGCCACCTACGGACTCCCCTTACCTCCACTTTCTTTAGGTCACCCTTCTAAGGTTGTTTCCTGACCTAGAGTCCTCTCGTCGCCTCTACCCACCATGTCTTAACTCTTAGTGACGACTATCAAACCGTAGATACAGTCCAATTGGTCCTTTTCGTCCATCCTGAGCTTCTCTTCCACTTTGAATTTCGACACCTTGTAGTCGCAGAATGATCTACCACCCTTCACTCCTCGACCCCTGTCATTCCTCACTACCCTTACAGTCTCTTGATCTCCTACTCCTCCAGGGTCTTTCGCTACTTCTTTACTCTGGTCACCCAGAATGAAATCCTTTACCAACTCTTGTAAACCCTTCAATGACTAAGGTCTCTCTCCTGTCAAGGATATGACTCTCATTCCGATCTAAAATCATGTAACTCCTCACCTGTAGTCCATTCATCTCTTACATGAATCTCTACACGAAAAGTGAACGGTAACCAAACTATCATACACAACGACCCTGAAGCGACCACCAGGTCACCAATTCTGAGGTACGAAGACAACGGCTCATCGTTCCCAAACTAGGGACCAACCCCTCGATTGTAGGGTATACGCACACACGTACGAGTCAGTACAGGCTGCGAAACGCTGGAGTACCTGACATCGGGCGGTCCGAGGAGACAGGCACCCGTAAGAGGTCCGCTCTTGTGACCTCCCCCAACGGTAAAGAAGGAAGTCCCCTAGAAGGGTTGGGTCCCTAGTTTGGTCGCAGAGGACGTAACCGTCCGTCTAAGAAAATGGTGACTTGGTGGACCCTTCGGGAAAATTCTAGGGTGTACGGGTTTTCTGTTTGCGCTTTTTCATTTTTGTTTTGTTTGTTTGTTTTTTTTGGTCACGTACAACGTGTACACGGGAATTAAGGTCCCCTGTCATCGTCTGAGGTACCCTCTGACATCTTTGGGCTTCTATTCTCGCGGTTGCACATTCACATACAAATTATTTCCCACACAAATATGTGTGTGTGTATGTGAAAGAGTACAAGAAAAGGTAAGATCCAATAATGTCCCATGACTTATATCAAGGAACAAGGTATGTCATCCACAAAAAACAAATAAATCTTGAGAGTGAAGGTTGGTGGGGGTGAACCTCAGAACAAGTGTACTAATAAGAAGGAACTTTGTCACATAAGGAGAAATGTGAGTGAAGTCCTGAGTTGCGAAACCGAAGGGTAGAGTAAACAGAGAATACATCCCCAAGGGTAGTTGAAATTCCTTCGAACTTATAGGAAGGACTGTACGGGAGTTGGGAATATAGGCAATATAGGGAGGAATTCGTGAGGGGACAGAGAGAAAAGAGGTGGTCTAGAGAACTTCCTCAAACGACGTAAACGACTGAGGTCACTGAAGGAAGTCCAAGTAAGGGCATCTTAGAGTAAAAGTCGGGGGAGGACACTTTGACGTCGCCGGCGACACCGACGTAGCGTGTCACCCGCACAGCGTGACAGTGGGAGAATTTCGCTCTTACCGAGACAACTGATTCGAGAAAAGGGGAACTCAACAGGGAGCAGCAGGAATCACCTAGGTGAGAAGAGGGAGACGGATTTACAGGCAAAGACCGAAGCCACTGGCAAAGACAGGGATGTCGGAGGTCGACCAGAGACCAGAGTGAGTGGGCTTCGAAACGGGTATTACAGTTTGGTGAGCGAGTTGTGGCGACGAATGTGAAACGTGCCCGTAGTGGTTAGTCAGCTTGGACAGAGGTGTGGTGACAAGAGAGCGTGTAATTTACCGTAAAAGTCGGTAGTCTGAGGGGTCCGTCTTTAGATCCGTGGAATGAACTGAAAAGGATAAGAGAGGAGTTGAAAAGGATAAGAGAGGAGTTGAATGTGGGTACAAAGATCCAGTGAACATAGGAAGGTCGGTGGTGAGCATCAAGTTTCTCATGACGGTAGAGAATTCTACCAACTTTATCGAAAGATTCACCAAAGAGTAACTCACTTATTTACCCCTTTCTACCTGGTCCGTCCTTAAAGACGAACAACCGAAGTCTTCTCTGCACCTCGTCCCCGTTCTCGTAAACTTCTAGTTCTTATCCATATAGTAAACTTCTCCACTCGTCCCGACCCGGGTCACAGGACGTGTCCGAACGAAACACACGGTCAAGACGGTGCACGCGTCACAACTCCACTTAAACATAATGAGGAGGTCAGAGTAGCATTAGGAGACGAACGTCGGACAAGAGGAGGAGGGAAGTCAAGGAGGAAAGGAGATAGTATGAGTTCACATTCATTAATTCATTTCCGTTCTCAACTCTGACCATCGAAAACAAAAAAAGTTTGAAAAATATAACATAACCCCACATCAGTCAATCGTTGGAACACCATCAAAGTCCACTTGTCGCTTCCCCGAGTCGGTATGCACATGTACATAGGTAAGAGGGGGTTTGGGGGAGGGTAGGTCCGACCGTACCTTGAAACTCATCTCAAGGTAGACGACATGTCACCCAGGAATGACCGTTAGGTAAAACTTATATCGTCACACATGTCTGGAAGGACTTGAGGGATTCATAAGGAAATGGGACGAAGTAAACCACCGGTCGTTCAATTCCTACACTTGAAATTAAACTATTAATAATTTCATCAATTGTCCGAAGGGACCACCGAGTCTGCCATTTCTTAGACGGACGTTACGGTCTCTGGCTTTGAGTCAGGGACCCAACCCTCCTAAGGAACCTCCTCCCGTCCCGTTGGATGAGGTCATAAGAACGGACCTCTTAGGGGTACCTGTCTCCTTGGACCGCCCGATTTCAGGTACCCCAGTGTTTCTCGACCTGTGCTGACTCGCTGATTCGTGTGTCGTGTTTCATCAATTAATAAATCCATCGGACTTTTTATTAATTTTCGGTTACTTTTACTCGAATACCGAAATAGAATGACAGAAAGTAGGTGGAACGAAAAATTTACTAAATAATTTTATAAGTAAACAACTAAATAAAACCGAAACGGCCCAGAGTAAACACAGAGGTCTCGAGAAGTAACACCGTACGTGTGACTAGTTCAAGGGGTCGGTCCCTAGTTTGGGTCCGGGGGACGTAACCCTCGTGTCAGGATGGGTGACCTGGTGGTACCTTCATGGAACGTAAAGATTTCTTTTATTACAACATCTTATTAACAATCTAACTAAAACTTTAATCTAACAATTCTCACACTACGATTCACCTTCATTTCTCGTCAGTGGAAGAGATCGAGACCGAGGAAATAGAAGATGGATTAAAGAAGTCACCCCGACTTTAATGTTTACCGTCTCTCACTCTCCCACCCCGTGAGTAGGACCGTGTCGCTAGACACGTCCGTCCTGTGACCATCAAGGACCAAACCCCTAGAGAACCCTCGGACAATAGTCACAAGAAACATTACACAAGTCATACAACTGAGGTAACGACAGAGGTGTGCCTTCTTGTACCCGTCCTTCAACTTGTACAAAGACGTAACTCGCCGCTCTACCACTGAATTTCCCTGTAAAATAGAGAAATCAGGAAAAGGTGACCAACATCCGAAAGGGAGGGGAGTACCTGAGTGGGAAAGACCAAAGATTATTACTCAATCGGTCAACTTCAAATTCGGAATTTCCGGAAACGAACTGAGTCGTCATAAACGTCAAGTAAAATTAACCGTCCTAAGGCCCTCTTCTTTTTACTAACGGACGAGACAACTTGTTCTCCTCCATCCTATTCCCTGTCATTGTCGGATAAAAATCCCACCCACACTCTAGCCCCTGTATCAAGTCGAACAGGACACTATCAACCACTCTTTTTCCTAATTATCAGTGTAATTGGGCACAAATGTATGACTCTGTTACGTGAAAAGAAATCTCTGACAATTTAGTGAAGGTAAGAAAGTTTCCATGAAATGTCTAAGCTCACCCTTATTGAAACAAAGTAAATAAGGATTTTTTATAGTTATTTTGACACAAATCTAAAGCTCTTCGTCGTTGTCTCGAGTAGTGCCAAGGGAAAAGTGAAGAGGTATCACAGTGACATACAAGACACACTCAAAATATCCAAAGAGGTTTCCTTCTTTGTGGCTATTTTTACGAGAGTTCCTTAGAGTTCCTTATACGTCTACGTCACTTTAGTCTACACGACGTGGTGTAGAAACAACTTAACAATCTCAATGAGCTCAACTGCGAGGAGTCGAGAGTCTGAGGGGTCACTTCTCACGAAACTTGAGAACTTATGGTCCGCTAAGGGTCCCCCCAAAAGAAATTACTTGGTCTGTTTTTGAAGGTTCACAAACACGGGACCTATCAAGATGTCATTCTTAACTCTTCTGAGAAACTGGATGAACCAACATGTTGCACTTTAGACTCTGAATATCTTCCTTGACCACTGAGCCCCGATCTTCTCATAGAATGACACAAAAATTTCTGTTAAAGTGTGCGTAGAGTAAACTTAGGTCAGAGGACTGTCGGATACTCATCTTCCCTGTGACAAAAAAAAAAAGAAAAAAAAAAGGATCGTCCTTAGTTCAGTATTTCGGTTCCGGATTCAGGTTATTTAATACCGTAACCAGGTCTGTCACGGCAGGATCATCTTTGTATTACGTTCGGTGTATACAGTAAATTTTACAAGACCATCAGTGTAAATTTTCACTTTTCCTTTTCCAACTTTAATTAAATTTATATTAAAACAAATTGGGTCATATATATTTTATAATTAAGATATACACCAGTTTGACTTGTAGTTATTGTAAAAAAAAGTATGATTCAGAAGTTTTAGACCAGACATAAAAAGGACGTCGTGTAGAGTCAAACGTGATCGGTATAAAGTATACGAGTCATCAGCCCACACCGATAGTGTGACCAATCGTGTCCAGATCTTGGACCTCGAAATTAAGGTCAGTGGAAGGTGATAATAAATCAAAGTCTTGTACGATGACTAATTTTATCGTACCCACACCGCACGGTAGTCTTGTCGAAGGAGTCACCCTTCACGGAAACCTCAACGATAGTACTCTAAAATAGATTTTATAAACACAGTGTATTATAAGGACAACCGTTGTTCAATTTATTTTCAGAGTGAAGTATAAATCAAAGAAGTTTAGTAATCTCTTAATATATTTGACAGAAATAAACTATCGATATACGTAAACATAAAATCTATATTCCGGTTTTGGGTTTATATCCCCTTTTTATTATAAAAATCGAACGGGTACTTCCTTTATTTACGTAAATACCTTTATGGTTTTCATTCCTATCTCACCAGGGACCACTACCAACGATCCCTTTAAACTTAAGTAAAACCCTATACTCTTTCCTTTAGTACGGTTCTAATTCCGTCAGTTCAATTTATATGAATGTTGTCCTTAAAAAAAAAAAAAACCATTGGAAAAGGAATGATTGCAGTACCAAAAAGTATTCTAGTCAAATAAAAGAACAAGACGATATTAGAGAAACGAAAAAATAAAAGACACTAGAGAGATTCTGTGAGGTGGCCTCAAAAAACAACAACAAAAGCGGTACATGAGTGAAAAAGGAGAAAGTACAATTAATTTCCTTCTTTTCTCTCGGACTCCCAAAAAACTCGTTCTTCCGTTTCCGTCTAAAGAATTTTACCTCGCTATGTATGATAAGAGGCTTCCACTACTTTTATAAGTGGTACCGTTGCCTAGACGAATTGGGTATTACGTTTTATGGGTTAAACGTAAACAAACGGTCTCTTAAGACTTTAATCGTAGAGACATAATTTCTTGTACTCCTTTCATCATATGATGTATCTAACTTTTTCCGACTGTGAATTAAAATTAGTTCTTTACTTTAAACTCAAGAAAGGAATCTACTCAGACAAACATACGGGAACTCCTCTCCTCCTTCCTCACCCAGCGTCAGGTCAAGGTGTCTACTTCAGACACACGAGTGTAAGGATTGAGGGGGCAAACCGAAATGTAACATTAAACACAAAATTGACGAGGACTAAATATTCAATGTATAAGTCAAAGAGTAAGTCCTGACGTTAGCGGTATCTTCTTCAAACCCCCTTATTTATTATACATGTACACCCAATCCAGACCGTCATCCAAGAAAACCTCTGTCCTCCCTCTACAGTAAGGTCATGACACCCGTTCGAAGTCAGACCTCCTCCCACTGACCGTAAATTAGGACTTATTTTATTTATTTTGGTATTTACTCATCTATTCATTTACTTATTTATTTCTTTTTGTCCATGTCTAATCCCGTCTACACGACACACTACATTTTCGGTATACCAAAAGACTAATAAGAGAGCTCCTGGGTGACCGAAGAGGTTTGGTAAAGGGGGAAGTGGAACATACGGTCGGGAAGTCGGGTGACAAGAATGACAGGTGAACCGATGTCAAAACAAAAAAAAAATTACATGTAAAAATATTTCGTAGTCTTTATATTTCCCACCTCGGGTGTCACTCCGAATAACCTAGAATCAAGGGACTGGTCCTCACCATCGTTCGAGCGGTTCAGGATTGGTGATCTGGTGGTCCCTTAATGGTCTTGTAGTACAAAAAAATTGTTTCTGTTTTATTTCTGTTCAAAAGACGAAATTAAGGAAGTGGAAAATTTTAAGTAAAAATTTATTTGGAAACTAAAGGGACGACCGAGTCTGTCATTTCACAGACGGACGTTACACCCTCTGAGTCCAAGCTAGGGACCCAACCCTTCTAGGGGACCTCTTCCCGTCACCGTTGGTGAGGTCATAAGAACGGACCTTTTAGGGTACCTGTCTCTTGGGACCATCCGATGTCAAGTACCCCAGCGTTTCTCAACCTATGCTGACTCGTTGAAGTGAAAGAGAGAAAAGAAAGCTAACATCTTTTCGCACGACACGACACGAATCAGTGAGTCAGTACAGGTTGAGAAACACTGGGGTACGTGACATCGAGTGGTCAGAGGAGACAGGTACCCCGAAGACGTCCGTTCTTATAACCTCACCCAACGGTAACTTGAGCCCAGAGGGTGTAACGACCGCCTAAGAAATGACAGACTCGGTGGTCCCCTCGGCCTTTTCGCACGTCAAATCTCGTAATAAATGGTCACTCTCTCGTATTAGTGTTTCGTCTGTGTAGATATGTTAATAGTAGGTCCAGTTCTCTGTCTTGTTTTGGGTGGTAGTTTTCAGGGGAGCACGCGGGACGTCAGTAAAGGCGGGGACAGAAGACGAAAGATTGTCGTTACTAACCGCAGCTGTGACATATGTGTCTTAATATGTCACGTACGAAAAGACGGACTCCAACCGAAGGACAGTGCAACCATGTCAACGAAGACAACCTATCGAGACCAAATAAGTAAGCGAAACGGTATACCGTAAGACAGTACACTGATGGTGTCAACTAAACGGGTAAGATGACAACTATCTGTACAAAGAGGAGACCAAAAGACAAGAGTACTTTTTACACCGATACTGCAAGGGTCGGTGCACAAAGTCACGTGTGCCATTGATACTTACCGTAAAGACCCCAGAACTAATGTGTGGACAAATCGAACTCCACTACGAGGGTTTGCAAAAGGTTTTAATAAACATGGTCAACTGTGAGGGAAGATATCTCTACTCTGAACGAGGTTTAGTGACGGAAAGAAGTAAAACAAGACGACGCACATGTCACGGTGTGGTAACATCAAAAGAAAAAATTTACGAAAATAATACCGTTTAAAGTTTATATATATTTGATCTTTTTTTACCATACTACAATGCTATATTTTAATCTTTTTTGTACTATTTACAATAAATAGTATGGTTCTTTATCACCGTATTTACAGGAGAAGTAGTCGGTAGTCGAGTAGTGGCAACCTGAGTACCATGGTAAGACGTCAGAAAGGTGAGAAGAGGGTAAGGAAAAGTGTATAATTTCTAAACTTGGTCAGAGGTTTTCGGAGAGAGTTAAGTCAGTGAGTCAACACAGATCGAGAAACTCTGGGGCACCTGACATCGTGTGGTCCGGAGGGACAGGTAGGGGTCAAGGGTCTAGAACGAGTTTGAGTACAGACAGGTCAGTCACTACCGTAGGTTGGTCGAGTAGGAGGAGAGAACAGGGGAAGAGGAGGACGGAAGTTAGAAAGGGTCGTAGTCCTAGAAAAGTTTACTCAGTGAAGAAGGATAGTCCACCAGTTTCATAACCTCGAAGTCGTAGTCAGGAAGGTTACTTATAAGTCCTGACTAAAGGAAATCCTAACTGACCAAACTAGAGGAACGTCAAGTGCCCTGAGAGTTCGCAGAAGAGGTTGTGGTGTCAAGTTTTCGTAGTTAAGAAACCACGAGTCGAAATACCAGGTCAAGAGTTTAGGTATGTACTGATGACCTTTTTGGTATCGGAACTGATACCTGGAAATAAGCGTTTCATTACAGAGACGAAAACTTATACGACAGATCCAAACAGTATCGAAAAGAAGGTTCCGCGTTCGTAGAAAATCAAAGTACCGACGTCAGCGTGGACGTCACTAAAACCTCGGGTTCTTTTATCAGACATTGACAAAGGTAACAAAGGGGTAGATAAACGGTACTTCACTACCCTGGTCCACGGTACTAGAATCAAAAGACTTACAACTCGAAATTCGGTTGAAAAACTGAGAGGAGAAAGTGAAAGTAGTTCTCCGAGAAATCAAGAAAAAGTGAAAGACGGTTTTCCCACCACAGTAGACGCAAAGACTCTAATAACTACAAAAAGGGTCGTTAGAACTAAGGTCGAACACAAAGTAGGTCGGGTCACAAAGAGTATTACATGAGACGTACATTCAATTTATTAGTCCTATTGTTATATGTCGGAACTCCATGAGGAAAGGGTTAAACCTTGGTCAGGCAACAAGGTACAGACCAAGATTAACAACGAAAAACTGGATGTATGTCCAAAGAGTTCTCCGTCCAGTCCATCAGACCATAACAGTAGAGAAATTCTTAAAAGGTGTCATACAACACTAGGTGTGTCAGTTTCCGAGATCGTATCAGTTACTTCGTCTTCATCGACAAAAAGACCTTAAGAGATAGGTGTAAAAAAACACGGAGAATATAAGATCCATTTATGAGGTACAGAGAGGAAACAATGTCGTCTTCTTTACAGGAAGGGAGCTTAGAGTAAATTTTAACAGAATAGGGAAAAAAGATCCAGAGTAACAAAGGAAGTCAGAGACGCACAAGACACATAAATTGGAGGGTAAGGGGAAAGGAAGACTGAAATATTTGTACGAGATATAAAGAGTGAAGTTTCGTTGGAAAGGAACTACTGTATAGTGTCACGATAAAAAGAGGATGAGAATTCTCGGTGCAAGGAGTTTTATCGTCAGCAAAGACAGAAACGAGTGTATGAGTTGAAGACATCAATCCTTATAGGGAGGGGTTGGACTTCCGAAATTAATTTTTTTTTTTTAGTATAAACAAGATCCAACGGTCACTCCAAGACTAAACGGTCTACATCATATATGTTCCGTCACAGGAAATAAATGTATTGTCTAAAACTCAAGACATAGATTCCACGACGAGTCACACTCCCTATTTTCTATGAAGGGGTTTTGATGTACTCAAGTAAAGCATCATCCTTACTGCCCAAAACCTTCTGTTGTCATTCAAAAGTATGACCTATGACAAATAGCTTCCCTACTATGGATTCTCGAAATGTACGTAATAACATAAATTAGAGATACACCTTCATTCGTAAGAATGACGATTACGAGTGAAATATCATCTTTTGTAGTCATGAATTTTCTGATCTTTGAACGGGACGGATTCGTAAACCATCCCAAAGGATCTACCACGTCACGACTTCTTCCAGAGGCGTCCTCTGGACCCAAACTAGGGACCCAGCCCTTTTACAGGACCTCATCCTTTACCGTTGGACGAGATCATAAGAACGGACCTTGTAGGGTACTTGTCTCCTCAGACCACCCGATGTCAGGTACCCCAGTGTTTCTCAACCTGTGCCGACTCACTGACTCATGCGTGCGTGCGTTCGTAAACCATTGGAGCCAAACTTTATCGTGTCGAGCCTGAGGTCTCGGGTACGATGAACATCCGTCTTGACGAACGTGTCAAATCGGACGAGTATAAAGTCTTTACCGAGTGAACGGCACTCCATTCGGGTCTGTCGACAGTTATGACCGTAACTCAACACGTCCCTTCCCTCCCCTACCCACAACCCCCTTCCGAAGAACAACCAACCAAGGAATTAACTACCAGATTTGAAGCCTGTATAAATCTAGACTTTCTCTATTACGTCAAATTGTGGGAATTAAATACAAACTCGGGGACTCTTTGTTGTACAGGTTTCACTATCTCCAAAAAACACACTGTTTGACCTGTTGTCTAGGATCAGACCACATAGAGAACAAAATTTTTGCCCCGTCGGGTATGCGGACTTGAAACACGATGGATTTTACGACAGAAGAACCTTTAGATCATATCCTCTCCTTATCTCTTTTAAGGTTTGGAAGAAGGTGGTGTCACTGACCTTCCCCCAGATTATTACATGAGTGACATAATAAAACACCACTAAAAAAAAAAATTTTCCTTTAGAGAATTACAGGTCCCGACAACCGAGTACCTGAAGACGAACGTCCCACTCACTCAGACGGAGCTAAACATAGAACGAGTGAATCATCGAATCCATGGAGAATGGCAGAGACAAAGCAGTGACATTTTAACTCTATTATCATCATTGCGGGAGTCTCAACAATACTCTGAACTTCCTCAATTACACATATTTTACAAAACTCTTCACGGACCGTGTATTAGATTGTGGGTACCACCGAGTCTGTCATTTCTTACACGGTCGTCACGTCCTCTGGACCCAAGTTAGGGACCCAGTCCTTCTAGGGGACCTCTCCCCTTACCGATGAGTGAGGTCATAAGAACGGACCTTTTAAGGTGTCTGTTTCCTCAAACCACCCGATGTCAGGTACCCTAACGATTCTCACTCTTTGCTGACTCGTTGAGTGGGACCGTGAATTATCTATGAGCCAGTGACGAGTAATGATAAATACCAATTCCACTACCAAAGGGATAAAGGTAGAGTCAAATAAAAGACCCGCGAACGAAAAACTAATGAGAGACCCCAACCCCTCGACTCTCAACTAAAAATTTTTTGTCGTATCCTTTCGTTTATTCATATGGATTACAACAAAGAGTAACAATAATTGAATAGACTGAGACAAAATAAAAGAATCGAGTTACCATGTATAATTGTGTGACATGACTCATTGTGTACCCTTAATTGATATTAAGGTTCCTGTCTCCTCGGACCACCTGATTTCAGGTACCCTAGTGTCTCTCAACCTGTGCTGACTTACTGATTGTGAGTGTGTGATCCGTCGTTTCTCCCATTAAAGATGGAAGGTCACAAAAAAAAAAAAAGGAGAAGGCCTTGTTACAAACAAATTTCCGGATCAACCTCATCAATTGATGGGAATTGTATATCAAAAAGAAGAAGAAAGGATTTTTGTTTGCGAATCATAAATCCACTGAAAATTGTAACGATTAGGGTTTCGTCGAGGGACCACTCTTCCTTTAACCGTCTAATCTAAATCCCAGTTCCTTTCCCAGATTTATCGAAGCGTCAACGTAAAAACGTTATAAATTCTGTCCTAAATTTCGCAGGGTCACTCAACGAACGATTGGGCCCGTAGACTAAACATCATAAACAATTAGTCTGTATGTGTTTTTTTAATATGAACAGGGTTAGTTGAAGAATTTGTATGGTGAAGGACTAAAAGGGTCAAATAAAAAATTGTAACGGGATTACTTAGTAAAAAGTCACAAAGACACAAAACATATACATTCTAAGGACTTGAGGTATAAGACTTGATTCGTCATGTTGACTTACACAAGAGATAAATTGTATCATTGGAAATACTGTAAGAAATTATAAAGAGTGTTTTCCGTTATAGTTTATTTAAGAAATATTTTTAACTGTGATTCTAGTAGTATTGTATAGGGAAAAGTTCGTTGGTTTCTTAATACGGTCTGGAAACCTTTTACTTCAATTTAATGAGAATAAAAATAAGGATCAAAGAGAAAAGACAATCATAGAAACCTTACTGAGGTCTATAAAACTCTTTTGTACGTATTCATATATTGTAAAAAGAGTAAAACGAAGTACAACAAGACCTCCCTCAACGTTCTATCTGTTCGTTGAAAAAGAAGTAGGGATCAACACTAAAATCACTTCACTTTCAGTGAGTCAGCACAGACTGAGAAACACTGGGGCACCTGATATGTCAGGTACTTTAAGAGATCCGGTCTTATGACCTCACCCATCGGAAAGTGAAGAGGTCCCCTAGAAGGGTTGGGTTACTACCTTGGGTCTAGAGGGCGTAACGTCCACCTGAGAAATGACCGACTCGGTGTTCCCAACACTAAAATCTTATAAGTGTTTAATTTCAAAACTACAGTATGAAGAAAGTGCAATTGTATTTAAACGTCCGAAGGGTTCACCGCACTCACCATTTCTTGGGTGGACAGTTACGCCCTCTACACTCTAGGGACCTACCCCTGCTAGGGGACGTCCTCCTGTACCGTCGGGTGCGGTCATAAGAGTCGACCTCTTAGGACACCTGTCTCCTCGGACCGTCCGATGTCAGGCACCCCAGCGTCGCAGTCTGTGCTGACTTCACTGAATCTGTGTTGTATTGATATGTCAACTTAGGTATAATTAAAGAATAGTGTAGGCGATTATAAAGAACACTACACTTATAATTTCGTTATTCGTAGCCAGAAACGAGGACAATCGTATATCGGTCCGAACGAGTCGAGGGAGACTCGAGGTACGTAGGGGTCACCGAAGTGAGAAGGAAATGAGACGATCTATGTGTCAGACGGGTACCGGGAGGAAGGGTCCTGAAAGGGTCTTCCAAAGTACTAGAAAAGAGGGTAGTCGTAAGGAGAACGTTTGTCGAGGAAGTGGAAGTGAGACGGCCTTTGAGGACGAGACGCGAATTTGATTCGTCAAAGAAGACTCCGTCCAGGTCCCACACAGCTTATTCCGAACCTTGCACGGGAGGTCTCTACTTTGGGACCCTGGGACAATTCGTTGATTTTCACACACGAATTTCCCACACGCACGCACGAGTCAGTACAGGCTCGGACGGTCCGGGGAGACAGGCCCTAAAGGGTCCGTTCTTATGACCTCACCCCTCAGTGAAGGAGGAGGTTCGCTAGAAGGGCTGGGTCCCCACCTTAGACACGGAGCGCTCAGAGGACCTAACCGTCTACCTAAGAAATATGGGGACTCCGAAGCTTCTTCGGGAGTCAATTCACACCCTTGAACCAAACACAGACGTCATCTCTTCGTCCAACACATTAACGCTCGTCCTTCGTTAATCGTGACGGACACCCCTACCCCCCCTCCCCCTCCTCCGGTGTCCACTCTCCGCACCTTACCGACGGTCCACGAAGGTCACCCTCTTCCACCCGGAACGTCTGTTCCCCTTACACACGTTTGTGTCTACGAGGTGTCTCACATACGTGAATTAAGACAGAAGGGGGAAGGCACGAAAGAGGCCACAGAAACTAAAGGAAACTACTAACCGGGAACTGGTCTTACGGAAGTGACAACACTAAGGTAGAAACTATCTTTTTCTGGAATTGAATAAAAGTGGCTGAAAATCGACGTGGAACAATTAAAAAGAAGTGATGAAACTTTACCTTACAGAAAGTAAGCCCATCTAAGACAAAGGAAGGAGAATGTGTTTCCTCGATGTATGAACACGACATCAAAAAGAAAAGGAATAAAAATTGGGTTCGTGATCTTTAAAACGAGACGATTTCCTTTAGTTACTATTAGTTCTTCGAAACCGAAGATTCAGTTTACACTTGATAAGTGGATCCCACATCCCACCCTTCAATGGTTCAGGTTCAAACGAGACGAGTGGCGTATTGTCCGGTTACTTAGGTTCTGTCCTCCTCAACTCCGTTTCTTCTCTGAAGTAAGTCCCTCGACCGACTGTCTCCTACCGTCCGATCGAGGAGTTTTATAGGTAAAATAGCCCCACACCTATGGTCCAAGAAAATATCTAGTCTCTACCCCTCTCCACTCCTTCGTTTCATTTTTACGGTAATTAGAACCTTTGTGGAGGATCTTATCATTCGGAGTCCGTCCCGTACACAATTAAAGAAGGAAGAACGGTACGCGTCCACCTGTCCCAAGACTTGTTTCCGTGAGATTAAATTATCCGTCAATCTCCCCACCCTCAGAATCCCCGTCCGGAAAGACATACTAATTATTGTTTTCGTTCATTTCTTTGTCAAGGTTGTACCTCAGTCTTAACCGAAGAAGAGACGTTTTCTCGTGAAGGACTCACAGTGATCACCTTTTCTTGGGTGAAGTCACATCCTCAGTATTCTCTGAGCCCAAACTAGGGACCCAGACCTTCTAGGGGACCTCCTCCCGTACCGTTGGGTGACATCATAAGAACGGACCTGTCTTCTCGGGCCCCCCGATGCCAGGAAGACCAGTGTGTCCCAGCCTGTGTTGACTGACTTCGCGGAATCGTACGTCCGTGATGTCGTCTTCCTGCGTGTCATTTCTTCGACGACGACGACGATTCAGCGAAGTCGGCACAGGCTGAGACACGTTGGGGGATCTGGCGTCGGGTGATCCGAGACGGTAGGGACCCTAAGAGGTCCGTTCTTGTGGTCTCACCCCTGTCATTTCTTCGTCGGAGTCATTTTGTCCCATGCACGAGCACTACCTCCGGAATAGGTCAGTCAGTCAGTTGGCTATTCGGGAGGTGGTGCTCGTGCATGGGACAAAATGACTCCGACGACGAAATGACACACAGAAGACTCCGTCACGCACGTACGGCTCCTCGAAACCGGTACATACTGAGACGTAACCCAACAGTCAACGACCTGACGACAAAAACCTAAGTCAGAGAGCAACAAATCAACGAGTCAGTACAAACTGAAACCCTAGTGGTCCTAGTGTTCCAGGAAGAGACAGGTACCTTAAGAGGTCCGTTCTTCTGACATCCAACGGTAGGGGAAAAGGTCCCCTAGAAGGGTTGGGTCCCCAGCTTGGACACAGTGGACGTAGCGTCCGTCTAAGAAATAGTGACTCAGTGGTCCCTTGGGGAATTAACCCATGTTTCTTACGAAAGACCCCTTCCCAGACCGGACTCTGGTTTGATTGTACTAACGGGATTTTCCACCCGAATTCGTCCCTTCCGTCACAACATTTCACACACCCACGAGTCTCACCCCCATGATTCGTCGATTTCCACCCCTCCACGGACCTATATTTCCCACGACTCCTCTTATTTCCGTAGACTCGATCGCACCTGGGTGGTCTCCAAAAGTCTGGTCCGTCACTATGTCAAATTTTTCGTTACACATCACTTGTGAGACCCACTTCGTACCTCTACCAATCTTACTTCATCTCACCCACGTCCCTTCTGGAGTCCGAATCGGATACCCTCTTTATTATCTCCGGACTTGCGCAATGCCTTAGGCTCGAGTCGGACGAGTGACGTGCCGTCCTTAAGCCTTAAACCTCTAATCTTTTTCGTTCGTCTTTTGGACCTCTACAATAAAGTCAGTGACGGTTTTTCCCTGTACTGAGTCGGTCAAATAAATGTATTAGATCATGACTCGAGAATGATTGTTCTGAGACGTTTGTGAATCCCAACTAGTACACGATGCATAAAGTAGTGTAAGACTTATATTCCAACTCATTTTAACAATTCTTCCAAACAATGTACTAAATCAAATCTCTAGTACAAACTTGAACTTTCATCAAATGCTCAATTTGATAGGGAGTACACGACGTATTTATCTTAACCCGTCATAATTCTTATAGGTCTCTGCGTTGTACTCTGGTTCACAGACGGAAACAGAAGATGCCAAAAACTGACTACGTACGTAGTTATAACTTTTTGATACGGAGGTACGGCTCTCCGGGGATGTCTCAACGATCCTTTGGGTTATTGACAAAACATGGTAGGACTCTAAAATTAAGGAAAGATCACGTTGTGTTACTTCTCATCAACTTACAAAATTTGTAAAAACCTTTTGTTTCATGACGTTCAGAAATTTTCAGACAAATTTTAAAGAATATCGTCATATGTATAATTCCTTTAGAGTAATATTTTAAGTGGAAAGAATTTTAGAGACAACACTTTTTATTGACGATTGTTAAACAGATAGGTCTAGTGAAAATATATGTACATTGATAAAAGATTCTATGAGAAACTTTCTCTTCATTAAAATACATAGTTTGTCCTTTCTTACCTACTATGATAGTACTTTTGTTTCAATGTAAAGTAAGATTACTACCATCACAGTCACGACTTTTGTACTTAATCCTCCTAACCTTGAAAATGAGTCAAATCTGCAGAGTCACTACGGAAGAACTGAAAAATTAAACTAAAAATATTTTATTTTTGAACTTCGTGTCTCATTGATCCTCCAAAATTAATAAAAAAGATATCGTTTAAAGTAAGAACGGAGGTATAAAAACTCGACAGAACTAAGTAAACTTTACCTTAAGAGATAGAATCTAGTAAACATACCATAAGTAAAGGTCTGGTCAATCTACGTCCGTTGTCAATATCATCGACATCTATCCTCTAGAAGTTTATCGTCCTGGAAGACTGTTTAATTACGAGAAAAAGTTGTAAGGATTTTAACTAGTTTGAATGTTAGGTCAGTGGTCAATAAAAGATGATTACACGTTCCTTGGGTCGTTCTCTATTTTCCGTGTTAAAGGGGTTTGGGACTACCTCGATTACTTAGTCCCACATGTAAAATTTTTAAAAGAATTTTTATGTTCCACCATACCCTTCTATTCAAGTGACTACAGACCTTCTACTCCGTTTTTGGTACCTCGGACTCAGTTAAAGTGTCATTTCAAATATTTTCCCTTTTATTTTTTTATCATATGTAACTCACGACTTGCTCACCATTATGTCTATCGTCTTTCATTTCATGACACTCGTAAGGTCCTTCTGTCTTTCTTTTTAGTGACATCAGACTTTTCTATCGTCTTACGGAATTCACTTACTTCGTCCTGACCTTGACTCAATAATCTTCACTATCTTTCATAAGTAAGTCTCTTAACTTATAATTAGTCCTCTTAATCAACATTAATATGTATATTCATAGTTTAGTATGGTAGATTTGATCTTTATACATGTACTTTACCTCTAACCCCATCATACCTGAAACCCCCTACCATTCATCAAGTAAACCCGACTTAGTCTCTAAAACCGCCTCTTCCGTTACCGTTGGGTAAGGTCAGGCACGGACCGTTTAGGGTACCTGTCTCCTAGGACCATCGGATGTCAGGTACCCCAGTGATTCTCAGCCTGTGTTGACTCGCTGAAGTGAAAGTGCGAAACCTCTTCCTTTACCGTTGGGTGAGGTCACAAGAACGGACCTCTTAGGGTCCCTGCCCCCTCGGACCACCCGACGGCAGACACCCCAGTGTGTCTCAGCCTGTGCTGACTTCGTTGAATCATCGTCATCGTCGTCGTCGTCGTCGTCGTCGTCTCTAAAACCTACCGCATAGTAATTATAAACGACAAATTGTTTGGTTGGGTTTGAACTCTCCGACATTTTGTTGCTAGCACACAATCAAGTGCCAGGACAGACCCGAGTCAGGACCCCGACGTCCACCATCCACACCCCGACCCGGACACAAGGTCCCACCGGCACACAACCCGTGACCATCGACAACACGAGTGTGGAGTCGGGAGAGAATACAGTACGTGTACCACTGCCCACCGTCCCCAGGATCACCCGGTCTCACCCTCGTCGTTGTGGAGGGCTTCGGACCGACGCCCTCCGAGTCGTCCTGAGTCCGGTGTCCGACAACCGGTCTTCGTTCCGGTCGAAGAACAAATCCTCTTCAACACATCTCTCAGACACAGGTCAAAAACAACAACAAAAAAATTTTAATAAAAACCTACACGACCTAGAGACAACGAAGGACCACAAAAAGATCAACGTCGTTCGTCCCCCGCTAGGAGAGATCAACGTCATGCGACCGGAGAGCGCCACCAAAGAGGACAACGCCTCGTGTCCAAGATCCCGTGTACTCGAGTCGTCAACGCCGAGGTCCCGAGGTCTCGTGTCCGAGTCATCAACACCGTGTGCCCGAATCGACGGGACGTCGTACGCCCTAGAAGGGTCTGGTTCCTAGTTCGTGCACAGAGGACGTGACCGTCCGTCTAAGAAATGGGGACTCGGTGGTCGCTTCGGTACACAGGTCAAAATTAAACGACAAACTAGTCACGTGAATTTACACTATTTTCGAATCCTACGACGTACTTGTATTTACCAGAACTTATATTGAACTGAAAAGAAAGTAAGAGTTTAGATAACCGAAGTTGGAATGATTGTAAAATAATGTTGACTATTAGGTACACATAATTCGGAGAACATTCCCGATTATCCTTCCTAGTATATTACCGACTATTATGTTAAGAAGTACAACCAAACAAGACAACCTTACAGAGTAACCTTTTGGTCGTTACTTTAGTAGTAATACCTCTTAAACCTGACCTAAATGAAAATTAAAACGAGACACAAATAAAAATGTCACACTTGTCCCTCTCCCCCCATCTCCCCTCTCTCCGTTCGGTGTACATAGTAGTAGAATCGTGAACCCCGGGGAAGGTCCAGTAGAAAGTCCGGACTTTCAGTCCCAGCCTACTACGTCTCCAGCTTCACTATCTCGACGAATTGTCTTTGGTCACACACGTAAACTTTGAAGTCTAGACGTAAGTAATGTGTAAACTGAAATGTGTATTGTTTTACAACCCAATAGTGTTTCTTTTGTATGTCACTGTCTGACCACGACACGTTTGAAAATATCACATTTATCATTCTTTTTTTAAATTCAAAACACATTATCAAGTAAATGTCTGACTTAAATGTAAAATTAACAACCGACAAGTTTGACGTCAGAATGATATTCCGTATTCATCACTTGTCTGGATAAAAATACACACATTAATGTGACCTAAAAAAAAGGGAATATCCATTCTTTCTCGTAGTAATATAAGTATCAAACAAGGTAGAAAATACGTACATTACCTATGATCAAAACAATGTCATTCAACAATTGGTGTTCTTCCTCTGAAAAAAAGTTAAGAATACCCTAACATGACTTAAACTTCACTTCACTTCACTTCAGCGAGTCAGCACAGGCTGAGAAACGCTGGGGTACCTGACATCGGATAGTCCGAGGAGGCAGGTACCCTAAAAGGTCCGTTCTCACGACCTCACCTAACGGTAAAGGAAGAGGTCCCCTGAAAGGGCTGGGTCCTTAACTTGGGCCCAGAGGGCGTAACGTCCGTCTGCGAAATAGGACCCTCGGTAGTCCCTTCGGGTCATGACTCAAATTTGGTAGAGTTTTTTAGTCAATCGTCTTTGACACAACCCTAAAAACAAACCTCGAGACCTATAGATAAAAACGAAAATCTCTCAAAAATTTATAACGATAAGTCGTAATTAAGAGAATCATTAGATTCATCTTCAAAGTATCCGATGTTTAAACTTTTATTCAATATCTTAAAATTCTACAGAAGAATTTTAATACATTATTGAAACTGAAAAAGTCTTCCCTTTATTCGTCTCTATTTCATTCTTTACAGAATTTCTATTATAACTCCAGTTGTAAAACCATACAAATTTTGATATATTTAACTGTCATAAAAAAGAGGAAAACTTAACAGTAGTTTTAAATAACGAATCTTTATAAAAATTCTAAAGTTATTTTCAGTGTTTTAGTTTAAATTATTTTTAAACCTTAATATCTTCGGACCTGTGTTTTACACAGTCTTAAGTAGTCGTACACGGGTCATTATCCTTAAGGTTCACACAAAGACTGTGGTACCCTTCGTACTTAATTACACCGGAACTTAATCTGACTACATTGACTGGAAAGTCTCTGAGATCGGTCCAAGTCAAAATTTGTAGACGGACCTATTATTTTTAGGAGAATCCAAGAAGGTTGAGTACACTCTTATGACAATAAGGTTTATTATAACTCTTCGAAGGTCACGAGACTTTGCTTTAACATAACTTATCCTACACATAATCATAAAGACAAAGATGTCTCCGCGTGTGTGTGTTTGACCCTGGTGACTCAACCTCAAAGTAATGGGACCAGGGGTCATTTCAGGACAAAGGGGGTGTGGGACACCAGGGAGACTTGTCAACTCCACAGGACTCCCACGACGGTCGGAACCTCGTCTACGAGTCAGGTAAACACAAAGTAAAAGATCTAAAGTGGTCTCCAAACTCATAGTGATGAGGACTTGTCTACTAACTTTTCCGGTTTCCCCTTTGACGAATAAACGGTACGTTTAAATGGGAGTCAGGCCTTCTGGTCCCGGGTGACCTGTAGCTCACCGACGACAGTGGTCGGCTATTAGTCTTCCACCTAGTTCACCATTCACGACGAGTGAGCCATCTACAGCCCCCTTGGACACAAACCACAGACAGTGACACAACTATGGTATCCACCCCCCTGTACCCCTCGACACTTCCTTCGGACTCTGAAGGAGCCGAACGTCACATCCCCTCTTTCCGTCTACGAACCTTTCATTCGTGGGACTACATTACCTCACTCTACCTATTCACTGAAGTCTAAAGTCTCCTTCCTCTCCAATGGTCTGAAGAATGTCTCCTGACGTCCCTTCTTCCCCTCGAACTCGTACAAGACTTTTAGACCGGAACCTTTATACACACCGGGTCCCCGGACCCTCCACACATGTCTCGTCCGAACAATCAGACGTCCCTTCACACACTGTACAGTCCCCGTGGCCCCATTTGACCTACAACACTTTCCAATGTATCTTAACTTAAAGGTTCAAAGTGTGTCCCTAAGGTAGTGGTCATATTCCCAGTTTAGATTGTCTCCACACTTCCATGTATAATAATGTCAGATAAAGGGTATAAAAACGTTGAATTTATAGGACATACAACTTACGGAATTTTTTGTTTTATCGTCAACCGGGAGGTCTAGACACTCAAGACGCAACCACCTAATTTGGTTAGTACCTAACTTTTGTAAGTCCTTTTTTTTTTAAGGTCTTACAAGGTCTGTCGTTTTGAACTTGAAGGGTGTACGGTCGTCATTAAATGTATCGTGAATGTGACATAATTCATAAGATCTATTTCCATTAGACCTATTTCATATACCCTATTACCTATTCACTGGAGTCTAAAGTCTCCTTCCTTTTCCAGTGGTCTGAAGAATGTCTCCCGACGTTCCTTCTTCCCCTCGAACTCTTACAATACTTTTAGACCGGAACCTTCACACACACCGGGCCCCGGTACCCTTTGCACATTCCTCGTCCGTACTATCAAGCGTCCCTATACGCACTGTACAGCCCCTACGGTAGGATCCGGTAGATCTATTTCTATGCCCTCCTACGTATACGAAATGGTAGAATGTTCATGCAGTCTGAAGGGACCACCGAGTCACCATTTCTTAGGTGAACGATTATTACGTCCTCTGTGTCCAAGCTAAGGACCAAGTCCTTCTAGGGGACCTCTTTACCGTTGTGGACGAGGTCATAAGAACGGACCCTTTAGGGTACCTGTCTCCTCGGACCACCCGCTATCAGGAACCCCAGTGTCTTCCCAACTTATACTGAAATCGCTGATTTGTTGTTGTATACATCCGGTAGAATAAACTCCCTCGACTCATAGACCCCTAAGACCGTAGACTCCTTCCCTTCCCCTTTTCTCTCCTTCAGGATCTTGGTTGGGGGTTGGGGTACCAATGACTCCCTACTGACATAACAATGTCTTAGAAAAGATCAATGTGAAATTGTCCCTGGATTACATCTTTTGGGGTAACCAGACACTGGGTATTAGTCTCCGTAAAAATATTTCCACTATTCCTCAATTTTTTTATTAATTCCGTGCGAACCGGTCACTTCCGTCCTATGTGCACCTTCCCAAAGATAATCGACAAGAGAACATACGATAAGACATTCTGTTCGAGTGCTGAAGGACAATCAGTGGTCAAAGGTAATTGGCACACCCCGAGCTAAAGTCGGCGTAGACGTTTATGTACATAGTGTGAAACGGAAAATTACCATTGTATTATAAAGTGAAGTAAATCTTACGAAGTATAATCGAAACAGACTGTATGAATTTACAGTTGCAATTGTTTATGATAATTTGGTCCTTCTCTTTTTCTTCAAGTTTACAAACCTCATTACATGGTTTAAGTCTGAGTTTAACTTCTTTCAATCCCTTTTGGTGATCTGGTAAGTCCATACTGGATTTAGTTTAGGGAATACTAATATGTCACCTTCACTCTTTATCTAAATTCCCGGATCTAGACTATCTATCTCACGGACTACTTGACACTTTACTCCAAGCACTGTAACATGTCCTCTGTCCCTAGTTCTGGTAGGGGTACCTTTTCTTTACGTTTTTTCGTTTTACCGACAGACCCCTCCGGAATGTTTATCGACACTTTTCTTCTCTCCGCTTTTCGTTTCCTCTTTTCTATATTCGTAGACTTACGTCTCAAGGTTTCTTATCGTTCTTCTCTATTCTTTCGGAAGAAGTCACTAGTTGCGTTTCTTTATCTCCTTTTCTTGTCTTACCCTTTCCGATCTCTAGAGAAGTTCTTTTAATCTCTATGGTTCCCTTGTGAAGTACGTTTCTACCCGAGTTATTTCTTGTCCTTACCAGACCTGGATTGTTTTCGTCTTCTATAATTCTTCTCCACCGTTCTTATGTGCCTTTTTGACATGTTTTTTCTAGAAGTGTTGGGTCTATTAGTACTACTATACTCGTAATTAGATCTCGGTCTGTAGAACCTTACACTTCAGTTCACCCGGAATCTTTCGTAGTGATACTTGTTTCGATCACCTCCACTACCTTAAGGTCAACTCGACAAAGTTTAGGACTTTCTACTACGACACTTTCACGACGTGAGTTATACGGTCGTTTAAACCTTTTGAGTCGTCACCGGTGTCCTGACCTTTTCCAGTCAAAAGTAAGATTAAGGTTTCTTTCCGTTACGGTTTCTTACGAGTTTGATGGTGTGTTAACGTGAGTAGAGTGTGCGATCATTTCATTACGAGTTTTAAGAGGTTCGGTCCGAAGTCGTTATGCACTTGACACTTGAGGGACTACAAGTTCGACCAAAACCTTTTCCGTCTCCTTGGTCTCTAGTTTAACGGGTGTAGGCGACCTAGTACCTTTTTCGTTCTCTCAAGGTCTTTTTGTAGATAAAGATGAAATAACTGATACGGTTTCGGAAACTGAAACACCTAGTGTTATTTGACCTTTTAAGACTTTCTCTATCCTTATGGTCTGGTGGACTGGACGGAGAACTCTTTACACATACGTCCAGTCCTTCGTTGTCAATCTTGACCTGTACCTTGTTGTCTGACCAAGGTTTATCCTTTTCCTCATACAGTTCCGATATATAACAGTGGGACGAATAAATTGAAGATACGTCTCATGTAGTACTCTTTGTTACCTGACCTTCTTTGTGTTCGACCTTAGTTCTAACGACCCTCTTTATAGTTATTGGAGTCTATACGTCTACTGTGGTAGGAATACCGTCTTTCACTTCTCCTCGATTTTTCGGAGAACTACTTTCACTTCTTCCTTTCACTTTTTCAACCGAATTTCGAGTTGTAAGTCTTTTACTTCTAGTACCGTAGGCCAGTGTAGTGAGGTACCCTTTATCTACCCCTTTGTCATCTTTGTCTGAAATAAAACCCCCCGACGTTTTAGTGACGTCTACCACTGACGTCGGTACTTTAATTTTCTGCGAATGAGGAACCTTCTTTTCAATACTGGTTGGATCTATCATATAAGTTTTCGTCTCTGTAATGAAACGGTTGTTTACAGACAGATCAGTTCCGATACCAAAAAGGACACTAGTACATACCTATACTCTCAACCTGACACTTCTTCCGACTCACGGCTTCTTAACTACCAAAACTTGACACCACAACCTCTTCTGAGAACTCTCAGGGAACCTGACGTTCCTGTAGGTCGGTCAGGTAAGACTTCCTCAAGTCGGGATCCTAAAGAAACCTTCCTGACTACGACTTCGACTTCGAGGTCATGAAACCAGTGGACTACGCTTCTCAACTGAGTAACCTTTTCTGAGACTACGACCCTCCCTAACCCCCGTCCTCCTCTTCCCCTGCTGGCTCCTACTCTACCGACCTACCGTAGTGACTGAGCTACCTGCACTCAGACTCACTTGAGACCCTCTACCACTACCTGTCCCTCCAGACCCCACGACGCTAAGTTCCCCAGTGTTTCTCAGCCTGTGATGACTCTCTGACTTGACTTGACATGATATATACATATATATATATAAACCTTCCCTTTAAAAATGAACACCAAGTAGAGTTTTTTTCCCTAATAGGTCCGTCGTCAATCACCGACTTAGTCACGTCAATCCATTAATTAACAAAAACCGTTTATGTTCATCACACGGGTACAACAAAAACACTTCCTTTTTTAATTCCACGAAAGGACTCAACATTCACCGATCCCGGTGAGGGAGGTTCCTATATAGAGATGGGACTAAGACTATACTCTTGAAGGAAGAGAGGGACTTCCTTTTCTTTAACTCGGGTTGAGGAGGACAGATGAGTCGGGTCTATGGGACAGGGGGAGGGTAGAACGAGAAGTAGGGAGGGGAGAAGGGTACTGTCACGGTTATGGGACTTGAGTCCGAAGACGGACTCGGGGACGTGCGGGGAGTAACGAAACGGTCACTTCACGGGTGGAGGAAATCTTAGGTCCTGAGACCAAGGTACCAACTCTACGCTCTTACCTCTCGTGTCTAGGACCGAATTCCGAGTCCCCACTTCGGGACACTGTTCCACGGAGAACTCTAGTTTTTTCGGTCACACAGGACCTCGGAACACAAAGGTAAGTCCCTTCCTCTTAGGTTCCTGAAGAAACGATTCACCCTCCGGGTTCGGTGTGTCAGGTGTCCTGACTCTCTGTTTACACTATCACCCACGACCCGACTTCACAGGTAAAGACCCAATTCTGTGGATCGGACATTGGATTTCGTGTCATTTATTCCGGTTTTCTTTCTTCTCAATCCCTCTCTAACTACGTATCCTCCTACACACGTATCTTAATGTTGACATAATATTACGAACGATTTAGGAAGAACATTATAAAAATTCGATCGTCCGTCACACTACCCCCGGACCCGACCTCTTTAAAGGGAGGAGTAAGGGACGTACTAGAGAAATTAGTCGTCAATACTACATGAGTAAGTGAATGGCACACGACCCGAAATATACGAAATATTTGGGACCTGTCCCAAAATATATGAAATTAATATATATGAATGAATTCAAAATTTTGTTGTGGGGTCTTACTTCTAGTAATATGTAAGCTCCTCCTCCTTTTCCTCCGGGTCCTTAAACTTCCTTGTACGGGTCCCAGTGTATCGACCGTTGTTTGTGTCGTCCCCAAAACTCGGGTCTAGAAAGGGCTGATGAGGAGGGTGGGCGGCACCCTCCACAACTGGGCAGACCTAATAGAATATGTCATAGTACATGACGGAGGGTATAAAGTATTCGGAGACAAAGGAGTATACATTTGATTCTTGTCCATGTGAACGAAGAGTCCCAACACTATTCTTAAAAGACTTTTATGACATACCAAATCACAAAAGACTCAAATGTTCAGTATGTCTTTACAAGTACATCCGTCGGACGTTACGGTCTGGCCTACCTACACCAAAGGTAGCGTCGCCATAACTCTCTCAACCAGACACTGTCAGTGACGGAAGGCGTGCCAATTTTGCAATTTACACCTAGCACGGAGGTAGGGGTAACCCGACATTTTTCCTTAGTTTTAACGGACCATGTACAATGAAGAGGTAAAGAATCGATGACAAACATTTTAACAAAAGTACTCTTGTACTGGTGTAATCAAATGTTTGTACTGACTGGCACTTCTGTATAAACAGTCCGGGAGGAACTTTCCGACCCGAAGGTGCACCGAGTCACCATTTCTTAGGCGGACGGTTACGTCCTCTGAGGTCAAGCTAGGGACCTAGTCCTTCTAGGGGACCTCTTCCTTTACCGTTAGGCGAGGTTATAAGAACTGACTCTTTAGGGTGCCTGTCTCCTACGACCGTCCGACACCAAGTACCCAAGTGTTTCTCAGTCTGTGCTGAATCCCTGACTGCTGATCCCGGAGGATCTTTCCGCACACACATACACATTTTTACTCCCCAAGTTTCATAGTACCCAACTTGAAGGACCGAAAAGTGTTGTCCTCTCAGGTACCCAATTATGTCTCCTTCTATGTAAATTCCTCAAGAGTCATGACGACAACTGTCCACCTACACCCGCCTCTACCTCGTTCATTTCACTACCGAACACAAATGCCTCGTTCAGTCGACACCTGGGAAGTTGACGAAAATAAATGAATCGTTCGACGATAACTCACGAAGGAGTCACGACTGAGAATTATACATTCGTTTTCTAGAAATCACTTAATCCTCGCCCCCGTTGTACCATCTCCTCCACTACTTTCTTTTGGGTTCAGACACGAGACCTCTTTAAGGATGTGTATCACGGCTAAGGCTAGAATGACTTGTATGGTCTACTTACCAGACGTCCTACATACGACATCAAAAGACTAATAATAAATTCAAACCATGATAACGAGAAACTGGGAACCCAGAGTCTACCGGTCTTACTTCCTGAAGTACTCACTTATTTTACATACTTCATAAATTTAATTAAAAGTCAAGTCAAGTCAGCACTTCCCAGAAACGAAAATCAGAGACTTTTAATTAACCTTCCAGGACAATTGGTCCAACCCGTCTGTGTAGAATTGTCCAAATACTAAAATAGACAACATCAGACCTTGGAAGTTCACGGGGATCGAATCATATAATTCTATTTTTTTACAGAAACAACAACAATGACAAGAATTCAAGGTGTCCATTTAATAGTATTCGGGAGAAACCCCTCATCACCACCACCAACTATTGGACTAACATATGTCAACTAACCGTATGAAGAAAGAGACTCCGTCGACTTTTTGTCTCACGTATTCTTAAGTGTTTAGGTGCGAGAACACCCAGAGTGGCTTACCGAGCGTATCTCCTGACATAATAAATTAGTACAGCCCAGAACCAAAGGGGTAGACATTACTGGTGCAAAATTTTATGAATTCCTAGTATAACCGGAGAAAGACAAAAGAACTCTCGAGCAAACCTCTAAGATCATCCTCTCGTGTCGATGAGCAATTTGGGAACTGACTTCTGGCTAGGAGGAGATAGCCCCTACCAGAAGTCGAGGGTGGCACACACGTCGAAGCCCTCCCCGCGAGGACCTCACCACTCCCTCCCTCCCCGATTAGATCGGTCGGTCTAGTCGACTTAGTCGGGGCCACTAGTCACCCGACTGTCTACAACGTTTGTCTAGTGGGAGTGTAGGAGGAAGACAAAAGAATTGGACACCAAACTTATCAACATCTAAGGAGTCTTATAACACAAGAAAAAAACAAAAAAACCTAGGAATGTCATGACACCACATAGATCTTGAGGAAATTGTTCTGTCCCTCAAGTGAACGAACGAACAAAAGAGTAACAGAATAAAACCGAAAGATAGTCTAATAAAATATAAGGCCTCTGTTTTAAATACTACTGATGATAGTTCTAGACTTTCCTGCTCATGTAAAATGTTCATTACTAGAGTTTAGACCACTGCGAAGTTATTTACACTGTTTAAATGTCAACAGGCTATAACCGTGTATAGTCACGTTTCACTTTTTTCGAGGACCACAACCTTTATTCTTCTAAGTCGACTGTCAAGAACCATTCAATGAATAATTGTCCCATTCCCTAGTGTCATGACATCATCGTCGTAAATGCACTCTGTTTTGAATCTTAAGATCTCATCATTCAAATTTATAAACTGTATGACAGGAGTTTATCGTATTTTGTATTTCGACCGTTAAAAAAAATTATCTTTTTTATTCACTTGTCGAAGAAGCACTTCAAGTACTTTCGTAAACTATCATTTACTTCCTCCAGACACTATACCCTCTACTTGGTATTCCGTCCCCATCCCCTAGGTCTGAAAAACGGAACAAGAGTCCAAACGGGACCCTTAATTTATCTTGTAAAGGACCCGGAGTCGGATGTAAAAACTTTGTATTTTTATTATTAGTAATTTAGAGATACGTCAGAGTAAGTCGAGTTTTAACACTGCACACGAAATTCGAAATAGTTTGGCGTACAGGGTTCCTTATTTACTCTAAAGATACTGTCGATTAACCTCATAAATCTCATCTCGTCTACCTTATACCATCGACCTTATAACTTAACCCCATTCCGATAATCTGGAGCCTGTCAGGAAATTGAAGAGACTCGTAGTACTAGAAAAGTAGGAATTTTCATTCCTCCGATCTGTCTACCGGCGATCCTACATCGAGAGGTCCTGTCAATTCTTCCTCTTATTCATGTTTGACGAAACACTTGTAGTATCTGACTTTTCAAATGATAGGAAGAGATCTAAGGCACCAGTGCGTGTTCGTGGGAATTCGGGACGTTTGACTCTTTGAGACTTTCCATAATGAGTCTTTGTATGAAGATTTTAGAACGACACCATCGAAACGGGTTTTCATGTTACTCGACGGTACATATCTTAGAGTCATCAGACCGTGATAATATACTGTCTTTTAAGAGCACACTGGATTCCACAGTCCAAACCCCTTATGAACCCCTGGGTGAAATGTTTCCTCTACGACTGACGACTTTAACGGAAGGTATAGGGACCTTTATTGAGTAGACGTGTCAGAGGGAGTGTAGTTGAAGATGGAAAACAAGGAAAATTAAATCTCTTGACTCGTCCCCAATTCACAGTCTAAGGTCTGAATAAATCCCGTCCAATCAAGTCAAGTCAGGTCAGCGAGTCAGTACCGGTTGAGACGCTGTGGTACTTGGTGTCGTGCGGTCCGGAGGGACAGGTAGTGGTTGAGGACCTCAGGTGGGTTTGAGTACAGGTAACTCAGCCACTATGGTAGGTTGGTAGAATAGGAGACAGCGGAGGAAGAGGAGGACGGGAGTTAGAAAGGGTCGTAGTCCCAGAAAAGTTTACTCAGTCGAGAAGTATAGTCCACCGGTTTCATAAACTCAAAGTCGAAGTTGTAGTCAGGAAGGTCACTTATAAGTCCTGACTAAAGGAAATTCTACCTGACCGCACTAGAGGAACGACAGGTTCCCTGAGAGTTCCCAGAAGGGGTCGTGGTGTCAAGTTTTCGTAGTTAAGAAGTTGTGAGTCGAAAGAAATATCAGGTCGAGAGTGTAGGTATGTACTGATGATCTTTTTGGTATCGGAACTGATATGCCTGGAAACAACCGTTTCATTACAGAGACGAAAACTTATACGATAGATCCAACCAGTATTGAAAGGAAGGTTCCCCATTTGCAGAAAATTAAAGTACCGACGTCAGTGGTAGACGTCACTAAAACCTCGGGTCTTTTTATCGACCATCTCTGATTAAAAACACGTAGGGTCGTTGTTGAGGGTCCCTCAACTATCCCGTCAGAAGACCGTTGTAGTAGCTCCCGCAGGACCATTCTCCGTGAGATACGACTCACCTTGAGTTAAGTCTTATACAGACACTATACTTTCGTTCACTTGGATTTCTCCTTGACCCTTTCCGTTATACCATTGTAACCTTTAAGATCGGAAAACACAGAGGTAAGTCGTTTACACCTCAACAGAAAGAAAAAATATTTACACCTTCGACCATTTTCAAATTATTGAACAGACTTGAATAGGGTCTGGCACCGTATGGACTTTAATATTGGGACTCACATAGAAGGAAGACCGAAGGGGTCACTAAAGTCTGTCATTTCTTAGACGGACGTCACGTCCTCTGTACCCAACCTAGGGACCCAACTCTTCTAGGAGACCTCCTCCCTTAGCGTTGGGTAAGGTCATAAGAACGGACCTCTTAAGGTACCTGTCTCCTCGGACCGCCCGATGTCAGTGACGAAAGGTCCTTCACAACTCAATCCTATATATACCTTAAAATTGACCAAGGACTATATGGTTCGTCTAATATGTACAAACAGTCTTAATAAATGACACCTCAGGGAGAAACTACCCCCGTCCATGTGACCCTCCCTACACTAACCGTGTACAAGGGTTTTCTCTACACCTGTCTATGAGACACATAGACACACACACACACATACACACTCTCTCTCTTTCTAGAGCATCCCCGACAGTATCTGAGACCGGTCCGTGTGGGCTCCGTCGTCGGTACTGACAGCCCGTCCTCCCTACCGGAAAATGAAATTTGGAGTGTGGAGACTGTAGAAGAACGAGTCGGACCTACCCACCCTTCGCGACTGTGACATTGAGGAAAACAATCGAGACAGACCCTAGTGGTACCGTTCGTTCGAGACCACAGTTTGGTTCCTCCCTCCCTCTCTGACTCACCCTCCACTCCCCTCTCCCCTGTCACTACCGACTTCCCCCTTCGTCCTTACTGGAGACTGGCACTCCTACTGGAGACTGGACCACTCTGACAGAGTCTCGGTCTCCTCTTAAAGAAGTAGAGAGGAGGTATAAAAGTCTACTCAGTCCTGGTGACACCATCTTTTGTGATCTTCAAAGAGAGCTTTCACTCTCGACCTATCTTTGAATTAAACAAACGAAAAAAGGACTTTTATGACGAATCCGTCAGACCTCCTTTCTACTTTGTCCTACGGAATATCTCTGGTCTGACAGGGCACCTCGAAAACTAACGAAGTGAGAGTCTCCGAGTCGGACTATGAAGCGAAGCTAAACGAACAGACCTTAGACATCTACGGTGGTACCACAGGGGTATCATTACTTTCGAACAAGTCCCTGAAGGGACCACCAGATCACTAATCCTACGACTCGAGGGTTACGTTCCCAGCGTCGAAGGTAGAGACCAACCCCTTGATTCTCGGTGCACCGTGTCGGTTTTTCGTCAATTCCTTTTTTCTTTCGAACAAGTCTCGGGACCAACGACATGTCTGTATTTACCCCTACTGACAATCGACGGACCCACACTCCCCATCGCACAACGATAGGGTACGAGACAACGATCCCGGGCGGGACGAGAAAGTCTACGTGGTTGACATGTACACCTACGTTGAGTTATTTCTTCGACCTGTACCCACTACTACTGTTCCCAATCATACCACCGACGAGTGACGGTCGTGGAAGGGACCCTTGAGGTCTTTTTGGACAATGACCCGGGAAAACCATATTTATCTGAACCGATAAAACCACATATATCACATGAGTCTGACGTGGGCGTGGTGTTCTTCCTGTACACGTCCCTAAGTCAGTTGTGACCCTAAATAAACAAAAAAAAAAAAAAGTGAAAAATAAGACTTATTAAAATCAAAATGTCTGTTCAACGTTTTGATCGTCTTTCAAGTACTCTTACATGGGCAATGGATTAAAAAGGATTCCTATTGTAAAAAGTTTTAGTATTATGTTGATGATTTTGGTTCTTTAATCATAACTTCGATATGACAATTGATACCCGGATTAAACTTGAAATGTCGAAGGGTAATTACGGGAAAACAAGGGCCCAGTTCAGCTTCCAGGTACGACTTAACTACAGGGGAGATCAGAGGAGTTCAATTACAGTTCCCTGTACACAATAAGACAGAATAACAATTGGTACTAGTGAACCAGATTTAAAATAGACTATCTAAAAAGGTAATATTTTAATGATTAAAAGGGAGACCCTAACTTTTTATGGAGGGGGGTGGTTTAGGGGTTATGGTCGAGAAACATATATTTTATTTTCAAACTTTTGGAGTTTTTTTTTTATGATCGGGAAAAGTATATATTTTCAAACTTTTGAAATTATTATTATTGTTTTTATCATCGAGAAACATATATTTTATTTTCAAACTTTTGAATTTTTTTTTAGGGTCACCCCCTCGGTGAAACTCTGAAACGTTTATAGGAAAGAGGAGTTTGAAAAACGGATAACTAAAAATGGTAGATACGTACCTAAAGTGGTCTTCATCTCCATAAAACTTGGTTCGTTTTTATGATAAGGACCCACCTACTGTACCACTATTTTCATATAAGACAGGGTTTATCTCTAAATCTCATAAAAGACATCAGACTCCATCACCGGGGATCGAACCTCCCCACTACTATATTGTGTGTCTACCTTGTGTCGTAATGATTTAACCACCCTACGGTTGGTTCACGTTCAACTTTCAGTATCTAGAAGTTGACTCTTCCTAATAAATAACCAAAACAGGGACTTGTACCACTGCCTACAAGACTCCTGTTACCGACCCATAGGACCTCGGGGTCTGGTTTCTTTATAATCTACTATTTTGAACTATAAACAAGGGAAAGACCAAAATAGAAAGTCAGGTCGTTCCACAGTGCCTAATTCTCAATCAGAAGGGATATAATCCTACCCATTTTAATAACACCAATCACCAACCCCAACGGTACATTTTCTGAACGTCAAAGAGGAGGGAAACCTTTCGTCCATCGGTGGAGATCCGTCCCAAAGGGTCCACAGTGATCACCATTTTTCGGGCGGACGGTTGTGTCCTCTGTAGTCTCCGAGCTCAAGTCAGGAACCCAACCCTTCTAGGGGACCTCTCCTATACCCTTGAGTAAGGTCATAAGGACGGACCTCTTAGGGTACCTGTCTCCTCGGACCACCCGATGTCAGGTACCCCAACGTGTCTCAACCTGTACTGACTTCGTTGAATCGTGTGGACGTGAGGATTCGTTGTGAGTCTTGATCGCAACCATTTTAGAACAAGACAACACCTACCTCATAGAACTTTAGAGTTTGAGTCACCTTGGGACTGAAGGACTCGTCGGTGACATTTATTGACGGGAAATAACCTATATAAACCCTCCCCCTGTAAAAGTCATCTTTTTTTCAAATCCCAATCTTACGATATAATGGTCATCTACGAACTACAGGTTTCGTAACGAAGTCATAGAGTGAATGACGAGTAGACACATTATTTCATAAATAACCATCAAACTTTTTTGTCTCTTGTTCTGAGTAAAACAACTTCTGAGTCCTACTTTAGCCTCTTCCGTTACCGTGGGGTGAGGTCGTGAGAACGGACCGTTTAACGTACCTACCTCCTCGGACCATCCGACGTCAGGTACCCCAGCGATTCTCAACCTGTGCTGACTCGCTGAAGTGAAAGTGAAAAGTGAAAGTACGTAACCTCTTCCTTTACCGTCGGGCGAGGTCACAAGAACGGACCTCTTAGGGTCCCTGTCCCCTCGGACCACCTGACGGTAGACACCCCAGAGTGTCTCAGCCTGTGTTGACTTCGCCGAATCGTCGTCGTCGTCCTACTTTATTAACACGTTTCGACTAAGTTTTCAGGTTTACTACATCACAGGTCCCGCTGACTATCTACACTTTTTCTTTGTCTGAACGAATCCTTTTAGTTGTTGTGTCAATTTACGTAGACAACTAGGAACAAATTTTTCACATGTAACGTTGTCTTATTGTCTGTTTCCCCTCTTTAGGTTAATTTAAAATCTTAATAGTTCTTTACACACTTCACTCTGGTACTAGTTGTGGGAATCAATTTCTCCGGGGTGACCCATACTGTCTGGGACAGTCGGTCTAAACCTTTTTGTCAAACTGTAAAAGAATATCTCAATTTGTAAGTGATTGGACTAAACTTTTTCCTTTTGTATATGGTCGTGAATGTTCGTCGCAACAACAAATATTGCCACGTTTTGACAAATTTTGGGTAAGTGTAAATAAAAATCATCACTTATTTACTTTCGGGTTGGCCTCGAACTTTCTGAGTTGTTTCTTTTTCGTCAGGACGATAGATAGTCTGACCCTCCCACCGACGTCTGTCAGTCCAGCTCCCAGACACCCTTCCAACGAGAGGGTTCCCACACCTCGCAACCATTTGAGACCGGACGCCGACAGAGGAGTGACAACGGGGGTCTCTGTGGACGTGATGAGGAGGACAGGACCCCCGAGTCCAACGACCTGACACGACGGAGGTCAAATTAGGGACGAAGAGGATTAGGACGGCGTCTTTGCCGTAGTCTAAGTCTTGACCAGAGACGAGAACGTCTGACAACGGACTTGGAAGTCTGAGAGAGCGACGGAACAGGTCACCGTACGGTGGTGAAGAGTGTCACGGACGAGTGGTCAGGTAGACCAAGGGCAACTGAAGTATGGACGAGGACCAGATTGATCTGAAACCATCATTGGGGATCTGTTTTGGTCACAAGTAGTTATAGACTTACTTTTTCGTTTAAATACAATGTCAGTTACCCTAGGTTGAGTTGTTATTCTTTCTTGTCTATTGACTATACATATGTTGTTGTACCTAGTTAACCTAGTTAGAGTTTTACTTCTCCTTAATTTCTCAGAGAACTACTCCTACTTTCCTCTTACTTTTTCGATCAAATTTTGAGTTGTACGGTTTTTTGATTCCAGTACCGTAGGTAAGGGTAGTGAAGTAAAGTTTATCTTTCCCGTTTACCTTCGTCACCGTCTAAAATAAAAGAACCCGAGGTTTTAGTGACGTCTGTCACTGACGTCGGTCCTTTAATTCTATGAACGAGGGACCTTCCTTTCAATACCGTTTAGATCTGTCGTATAATTTTTCATCTCTGTAATAAAACGGTTGTTTCCAGGTAGACCAGTTTCGATATCAAAAAGGTCATCAGTACATACCTACACTCTCAACCTGGTATTTCTTCGGACTCGTGGTTTCTTAACTACGAAAGTTTAACACCACGACCTCTTCTGAGAAACTCTCAGGGAACATGACGTTCCTCTAGTTTGGCCAGTCAGGATTTTCTTCAGTTGGGACTGAGGTAACCTTCCTGACTACGACTTCGACTTCGAGATTATGAAACCGGTGGACTACCTTTCTCGATTGAGCTACCTTTTCTGACTACGATTCTTTCTAACTCCCGTCCTCCTTTTCCCCCGTTGTATCAGATTCTACCAATCTATCGTAGTGGTTAAGTTACCTGTACTTTAACTCGTTTGAGGCCTCTATCACTTGTTGTCTCCTTGGACCGTACGACATCAGGTACCCCAGTGTTTCTAAACCTGTACTGATTCGTTGACTCTTCGTTGTTGTCTTCGGAATACTGTTTATTTTCTTCGTTTTCATGTACGACACATAGGGTAAATACACTGAGTGTCTCTTCGTCTTGGTTGGATATCACTAATACGTCAACTCGTTCTCCCATACTGGACGGTTCCACAATTGATCATGACTCCACCCAAGGTACATTACCTTGACAATCGTCGGAGAAATTTGTCATGGGGTCTCTCTGGACCTCATATTGGAGTCTTGACGGAAAAATATTGTGACGAGAGACTCCCCGAACCTAACGAAATTGGTACCTTACATTAACCGGAAACGACGAGAAAACACTCAACAGGGAAAATAGTCGAATGGAATAGAATTTGGGGGACTAACACCCGATTGTCTTCTAAATTGCCATGTGTGTGTGAGGTTCCCCCGATGTATGAGGACCTTTTGATACGATGTACAGTTCGAGGTTCACCTTATCCAAATCCTGACCTCCCCTTCGCAGGAACCCAGACTTCGTCGGGTCGGATGTAGTAAGAACGAAGAAATCCTACACGGGGTCCCTCCCCGTGTCTGGGCGTAGACTCGACGACGGACCGGAGAATGCGTTACCGACGAACGGACTCGAGTAAGAGCGGACAAGATTCGACCTGCGTCGATTCCTTTGACCGTAACCGTTGGGCAAAATCAGAAAGTCAGAACAGATGAGGTTTGGGTCCTGGCGACGAGAACTATATCGTCAAACGTTGTACGACACAAACAAATTTAGTTGTAATCTTCTGTCGGAAGACTTACCCTCTTTTATTATCGTTTACTTCGTTGACTGTCTGTTGATTAGAGTTTTTATATGTTCGTTGAATACGTCGAGTTCAGGTCTTTTTATTTGTTGGGTTAGTTTTTTACCCGGTTTCTTGATTTATCTGTAAAGAGGTTTCTGTATGTCTACCGATTGTGTACTTTTCTACGAGTTGTAGTGAGTAATAGTCTCTTTACGTTTAGTTTTGGTGTTACTCCATGGTAAAGTGTGGTCAGTCTTACTGTCGTTAGGTTTTCAGATGTTCGTTATTTACGACCTCTCCCACACCTCTTTTCCCTTGGGAGAATGTGACAACCACCCTTACGTTTGATCATGTCGGTGATACCTCTTGTTACACCTCTAAGGAATTTTTTAACGTTTATCTTGACGGAATACTGGGTCGTTAGGGTGACGACCCGTATGTGTGACTCCTTTGGTCTTAACTTTCTCTGTGCACATGGGGTTCCAAGTAGCGTCGTGACAAATAGTATCGGTCTGTACCTTTGTTGGATCTACAGGTAGTCGTCTACTTACCTATTCTTTCGACACTATGTATATGTGTTACCTCATAATGAGTCGGTAATTTTTCTTATGTAAACTTAGTCAAGATTACTCCACCTACTTTGACCTCGGCTAATATGTCTCACATCATTCGGTCTTTCTTTTTGTGGTTATGTCATATGATTGTGTATATATACCTTAAATCTTTCTACCATTACTATTGGGACATACGTTCTGTCGTTTTCTGTGTGTCTACAAATCTTGCCTGAAAACCTGAGACACCCTCTCCCTCTCCCACTCCCACCCTACTAAACCCTCTTACCGTAACTTTGTGCATATGGTAGTACATTCTTTGTTTAGCGGTCAGACACAAACTATGTCCTGTGTCCTACGAACCCCGACCACGTGCCCCTACTAGGTCTCTCTACTATACCCCACCCTCCACCCTCCCCACAAGTCCTAACCCTTGAGTACATGTGGGTACCGACTAAGTACAGTTACATACCGTTTTGGTTATGTCATAACATTTCGTTTTATTTCATTTTTATTTTTATTTTTTTTATTTAGTTGTACTCTTTGTATGTAAGGTAAAAGGACATACCTGAATATTGAATTACAGAAAAGAATCAATTCGGAAGTCCATGTGCTACAATGTAACTACCTAGTCTTCTTTAACCTTTACTGAAATTTGAGTTTACACTTGGTTTTCTTCCAAGTGAGGGTGATGCGATACTTACCGTCTTCAACAGGCTGAGTGTCTTTGACGGGCGAAGCACCAATGGTCCATGACGACTAATATGTGGAACTAAGACACGGTAGCTAAACTTGAATTCGGACCATCCTAAACATGTACATACATATCTACAAAATTAGGGGTTTCGGAAGTGAAAGGATCTGTCTCGTTAGTCCTAAGATTCCCTTAATCACAAAATATTACTGTTGAACCACAGTACATATTTACTTCTCTGTAAAATATTGACAAATCCCATAATATTAACTAAAGAAACCACACATAAAAATTAATGGCCATTATAACTACCTTTGAAGTAATAGTATTTAGTCACCGATTCGATGTTCTTCTCTACCTAGAACTCACAAAACCGAGCTAAGTCCAACTTCTATACCAATAAATGTGTACCGTGCAGATATTTTTGTTTGTTTTTGTTATCGACACACTGAGATTGGTGTCACTAAGTTTAACAAATTTAGACTAGCGAGTAGACACACAATATTAATTAGATAAGTTTGACTAATTGGGGGAGGTGCGGGACAGGAGAGAGGTGGAGACAGAAAAAGTCTGATTCTCCGACTTGTCACCCTGGGCAAATGAAAAGACAAAGAAGACAGACCCCCCTACTCTATGTAAAACGTCTAGAACGACGACGTGGATTCTCGAAAGTACAGTGCCTCATAAAATATTAGCCACACCGAGACAAAGTCTCTGAGACACGGACCGGTTTCGCAAGTACTAATGAAACCGAGACTGTACTTACTTGGTCTCCGCACTACCAAACGTAATCCCTCTATACGTGTACAGAACGACGCAAACAAGACGCAGAGCGAAGTAAAACAGAGTGAAAATGGACCTAACAGTTGGTTCATCCCAAACGGAAATGATCTTTGAGTCGTCAGACAATAGTATTCTTACCCAAAACGAGGGAGTTGGGGAGAAAGAAGTGTGTCTTTACTGCAGTAGACAATATAGACACTTTTTACGGTCACGGCTTATGAGGCCCTGTATGTCGACATGCCAGTCTTTGTCTCACCCGAGACTAGTCACGGACGACGTGGACCTACACCAAGGAGCATTCATAGAAGGGACACGAGACTATTCCACCAAAGCACTACAAATACGTCGGCGGAAACCAAGGTAGTCGTTCACACCCACTACCCGTCACCCTACGACGGAAACTAGTGTCGTGAGACCGAACCAATGAGCGAAAAAATTCTGTACCTTCCCTTTCTGCATGATGGAAAATAATGATTTTGGAAGTAATAACATCGTGGTAGTACCTCCGTTCTCGACAGTTCAATTAAGAACATGGTATAAATCGGTTACATTCATTCCGAAGGGACCACCGAGATCACCATTTTTTTAGGTGGACGGTCACGTCCTCTACTTTCTCTACGTCCAAGGTAGGAACCCGGTCCTTCGAGGGGACCTCCTCCCGTACCGTTGGGCGAGGTCCTAAGAACGGACCTCTTAGGGTACCTGTCTCCTCGGACCGCCAGGTATCAGGCACCCCAGCGTTTCTCCACCTGGGCTGACTTCACTAAATCGTACACACACTGATTCCTGTTTAATAAATCTTGTAAGAATACGGTTGGATCTATCGACACTTACCATTTTAGGAAGTCTCACTAAAATAACAAAAATAGGAACTTTATCGAATATGTCAAGTCTTCTTTCAAGCAAATCATCTAAAAGGGAACTGGTCTTTTTCGATCGATTGAACAGAGAATTTCAATTATATACGTCACTTTAGTTAGACAATAACACATAGTAACAGAAGTTATGCTGATCCATTTTTCATAAAAACAAAACACAACAAAAATGATAATACATAAAAGAACAATTGTAAAATAAGATCGAAGTTTGTCTCGACCCTGTCAACGCCCTCGACAATATCCTTGAAACGAACGCGAGCACGAGTAACGAGAATAACAGAAAACGACAGTATTTTTCGCGTCTCTTCTTTTTATGCTTTTCCTTCAAGTGGTACTATAGTCCATTAATTCGTGTGTCCTCAACTGACTATGTGACTTAAATAATGCAGGAATTTCGTAACCAAGAGAATTGGTAGACTTCGTAAACCGGCGCACTCTTGACCTACTTTCGACATCGAAAAGGGGAATTGTGTAAACTTTCGTAAAATTATGAATAAAGTTCACATACCTCGGTTGATTGGAGAGGGGATAAACCCCGGGATGAAATTCTTGGTGACGGCTTACCAATAGAGTTCCGACAAACGGAAGAGGGTTTTTTCATGTCCGCACTTCAAAAGTTCTTTACTTCTACAATTCCAACCAATCAAACAAAAAATTTCCAGACTAACATGGATCATCGATCAATTATCTAGATAACCGTTACACTAAATTAAGAAATTTTTATAAGATTTGGTCATCTAGAATTGATCTTCACTTAATATTGTAACTTAATATCTTGAACATTTTTATTGTTGTATACTGGTTTCATTGTGGGTCTTTTAACTGTAAACGACTCAGACCCCACCCCAGACCGTGAAAAGAAAAACTTCACATGGTCTTCACTGAGTTTATATATAAGATACAGTCACGAATAATACTTTTAAGAATACGGACGAAGAGTCAAAAAGGTTTGAATTTAGATGATTCAAAAGTCGATTTCAGAATCTACTCATCGAAAGTATTATTTTTCCTATAAAATAGAACAAGAAAAGAAAACCAACTTTATAGACATCCAAATAACTGATACTTCATAATGTGCTGATATTGGTCTAATAGATCTAGTCACTATGATCTTATACCTTTATAAACTTCAAACAAGAAACACTCTGTTGCAATATCTCAGTACGTAAAAACTTTTTGGGTGTAAAGTAACACACACTTCCACCTTTGAGACATGACTACTCGAACCCGGTTTGTGTGTCAACTACTGTGATACGGAAGGACACGAACAAGAGACACACAGCGAACGTGAAAACGTGTGAACTACGAATTTATCGCCGAGAAGGGAGTAGGGATGGGTACTAAGTGTCGAGCGTATCAGATTCTAAAAAATCTTTGCAAGAAACCCTAGAAGCGAAAGATCTCTTCTGCACGGAGGAGGGTTCTCGGCATGCAGGTGACGGTCTTCGATGTAGCCGTCGTTAGTGAGTAGGGACCCTAGGTACAGGGGCAGGTTGTACCTTCCTATAAGGTTCTGAGTCATGTTGGTTCACGGTTCACTTCTGAACCTTGCGCGACGAGTCTCAGGCTGTGAGGGTGGGCGATTCCATCGACGGGGATTAGAGTCATCCTACCCCCGCCACGGACACTACTAGGGTCGCGTCTCGTTCCTGCCCAGGTATCACATCTCGGAGACACGGGCAGTGGGTACGAGAGGAGACCTTTATACTTGTGGACATGTAAAACGATGGTCGGAGTTTTATGTACTCTTTTTTTTTCGATTGGTTTTTGACATTCTTATTATGTAGTTTTTCAAAACAAACCTATATAACTTTATCATTTCCGTAACTTCAACACTCCTATCTAAGTAATAGATTTATTATAAAGGAAATTCTCGAACTGAAATATCCAAAGACTTATAGTTATGAATTCAGTCTACACCGTGAAACTCATACTTTAGTCTCCACTTCTTCCTTTAACCACTTGAAAACACGTGTGGTTCAACTATGAACTTAGTAGACTTTAAAGAAGACAACAGAAATCTAACGAAAAAAGGGTGAATTAAATACACTGGGCTATCACAAGGGGATTGGGGGAGTTTTAACCATTTCTTGCTAAGTACCGTTTTTATGAATGTACGTAAATACAAACAAGAACAAAAGTGAAGAAACTTTCGAAACACAAACTTTATAGAGATTATTGATCTTTTGTGATGTCACAAGATCTTTAGTGGATCAAGGCACATTAAGTATTCGGAACCAATACTTTACTAAAGAGTTCATAAATTACCTATCTAACAACACCCACCGTCCCTGTATCCGAGAAACCATACGATTTAATTTCCTCGTAAATAGACTAAGCAAATTTTTTAAACGACAATGGACACATGCCACTACTGTGATCACCACGTTATCACTCCTACCTAAAACGACTAATTACAAGGTCACCGGACTCCAGACGTCTTGTCACCGGACGACAGTTTCTACATCTCATAAAACGTCAAGGGTTCATTTACGACCGGGACACGAAATCCACTATAAAAGGATTATTCTTTTTTTTTAATATTGAGTAAATAACAAACCGTCAATGTCTAACAGTAAGAGATTTAACCAAGATTTAACTTCTTAAAAAACAAAAGGACCAAGCCAAAAAAACACAAACACTACCACAACGCATCATATACAAGATCTTTCCATTAGACTTTAAATGGGAGAACTTACGTCAAGGACCTCCTATAAAAGAAGTATCTGAATCTTACTACTTGATGTAAAATTTGATCATTCACAGGAGACAGTTAAGACATAAAGTCTAAACCCTCCTACATGTCAACGATAACATACCGGTTGTACAGAACACATCAAAGTCTTTTAGTTCAACTCGAACCTTTTCAAACAGAATGAATCAAAACACCTTCACTGAATTAGAAATTTTTTTTTTCTCTCTCTCCTCTTTACTTTTCCTTAATCTTTTTATGAGGATGACGGTTTACACAATTTATGACAAAATCATCTACTTTCACTTAAATAACATGAAGGGAATTCTAACACTCCCTCACACCTAAATCATCTTACTCGGTTGTTAAAGAAATATCATTATTCGAGACGTTATTTAATAAAGTGATCGAGATTTTGGAAAAGGGATCTAAAATCATCCCTCAACCAAAGACAAGTAGAGAAACCCACGACACCACCATTTGCGATGTAATATGTCATTACAACCGTACATAAATACTAATCCGTCTCATAACATATGTAAAAAATTACCGTTTAATTTCGACTTACACACATTACCTAAGCACATATCAAAATGTATAAACCTTCGTAAAAATTGTATCCAAAAATTACAATGTATTACAACGAAAATATGAATACAATTGTAAAAGTAGGCACGGAAAACCCATTAAATCAAAATAATACTTAAAGACCACGGATACTCGATCGATAGTGGACTTTCCACGAATCTCCACTTCCATGACAAGGACTTTCATGTAGTGACACTATGGATAGACAGGAGTATGGAAGTCAGAACGGAGAAGGACAAGAAAAACCTATGTTCCATTGACTAACACAATGAGTATATTTCAAAAATTTTACAGTTGTAGGGGATGTGAGAAACTGATGACACAAAGACTAAAATATTATTATTGATAAAAACTTATAGTCTAGAGACTAGACAAAATATACTTATTTTACATGTTCCATAATATCTTTATTTATTGACTCGTGTCTGTAATGATTATTCTTAAAACCAGGAGGGATCAGGGTCAAAACATTACTTTTCATACGATAGTCATATTCATCTTTAGGGATGTTGTTCACCCGTATACATTCTGAAAGGAATGGAATCTGAAGCATCAATTAGACCCTAAACCGACATCTTAGAGAAGGCTTTCACGAAAAGTCCGTTCTTAGGACCTCACCAACGGTAAAGGATCAGGTCCCCCAGAAGGGATGGGTCCCTAACTTAGGCACAGAGAACGCACAGAGGACGTAACCGTCCACCTAAGAAATGGCGATCATGGTAGACCCTTCGGGGGGTAACAAAAGAGAAGGGAATCTGAAGCGTCAATTAGATCCTAAACCGACATCTCAGAGAAGGTCTTACGAAGGAAGGTTAGGTCCAGGTAATGGTGGAAGTCGGACTCTTTGTTCGAGTCCTTTTTTCCGGTGACAGTACTGGAGTTCTCTGGACACTCTACACCAACTCAAATCTCCTGTCTTGAGTCAAAAGTCAAATATAGAGGTCGATGAGTATTTAAAGTCACTTAGGTTTTCAGTCTATCATGACTATTGAAGGATTTATTAAGACTGACTATCAAAGGTGACTTAATCTCTCGTTTATAAACAAGACAACTTAATGACAACCATTAGTAGTTCGTTCAGTTGTTTTCTAATAATAAGTTCGTAAAGCTTTGCAGTCAGTTCCTGTCGTGACTTGGTAGTCTCGTTTCGACAAGGTAAGGTGAAACATGGATTCTCTCACTGTGGTAGAAAAACTCAATCAACCCCATGGAAATTTCCCTTATATCTCCAATATTAAGACACAAAACTTATACATCCAATATCCACGAACAAAAGTATACCGTTGGAATGATTATAAAGGGACAAACCTCTAGTTTTTGTTATAACTAATTTGACCGGTCAATAAGGTCCGTCTATTGGAAATTTAAACCCGACAGTACCTCAACAATGTTACCTTTGTGTCTGACTCACACAGAATACCCCTCCAATTAAGTTCTTTGTGTTAACCTAATAACCATACTTCTGGAGTAAGAATAATTTTTCTACTAAAAATCCTAACTCAAGACCTTTAAACATCGTCCACTTCCCCGTCTATTCTATCAAACCAATTTATACTTTTCTTAAGTAACGTACTTCAACCTATAGGTCAGGACATTACATACTGAAGAATTGATAAGAGACAGAAAGACACATGCACGTCGTACATTTAAACTTCAATATATTTGCAAATTTCAAAAAAAAGATTAGAAAAAAGTAGAGGTATCACAAATCCCGAAAGTCTACCGGAATAAGGTCACACGTTTCTTTTGTTTAAGTATAAAAAACACCAATTACGAAACTACACAGTACATTCCTCATCAAACATCTGTTACAACCGTGTTAAAATTGAAAAATCACCGAACACTGTATATAATATATATACACATATATATATATATATAGAAATATTATAAAGACACAAATCATCATATTTACAAGGCCCGTTCAAAATGATAAAGTTTACGGAAACCTATAAGAACGTTATTTCCGTTGTACAAGACATCAATCTGGAAAAAATGAGTAAACTGTGATTTTACCAAGTATTGACTCGTGTTTAAGATGGATTATCTTTATCCTTACTTGTTATATATATAACCACTTAACACCAAGACAAACAGAATACTTTCCATTGTGGTTATGTGTAAACAACAAAACCGAAGAGTGACAATTAATTTTAGATCAAAACGTTTTATAGGATCAAACACGAAAGTCTCACACCATTTACAGTCATCTCAAACCAAATCTGGAGTTTATGATTTTCGAAGTTTCTTGAGACAAAAGGTGATCGAATAAAGTACTGTGTTCACAACTCTCTCGGCGTTAAGTGACTAAGAGGATAAGAGCAGGGATTGACACTTAAAAGCACTGTTTGTGTGAACATGATGACTCCTCTTTATAAAACTGTGAAGTGTATACGTTCATCTCTTGACGCTCACAGTCAAAGTTTCTACTAAAAAAACATAAAGTTCAAAGACCGAATTTATAGGTTACCACGTCTAAAACTTTAAACATTCTTGTTTCAAACCAAAGTTTTTTCGGTTTTTGAACGAGATCAAAACACTGAAACACATGAAACTTTTATTTTAGTTCTTTCGTTAAAAAAACGGAGTACCACACCGAAGTAACACGGAGAATAAATTTTTCTTTTGCAGATGCAATATTACAAAGTTATATGACAAGAGGGACGAAAGGACTCGGTCCCAAAGAAGGGGACGTCGGGGGAACGTAGAAAATAATTTCTAGTCTTGTTAGTGTGTCGTTACTTTTGAATAGGTACTTTTAAAAAGGTCAGAACACGTAGATATACTGTCACATATTGTTACAAAAACCCCAACTTCGGAGGTTTTAAGGTACCTCCTAGTACAGTGTTAATGTCAGATTTGAGTTCTCAGAAGTCTATGTAATTTTTACACACATGTCACTGAAGGGACGACCGGGTCACCATTCTGAGGTACGAAGGGTAAGTCCCCCAAGCCCAAGTCAGGGACCAACCCCTTGATTTTAGGGGGTACGGGGTACCATACCGGTTTTACTTCTTTACAAGTAGGTATATACATAATTTATGTGTATGTAGATCAATACGAAATTTCGATAAAAGTAACTGAGATTTGTCACTAAAGTCCTTTTTTTTACCCCATCATTACGAAAACATTCTTCTATAAAACTCTTTATAAAACAAAAATGATATCAAAGAGTTAGAACCGAGAAAATTGTAAACCCCTACCTATTAATGTAGACACATAACGGCTACAAATCACCGTAACGACTGGAAATGGATGTTTCACGGGTATCGAGGACGGGAGGGACGGTTCTCCACTGTTGGTTTTTACAGAAGTCACAACGGTTTATCAGTGACCCCACCCTGTTTCGGTGGGGACCAACTCTCAGTCACCAAATATGATTACACTTCGAAAGATGAGTGCAACTTCTCGTATCTGAAACCTCAGTCTGTATAGGCTCATGGTAAATAATGACCTACGGAATGAAATGAAGTCAACGGACCACAAATTTTACTCCTATTTTTATGGACGTAGTGTCCCCTACGACCTTCTAAAATTTCTTTATTTTAACTATATTACTACTTTTAAGAAACGTAAACAGGGACAACCGACCCTACGACTATCACTCCGTGTCTAAAAGTCTTGTCGTTCTAATGTTATTATATCCGAATCACTTTGATGATTCATATTAAATTACGAAAAGTAAATCTAGTATAAAATTTATACGTACAGACTTCCGGTCTAGTATGAAGACCTATTAATTCACGGTTTACCGTTTTGACAACTTTAACTCTGTCTTAAAAACAGAGTTTAAACTCGTACTTTATTATATAACAATTTATTTTTACCAAGTTGAGATTCCACATTTGTTTACATTAAAGATTTACGCCGTTTCCGTCGGTTTTTTCTAGTCCTTCGGTCACGATCTTTAAGTCGACAAAAAGAACGACCATAAAGACTACATATTTAGTATACCCTAAACAACAAAAAGATGAATGTACTAAAAAGATTTAAAAATTTGATAAATCTCCCCTTTTTTCAGTAGGATTCTATTGACGTCTCTTTCATCTTAAAGGTCTCAATTACTTCGTGACTCTTTATTTAAAATCAAGTCAATTGGTTCCTGATTCAAGAGCTAGTCATACGGAGAACCCCACATCCTGGGAGTTGTAACGGTCATACCCAGAAATACCGTGTCTTGGAAAACGTAAGTCGTACGAGTCACATAGAAGAACTACTCAAACTGGAAATAGGGGTCAAGAATTGAGATTAAACGTATAACGTATCATTTACGACTTATTTAAAAACCTTCCCTGCAATGCCCGCACACAGTACACAAAGCATTCTGCTAACCGGACTAAAGAAGGTTCTTCTGTTATAGTTCTCTTTTTCCCACTCACTCATGTATGCCACTACCTTTTAACACGTATCCCGAATTTTTCTATTGAACACGTTTATTTCTGATCCACTTGACTGAGTTATTCTCGGTTGTGTCTTTGTTGGATCAATAATATGTTCGGGTCTCGTCACCTCTTCGTAACCTCTTTATGTAAACATTTCGGGAGGAGTCTCTAAGGCTCATCTAAGTCCATTCCAGTCACCCAGATACAGAGAGGGTCCAATAAAAGTTATTAGTGGGTTTGAACCCTTGAAGACTTAACAAACCTTTTGAGACACGTTTACTGACCACAGGTACGAGGCAGTGAACATCTTACAAAAAAGAACTCGAAGTGCTTGAAAACTCAGGTGGAAGTCACGCTGGTTTGAACATATAGAACCGGATTAAACTTATAGTTTTATTATAAAGTCTTAAATCCCTTTGGATGAATCCATTTATTTCGTCGTATAGAATCTTCTAAATTAAAAATTACTTTTTTTAACAAAATCTACTGTAATCCAGTCAACAAAAGTTCAGAGACTTTTTCTAATCAGAGGGCTTGTCTGGACCAGTAAATACTAATTAAGACACATATCAACATAATCAAAAGACCCCGACGGTATTGTTTCATGGTGCTTAACCCACTGAATTTTTTGTCTTTCAATGACAGAGTGTCAAGACCTCCGATTTCTAGACTCTCGTTCCAATACCATCCTAACCAAGGAAACGGTTTTTTTAAACTTCAGATCAATCACCTAAATGTTATAACTAAAGTCCGCATGTCGTGACACGAAGTTAAAAAAAATTATCTAATATGAAGTAAGTTTCAATAATATTTTGTTACCGACATATATGTACACGACCTACTATTTATGAACATTCGAATAAAATATGTATTATCAACCATAGAGAGTTAGGGTATGAGGAGAGGAGGGGGAGAGACGACTATTGGTGTTCAAGATATAAATACTCAGAAAAACAAAACGTATATATAAGTGAACATAATCAAAAAATGAGGTACACGTTCACTATAGTATGTCATAACTAGAAAGAGACTGAATTAAGTGGTTCATATTATAAGAGGTCCAGGTGGGTGTAACGACGTTTACCGTCTTAAAGTAAGAACAATTACCTACTCGTCATAAGGTAATATATATATATATATATACTCTAATATATATATATATATATTTAATACTTTAAAATATATATACCTATATCTATATATACCACCACCAAATCAATACAGGGTGAGAAACGCTGGCGTATCTGACATCGGGTGGTCCGAGGAGAGAGGCACCCTAAAGGGTCTGTTCTTATGACCTCGTCCAACGGTAAAGGAAGAGGTGTAGAATTAGTTAGTAGACAACTACCCGTGAACCCAACGAAGGTACAGAACCGATAACATTATCACGACAATACTTGTAATCTCATGTGAATAACAAAGTTTAAACACAAAAGTAAAACAAACTGACATATGAGTCCCTACCTTAACAACCTAGTGTGCCGTTAAGATAAAAATCAAAAACTTCTTGAAGGTATGATAAAAAGTATCAGTCAGTCAAGTCAGTGAGACAGCACATACTAAGAAACGTTGGGGCACCTGACGTCGTACCGGTCCGAAGGGACAGGTAGTGTTTCAGGGTCTCGAACGAATTTGAGTACAGGTAGTTCAGCCACTACGGTAGGTTAGTAGAGTAGGAGAAAGCAGGGGAAGAGGACGCAAGTCAAAGGGTCGTAGTCCCAGAAAACGTTACCCAACTAAGAAACGTAGTCCACCGGTTTCATAACCTCGACGTCGAAGTCGTAGTCAGGAACGTTACTTATAAGTTCCAACTAAAGGAAATCTTAACGGACTAGAGGAACGTCACGTTCCCTGACAGTTCTCAGAAGAGGTTGTGGTGTTAAGTTTTCGTAGTTAAGAAGTCTCGAGTCGAAAGAAATATCAGGTAGAGAGTGAAGGTATGTGCTGATGACCTTTTTGGTATCGAAACGGATATGCCTGGAAACAACCGTTTCATTCCAGAAATGAAAAATTATACGACAGATCCAAACGGTGTCGAAAAAGAAGGTTCCTCGTTCGCAAAAATTAAAGAACCGACGTCAGTGGTAGACGTTACTAAAACATCGGGTCCTTTTATCAGACAGTCACAAAGGTAACAAAGGGGTAGATAAACGGTACTTTACTACCCTGGTCTACGGTACTAGAAGTAAAAAACTTACAACTCAAAAGTCGATCGAAAAAGTGAGGAGAAAGTGAAAGTAGTTCTCCGAGAAATCAAGGAGAAACGAAAGACGGTATAACGTATAGACTCTAATAACTATAAAGAGGGTCATCAGAATTAAGGTCGAACACGAAGTAGTTCGGACCGTAAAGTATACTACATGAGACGTATATTCAATTTATTCGTTCCACTGTTATATGTCGGAAAAGGTACCATCGATTTATAAAAGTAATCATCGACATAGTTAAATGTAAGGGTAGTTGTCATATGTTCCCAAGGCAGAAGAGGTGTAGGAGTGGTTGTAACTAAACATTCTGAAAAGTCACTATCGGTAAGACTGTCCACACTCCATTACACCAAAACTAAACGTAAAAACTAGTAATCACTACTGGTAGTATAGTACACATGGAAAACCGGTAAGTACACAAAAACTTTTTCATAGAGAAGTCCAAAAGACGGGGAAAAATTTTTTTAATAAAAATTAACTTTTTATTAATAAAATGTTTTAAAAACAACCGAAGACGGTTTGTAGTTGTACTTAGTTGGTATTCATATACATACAGGGGAGGGAGAACTTGGAGGAAGGGTAGAGGGAGGGGTGGGGAGGGGAGATCCAACAATCGGGGACAAACCCAAGGGAATCAGTACGTGGTTTAAGGGTAACGGACGGGTAAAAAATTAGTCAAACAAACAGAAACTATAACTCAACGTACTTGTAAAATATATAAAACCTATAATTTGGAAATGGGTAGAATAACAAACGTGTAAAGAGAGAAAGTCATTCTACAGAAAAACAAAACAGCTGTCAAAGGAAACGACACGTTCTCGAAAAGTCAAATTAATCCAGGGTAAACAAACAAAGACGAAAACAAAGGAAACACAATCCTCTGTCTGGGTTGTTTTATAATGTTAAACAAAGGTTCTCATAAGAGGGACACGAAAGAAAATCCTCAATTTACCAAAGAACAGATATAAATCCAGAGATTAAGTAAAAATCGAATCAAAGACATACCATACTCTTATACAAGATTAAAGTAAGAAAATGTACATCGTCAGGTCAAAAGGGCGAATGACCTTCAGGTGAATAACTTCTCTGACAGAAAAGAGGTAACACACAAGAACGACGGAAACAGTATCTAATTAACCGGTATCCACACACCCGAATAAGACCCGTAAGACAGGACAAGGTAAATAGACAAAAACACGGTCATGGCATAACAAAACTAATAGTGTCGAAACATCATATCAGACTTCAGTCACTCGTACGTACTAAAGAAGTCGAAACAAGAAATGAGAGTTCCAACGAAACCGATAACCCCTAGAAAACACCAAGGTTTATTCAGTATCCTAAAAACAAGATCAAGACATTTTTTACAGTACACACTTTAATAGAAAGTTAACTTTTTATATTTTTAAAAAAATTTACAGTACCCATAAAACTATCCTTAACGTAACGTAACTATCTAACGGAACCCATTATACCTGTAAAATTGTTATAAAAAGGTTAGGTACTTGTACCTTAAAGAAAAGTAAATCAACACAAAAGTCAAAGAAAGTAGTAACAGAATATCAAAGTCTCACATCCAGAAAGTAGTGGAACCAATTCAAATAAAGGTCCATTAAATAAGAAAAACTATGTCAACATTTACCCTAAGAAAAAGAATTTAAGAGAAACACTATTAAGTAACAATCTCATATCTTTTTGTTGTGTTAAGACATATAATTAGAACGTAGGATTTTGAAACCACTCAAATAAAGAATCAAGATTATCGAAAGAACGACCTCCTCCAACCAAGGAAGACTAACAACACTCCCTTCAGGAGAGAGATACCGAACATCTACCGACAGAAGAGAGACCCAGTGAAGTCCAGTGACAGGGAGACACACAGATAGTGACACAGGATCAAAAGGGAAAAATATTCCTGTGGTGAGGATAACCTACTTCTGGGTTGGGATTACTGGAATAAACTTGATTAGCATAGAAGTTGTTGGGATAAAAGTTTATTCCATTGTAAGAGTCCATGACCTCTAATCTTGACGTCGTACCCTTAAATCCCCGTGTGTCAAGATAGGTATTGTCGTTACTACTAACCTTTAGCACTTCGACTTGATTACTTTATCACTTTCAACCTGTCTTATGTAAGGGTCTTTCAAAGGGAAAAAAAGAATCAACAATCACCATACCATTTTCTTTATAGTCGTGGATTCATTGATACGGTTCTATCAAAAAAGTATCAACAGTCACAGGGGTCAAGAATTGGGTCCTCATATGATAGAACTAAAGTTTCTACCTTACTGGTATTATGTGAGAATTGGAGTGTAGACGAACAGTCCACTTTCTCAGTAACTATTTTACTAATACCTAAGAGAAGAATACTTAGAAAGACTGTTCCACTTTGAAAAAGGTCCCTTTAGCTAAAAATTTCAAGACACAAAGTTCAACGATTATGTCAAAAAACACTGCACTTGTCGAAAAAAAAAAATTACAAAGTCTATCTATCACGTGTACTCTCTCTCACTTTACATTTAGTGGAGTAAGTGCAAAAAGTCAAAGACAGGAGTCAAAGGAAGTTCTTTGTATTGTTAAAAAACCAATTAAAAAATTTATTCATCAAGTAATTACCGCATATTTTAAATATTCTATATTCTCGTACATAACTCTTCATACTAGTCAAAGAATAAATAGGAAGATCTTTATGAAATGTGAATGTCTCTATGTACAGACATAAAAATTATGAATGAAATTTTTTGATTATCATTTACCTAACCGGTATCCCCATACTCCCCTATAACTCACCCTTTACTTTTGTAACTTAGGACAAAGATAATCTTTAGTAACCTTAGATACGTCCTACTATCATCCGTCCACTTAGGACTTGGACCTAGATTTATCTTTTGAGTCCCGGTCTCTCTATTAACACCGTCAGTGTTCGTACTTCTGTTCTTATCTCGTACTGCCTCCTTATTATATCCACCCCTAACCTCGGGACTGAGAAACGCACAAACTTTCAATTCGATTCCTCAAGTCAAAACTTGTACAACTTTCAAACTCTTCAAACAATACACATAATTACTTCACAACCTACCTATGTACCTATACACCTAGATCTCACACTCCCCACCCGACTTTTACCTTCAGTACGTACACTTTTGAAACCTCCAATGAGTCCTTCACTACATCCCCTGCTACTCACTGGTTTGGTCCGCGAAGTGAATGCCTTGGTCATTCTTTTACTTCCCCCCCTTTCACATACACACACTTTCCAAACTATAACACCCTCAGGTTACGACAGTCGGTCACCTCTCGATCATAAGGACCTTTGAAACCTTCTCGACAAAGTTTGGTTGAAAGACAAGGACAACTCTTCCAAAAAGACTATAAAACTTCTCAAAGACAAGGAGTTAAAACCTAAAAATAAAAAATCCCCTAACGACGAAATCAACCTCTCTTTTCATGGGTCGTCCCTAGGTAAATAACTTGTGTAAAATAAAACCATAATGTTCGTCAGTCACATCCACACCCCACCCCACCCCGGAAGTCTGTCCCATCGTGATATTTTACTCAAACCTTCTGTTGAACGGACCAAGATAGACCCATTGGAATCTGTTTTGTAAAATGGACATAAGAGGAAAAGGAATTGTGATGTTACTCTTAGTATCCTCGTTGAGACACCTTAAAAAGACTCTTACTAATCACGTAGACTCCGTGAATCCGATCGTGTAGCCACGAGACATTCGTAACCAACGACAGTACTACTAATGACACACATTATCGTCATAACCGGAGTGTAGAATACCCTAACCCACTGACATAGGGAAAGGGGTTCTGTCAAGACAGAAACGGACAATAGAGTGACATTTATGTATGTCGTTTTCTACAAAACGAGTTCTTTTACAGAGTCAAACCTGTCGTTCTAGACGGTAATGGGACGGAAACTGTACATACTTCAGTACCACTACATCATGAACCGTATTTCTTTCCTTTACAGACACAAGTGAAAAAGACTGTGACAAGTCACTTTTCGTTGTGGTTATATAAATGTATATTAATTTAAAGGAAATAAAAATCCAATAAGGATGTTCAGATCTTGTACGTGGTCATGATGATATTGTGTACCGTAACAGGGTACACAATGCATCCTTATAAATGGTCATACCTTTCATCACTTCTTCGCAGTCAAGGTTTTGTCCAAATTGAGTAATGTGGAAGATTTAAACTAAAGTAGACTGAACTTACCACCTTATAAAACTTTTTGAGAAAGGAATAATTCTATCGTAACATTGTTGTCATTTACTCCACTTTTTATTAAAGTGGATTTACTGCAGTGATGGTTTCTGGAAAGACAAGATAAAGAGAAGATCATATAAATTATAGGGATAATAAAAATTTCACTTGCAGGAGATAAACTAAAGAAAGAGGATGAACTATAACATAGTATAAACATATAGAATGGACAACAATTTTCATAAATATATATATATATAGGTAAAATTATCGACGTACTACGAATTCTACTAGGACATATTAAGTAAAAAAAGGGGTGAAAACCTGGATCTTCAACGAAGACTAAAAAACCAATATACATTAAACTAAACGTAAGGATCTCAGAGGGGGTAAGAAACTCCATAAAGTCTCGTGTTCATAATTTTGTCACCCAACAATCCCGTTCAATTCAACACCCTAAATTCACTTTCATGACAAATCAACAAAGAATATGTTGATTTGATCTAATAAAGTGTTCGACGAAAAACACTTACGTTTCGTGTTAAACTCCTTGGACCATTCCCCTTTTTCACTTCAAGACCGGAAAAATTCGGTTTCCGTATATATATATATATATATGTAATTTAGACTTTCTTATTTTTTTCCCTCTACCCCACTTTAGTGAGTCCTCTCTCAACACACCCTACTTTTCTCCTGGGCTCAGTCGGGAGACCTCGTGTTGTCCGACTTTGTCTTTGGTAAGACCCTTACTTCAGTAAGTATTACTACCCGGTCAAGACTACCTTACCAACAGGGTTGGGAATCAAGACACCCAACTTCGTACCTACTCTCGACTCCTCCTAGATCTTTGTATCAATTGTAAGTTTTGTGTGGGGTGAGTCTAATTTAGGATGGTTCAGGTTTGTCAAGAACAAACAGAAGGGTACTATAGGGGTGGTCGAGAACTCTACAGACTAAGTATTCTACGTTAAACTTTCGATATAATCTGATAGGAAAGTTATAAGAACCGGTACTTCCCTTCGTCCTTCCGTCTCCTTTGTCATTGATCTCACCCTATTTCCAATCAATGAAACACTCCGACGCCTTTTCCTCAGACCTTTCTCCTTCCCCAGTTTTGCCTTACACCCATCCTAACTCAACTGCTTTAGTTTCTCTTGCAGAAGACTCTAACTCCCCTTTTCAGTCACTCCAACCCTCGTCCAAATTATCCTAATACTGACACCTACCTTATATTAATCTATCAGAGTGAAAAGAGGTCCTTCATTTCCACTCCAGTATGAGACCCTCCCAACCCCCACCCACCGATCCACCATTCTCCTGACTCCTTTTTCTACTTTAATCTTTCAAAACCAACTTCTTACCTTCTCCCTCCTCCGATTGTGTGTGTCTTTTCCCTGGAGTCTAGACTCCCGCGTCTACACCAAAGCCGGTACTACACAATACGGATCGGACAAATCGTAGACCATGATCTCGACTGATTTTAATTCATAAGTCACTTTCGCACGAACATACTAAACAAAGTCGAGACAACGAAAATATTTTTCTTTATAGGAAAAGGTAAGTAAATGATGAACGAGTCTCTCTTGACCTTCGTAGATTGGAGTCCTTCTGTACTTCTGCACTAATAACGAGTCAGTGATTCAACACAGGCTGAGAAACGTTGGGGCACCTGACGTCGTCTGGTCCGAAGGGACGGGAAGTGGTTGAGGACCTCAGTCGAGTTTGAGTACAGGTAGTTCAGTCACTATGGTAGGTTGGTAGAGTAGGAGACAGAAGGGGGACGAGAACGGGAGTTAGAAAGGGTCGTAGTCTCAGAAAAGATTACTCAACCGAGAAACGTAGTCCACCGGTTGTATAACCTCGAAAGTCGTATTCAGGAAGGTCACTTAAAACTGACGAAATCTATCTTTATTAGATAGGCTATAAACTTCACTCATCTACTGAGTTCCAATTAGAATTTTGTGAAGTCACGTAAGGGAACGAGTTTTCAAAAGGACCTGTTGTAGACTGAATTTCAGGTGTGAGCAGTGTCGATCGAGAGGTGACGTCGTAAATGAGATACGAATACGAACGTATATACATGTACATATAACACACAAGTCAGCGAGTCGACACAGGCTGAGAAAGGCTGGGGTACCTGACTTCGGACGGTCCGAGGAGACAGGGACTTTAAGAGGTCCGTTCTTATGACCTCACACAACGGTAAAGGAGGAGGTCCCCTAGAAAGACTGGGTCCCTAGTTTGGGTCCAGAGGACGTGACGTCCGACTAGAAATGGTGACTCAGTGGTTCCTTCGGGGTTACACAAAAATTTTATTACAAAATACGTGTGAATGATTAAATTGTTTAGGAGAGTCTGGTAGGATGCAGATAAATAGATAATAGATAGTAAATATACAGATAGATTTTATTAGAATAAAAGTTTTGAGATATTATAATGAAGTCTCACGATGTGACATTGAATGAATTGGTCAGAGGTTAACCGGTGAATTCAACTAGGGTAAAAAAAACTATGTCACTCATTTTAATATTCATCATAAACAGATATATAGTCAAAAGAATACACGTTTATATAGAAATTTGAAGATCTTCCCTCTCCATACTCATTTCAGAGAAGACTATTCGACAATAATATCATAGAAGAAATTAATCATATCGTCGAATACGAACTTTGCCTATTCTCACGAAATGAATAGAGGAAGGTCAAGGAGTTGTTATGAGAATCGGTTGTAAAAAATAGAAAGGACTAGAGAGTCTTCTTTTAAAACAGTACCGAATTTTAAGATAAAGACACATCAATTAACTCGCAGAAAAGGACAAAGTTTTGGTAAACACCAAAACTCTTGATACAAGTATACGAAACGGGTACAAAGAAAATATAGTGTTAAGACGAATAAACCACACACATAACACACACAATCAGTGAGTCAGTACACTGAGAAACGCTGGGGTACCTAACATCGGGTGGTCCTAGAAGACAGGTACCCTAAGATGTCCGTTCTTATGACCTCACCCAACGGTAAGGGAAGAGGTCCCCTAGAAGGGTTGGGTCCCTACCTTGGGTTCAGAGGGTGTAACGTCCGTCAAAGAAATGGCAGACTCGGCCTCAAGAATTTATAATATTTTTTATCGGGAAACACTATACTTTACGTGAAAAAAGGGGAGAATGGTCCAATGCGAAGAAGAAGGTAAGACGTACACCAGAATGGAAAAAGACTGGAACATTAGGGTTAGAAGGAAGGACGATGACGATTCAGTGAAGTCAGCACAGACTGAGACACGCTGGGGTATCTGCCGTCGGGTGGTACGAGGCGACAGGGACCCTAAGAGGTCCGTTCTTGTGACCTCACCCAACGGTAAAGGAAGAGGTTACGTACTTTCACTTTTCCCTTTCATTTCGACGAGTCAGCACAGGCTGAGAATCGTCGGGGTTCCTGACGTCGGATGGTCCGAGGAGGCAGGTGTACTGGAAGGTCCGTTCTCATGACCTCACCCCACGGTAACGGAAGATTAGAAGGAAGGATTCGAGGGGATTAAAAAAGGAAGAACTCTAACATGGAAGACTCCTTTGACTCCCAGGGGGAAGAAGTGGACAGAGGAGAAACATTCGTCTACAGTTGTGAAGAGTTTCTGTCTAGTACAAATATAGATTTACTAGTTACGTATCATCTAAGTCAATTTGAACTACCTCATCCTTTACCGTTGCGTGAGGTCATAAGAACGGACCTTTTAGGTTCCCTTCCTCCTTGGATCGCCCCATGTCTGGTACCATAGTGTCTCAACCTATGGTGACTCGTTAATTCGTGTACGTGAGTTTGAAACAATTATTATTAGCTTCGTCAAGATACAAGCATACTTAAGTAACGGTGTTCACATGGGTAGTAACACATGAAGAAGTAGTAAATAGGAACCAAAGAAGTTCGTCAAGATACAAGCATAGTTAAGTAACGGTGTTCACATGGGTAGTAACACATGAAGAAGTAGTAAATAGGAACCAAAGAAGTTCAAAGACCTCAAAAACGGGTCTCGTCAAAATACCTTAGTCGTGTTTGATGATTACCACTTTTACTCAATAGAACGTGAACTTTTTCTTCTACACAACCAGCACACAATCCAGTTGACAGTGCAACCGATGACCGTGACACAAGAAAAATACAACGATTCATCCTGTAAAAAGGAGTACCACAGGGTCTTGACAGTTGTCACTCTTGTAAAGACCTCTTGTCATCTCACTGGAACGTTAAGACTCTCCTCTGAGACTACCACTTCTAGGTCATCAGGGGGGAATGGGGACCCCGTATGTCAGGTTCTGGGGGGAACCTGTGGACCTAGACGTCTATTATGACTTGGGACACAAATGACACAAAAAGGATGTGTATGTATGGACAATGACAAAGTAAATGTTTATCCGTGTCATTTTGTTTATTGATTATTATGTCTTGTTAATATTGTTATACGATATTATTTTAAATACACTTACATTAGGGAGAGTTTTTAGAATAACATGTTTAAATTTCGGAAAAGGTAAATTAATTTATGGACGGGGAGAGTCACCGATATTGAACCGTCAAACTTCACACTGTTGTTTTGGTGGTGTCTAAAAAAAAAAAAAGGAAAAGTGTTAAATGCCTACTTTGTAAATAAGAAGGACATCTACAATCGTTGGAGTCGTCAAAAAAGAATAATTCATTTCAAAATGTAAAAGTGAATTTCCTTCGTGAAATACTGAAAAGAACCCGTATAATGTTAATGGTCGTAGCGATGTGAACGATCTCGATAGTAATTTATTGTTTCCCAATGGCCCTGTGCTTACAAGTAGACTACTGACTCTCCCAACGATTCACTGATCGTCCACCCCATGTGTCCTGTTTTCCTACGAAGTACAGGGTCCGTCCTGCTTGTCGCACCACGTTATAAAGCAGTGTGACGGGCTTGTCACACGTCAAATTTTGAATACTTAACAAATAAGTATTGTCATTATAATTTACCTTTTTACAAACCTGGTACCAACTGACGTTCATTCACTTTGGCACCTTTCACTGTGATACGTCTCCTGATGACGCGGTTACTAAACTTTGGAAAACCTGTTAGTCGGGAGGTAGTAAGTCAGAGGTGATCGGAAAACTGGAGGGCTATTCCCCCTTCTACCAATTATACAAGTGTCTTTGTTCTTTTGTGTTTCGTTCTATTAATGTACTTTCCTTTACATTAGAGACGGAACGGTTGAATTTCTATTGTCAGACAATGTAGGTTCTGTGACCTATCATCGGTTGTCTTGAACTACTTGTGTACAAAAAACATCCAAACTGAAAAACCACACACTAAAACATCGTAAAATTAAAAGTGTAATACCCGTTTTCTAAACATTATATCAATTCACTTCTTTTAAGTGTATCGTCAATTTAAACCATTTTCGGTTTGTTGGGGGTTCTATAGGAACCCGATACAATAGATTAAGTCATAGTAAAATACTCCCGAAGGGACCACCGAGTCACCATTTCTTAGGTGGACTGTTACGTCCTCTGAGTCCAAACTAGAGACCCAGTCCGTCTTGGGGACCTTATCCTTTACGGTTGAGCGAGGTCATAAGAACGGACCTTTTAAGGTACCTGTCTCCTCGGACCGCCCGATGTCAGGTACCCCAGTGTTCCTTAACCTATACTAAATCGTTGATTCGTGTTTGTAGTAAAATACTTTTATATTTCTAAGTCTTTCCAGACCTAAATGGTTTCGTTTGTCTTTACTTTAAGTCCAGAGGACCAAGATAAAAAAACCGACACACCCGAAGAGATTAACACGTGATCAAATCAACACCGTACGTATACTGTAGAATCAAGGGGTTGATCCCTAGTTTAGGAGAAGGGGACTTAACGTTCCGTCTAAGAGTTGGTGACCTGGTGGTCCCTTCAGGACTATAATCTACTGACTGACATATAACTATGTAAAATTTATAAATTTTACAAATAACCTATCTAGTAAACATTACCAAAGGGTGGATTTGAAAAACTAACCATTAGGATTAGTACAATCCCTCCCATTAAAATGTCATTTAGACGTACGGTTTAGGGACAGTTTCTCGAACGTAAAATTAAAAAAGACAGGTCTAAAGTGTCACTGATAACTCGTAGGTGTTCACCAGAAAAGTCCTAATAAATGATTTATTAAACTAGAATGTTCGATAGTTATAGACTAAAATTTATACCAGAGATAATCGTTATAATCCTTTGTACTTTTGTATAAAGTGAAATTGAGTCCACTTTTTTAAATTCAAATGTAAACAGTACAAGGTCAGTGAAATCTGTTTCAAATATTTAAAATTTATGAAAATTAGTCATTTAAAATAAAGTACAGAAATATACACAAACTACTTACTAGTTATTCTAAGTTTTTATTAAAAAGTAACTTAAATCACTTTGTCAGGATAAAAAGACAACTTTAAAATGTCGAATAATTGAGGCTGAGCTACCTGCACTCAATTCAGACTCACTTGAGACCCTCTACCACTACCTGTCCCTCCGGACCACACGACGCTAAGTACCCCAGCGTATCTCAGCCTGTGCTGACTCGCTGACTTGACTTGACTTGAACTAAGAATGGTTTAAATAGTACACATCTGAAAGACATACATTTAATTTGACCGTCGAGACTTTGGTTAAACGAGTAAATAAAGACCTGAAGTTTCCTTATGGAGGGAGGGGAGTTGGTAGAGGTTGTTTCCTCTATATATAAATTTATTACACCGATTCTTTTTAAAGGATTTCTCTAGCCATCGAATTATCGATGACTATTTCTGACCAATTTAGTTAATTCCATATATTTATACTTATGGTACTTTTATAATTTCTAGTACAAAATCCTTTTTTACTATATTCTTTTACAAGGTGTAAAAGTTTAACACTCTGGTATTTTGCTCATATAAAGTATTGTTGTTTTGTCTTCAAATATTTCATTTTCGAGGGAGAAAATTTATAGAGGTAGGTGATTTTATCATTGAGTCGATGATCTATGTTATCAAACGATCTATTTTATCAAATGAGTCTACCTTTATAATATCATTAAAACTAGTAGAGAAAGAAACACGAAAATCCATGAAAATAAAAGGATTTCCTTGATATATATAGAAAAAATTTAATTGTTTTTACTAAGGTCATTCCGTTACATATATTATTGAAACCGTATGAATTGTAATAGGTAATGTTCATCGTTAAAGACATGTATCTACAGATCCTTTTTGTCACTAAATTTGATATTGGTGCTTATGAAAAGGAACCTCTTCCCTCTAACAAATGTTAATGCTGGAAAGCAAACCTTCAACCTTTTTCTTGTAGACTACGGGAGAACACCGGTTATTAAAACTATTTCACTAAAAAGAAAAAGTGACTTTAGGTCAGATTTGATTCTTATTACGGTATCGAGTCAGTCATTCCCCGAAGGGCCTATCGAGTCAACCATTTGTTAGGCGGACGTTACGTCCTCTGGGACGGATCAAGCTAAGGACCCAACCCTTCTAGGCAACCTCTTCCCTATCCGATGGGTGAGGTCATAAGGACCCGAAGGGAACACCGAGTCGACCATTTCTTTGACGGACCCAATCTTTTACGGGACCTCTTCCCTTTTCCGATGGGTGAGGTCATAAGATCGGATCTCTTAAGGTCCCTGACAAATCAGGTACCCCAACGTTCTCAGTCAGTGTTGACTCGTTGAAAGTGAAGTAAAGTCAGTCATTTCTTAGACGGACGTCACGTCCTCTGGACCCAAGTCGGGGACCTAACCCTTCTATGGGACCTCTTCCTTTACAGTTAGGTAAGGTCATCAGAACAGACCTCATAAGGTACCTGACTCCTCGGACCACCCGATGGCAGGGGCCACAGCGGTTTCAACCTGTGTAGAGGTGTCAATTGATCGTGATGACTTCTCGTGTCATTGTGACTTTGGTCTTCAGAGACTCCAAATTTAAAAGACAACTCTAACGTCTGTAAAACTTAGGGTGTATGGGACTCTCGATACATAGAAATACTAAACACGTGAAAAGACCATCAGATATGAGTTGTCTTAAATAGTGGTCCGTTGTCCTTATAGACCTTGTCGGTTCCTGTAGGTCACAAATAATCGTTCACCACTAAAAAGACTAATTTATTAAATGCTGATCTTTAAATTTCTACACCTATTACTCTTTCACATTACTAGAATCAAAAAATTTTATATGGAGACCCCTTTTTTAGGTTAAAAAAAAAAATTAGGTTAAAAAAAATTAGAAAAACAAAAACATCAAGTTCATGTGAATGCTTTGACTACTGTGATGTCGCCATATTTAAACTTCCTGGTGACTTCTTAGACTTCATGACATGATAAACTGAAATAAAATCTGGTGATTATTTCTGAATTTGTACGACTTCTTTTTTTCGTGTTCCGTCTCAAATCTCGTAGATGTTCTTGTAAAGACGAAATACGTCACCGTGATCCGTATATTCGGTCTACAGAATAGTTGTAAACATGTCCAGTTTAAGATCCGATTCTTTTAGGATATATATCACTGAGACTACTGACTTTCTACAAAGTGATATAAATATAAAAGTTAATCGATGATTGTATAAAATCTGAAAAATATACTTAGTAAACGATGATATCGGAAACCTTTCAATACCAATTATTTTTTATTTAAAAAATTTCTTTTTATCTTTAACGATGTAACGAAAAAGAAACGATTTATTAATTTGTGTGACGTCACTCTATAGGGAAAGTGAGAAGAGACAAACATGTGTCTTGTCTTCGTGTGTAACCGTACGGAGTTTGATGAAAAATAAACGTTGATGTACTAAAATACGTTAAGATTTGTATTTTATCTAAAGGTACACATATTTATTGAATGTATGAAAGGTATTTACGAGTTTCCACGATCTTGTCTAGTAGGTGAGGATGTCATAGGAGTATTCGTTGTCTCGACTACGTGTTATATATTTATGAGTTCAAATTATAATTTTTGAGTCCGTGAACTGATTGAAAATATTTCAAAGAGTTTGATATAGTTATATAGATTTCACGTATATATAAAAATTCTTTTCTAATAAGAATTATTGAAGAGATATTTTTATTCAAACTACCAAATCGGGTAGATTGAAATGATGAAATTCATACTTGAAAATTACGCATCAGTCCGAATAAGATGGAAGAGAGTTGTACTGTGGTTGTCTGTTTTCGTCGATCACTCCACGATTGTACACTCCTAATTAGGTCACTAACGCCAGTGTTACGTAAGGTCCTCCTCCATGGGTACAATGACCTTAACCCGCTATACCAAATAAGAAGGCAGGGACTAAACCTATTGGTTTACCTTACCCTCCTCCCATCACTGAAACTAACGGTAAGGGAGCTATGTAATAACCGAAAAAAGACCCGTTGCCCACGGTGTAACCTTCTCCACCCTTATAGTTAAGGCTTTAGACATCCCTTTTCTTTTACCATTTAATTATTTTTTGTTTGAGTGAGTGGGTGTTGGGTTTCTCATCGAGATCCCCTGTAAGGGATGTCAGTTCAGATTTATACAATTTTTGAAGTTTATATCATTCACTAGTCACAAAAAGTTTACTTGCTTTTAATTATTTGAGTTTGTGTGGGGAGCTTTTGGTCCATAAGAGACCGATATAGTTCGTCTTTTCTACTTTTGTGTCTTACTCATCTCCGGATATTCCTGTATAGTACAAATTCTGGTGACCACAGGTTTCGACCGATTTCTCAGTGGATACTTCGAAAATTTGTGTTTTACAGTACGGGGTCAGGACAAGATGACTTGTTAGAATTGTTTTAAAATCCTTCTCTCCGGTCCATAAAACTACTGTGAGACGTCCACTAAGATTACATCGGTCAAATCGTAAAACCTTGTTGTCAGAATCTAATAGGACATTCAGTTCACCCTGTAATTCAAGTGTAATACGTTTTACAAAAGTCGTCAAAACCTGGAGATACGAGTCTTATGACACGGGACACTGATACTCAAAGTCTCAAGAGACTAAAGATTAGACGAGAATCGTATCCCTAATTTTTTAAATATAAGACATATAGTCGTACTGTAAATCCTATCTTTTAAGTTTTCCGTGCTTCAACATATATCACCCTTTTTTTCAGAGAGAAATAGACTAATGGTCGATGGGAGAGTCTCCGTCGCTTGTGGCTAGTTAAAAAACTAATAGAAATCTCTATAAGATACTTATATGAACACACATGTAGATTTATGTGTAATTTATAGGTGTTAAGACGTATGACGAAGATGTGAGTTATTTATGCATAGTCTCTGTAAGTATAGTTATATATTACTGAAAAAAGTATTTAGATGTCGATCTGTCATTACGTTGTTGATACGGTATTGATTTAATTCACCATAGAACAACTATCCTGTAAAGCCGACGAAAGTCAGAAAATTTTTTTTGCTACGTGTTTTTGTTTGTTTTGTTACGACGTCACTTATTGGAATCGTACGTGTCAATTAAGAACTAATGGATGTTATTACCCCTTTACTTTTTTAAATAATTCTCAAGGTTGATTATTGACTGGATATGATATGGATTTGGTTATCGCTTCACCTTACAAAAGCAAAGAAAGATGTAACCCCAGGACCATTCGAAAATTTTGAGTCTTTCATCTGTGTTAAGACCTTATTACTAAGGGTGTTCGTTGGTGACAAGTTTGAAGATAGTGTCTGGCTCAAAAGGGACAAACACTTGTAGTATATTTACCTTCCATATATAAGGAAACACAGATCGTTATAAGAAAAACCCCCCGACATTGTGTACTGAAAACCCTAGAATCAAAGGGTTGGTCCTTAGTTTGAACACGGGAACCGTCACTTTTGTTCTTAGGAATTGGTGACCTGGTGGTTTCTTAAGGGACCGTTTTAAGAAAACGAGTTATCTTACAAAAAATCCAGGAAGGCATGACACAGATAATACTTTACAAAATAACGATAATAGGATGACATACTTACTTATATACTGATAGAAGGGGGTAAGTAAACAATTACCTATAAACAAAAAAAATGACAATATATTTTTTTCGACAATATTTGTAAGATCATTCTCCGAAACATCTATACCAAGTAAAGAGAACAATTTATGAATCCTTACCTTGACAACCCAATATACCGTCTACGTATAAATTCACGGTTCGTCAAAAGTTTCACCAACATGGTAAAAAATGTGAAGTTAGTTGTCAAATACTTAGGTCGAAGAAGTGTAGGAACAGTCGTGAACCATGACAGTCTACAAAATTAAAATCGGTAAGACTTTCATCACAAAGTGACACCGAGTTTAAATGTTAATGGACTATTGTTTATTCTAACTCGTGGAAAAAGTAAACGAATGACCGGTAAATATATTGAAGAAAACATGTTCACAAAAAAGTGTAGAATATGGGTGACAACAATAAACCTAGTAAACAGAAAATAACAACTAAATATCCTGACTAAAAATTTCATATAAGACTTTTGTTCAGAAAACTGTTTATATGTATAACTCTTATAAAACAAGGTCGGATATGAAGACGGGCAAGTAAAAGAAATGCCGAAGAAAACTACCCGTTTTTCAAAATTAAAACTACTCCAGTTTAAATAATTGTAAAAACCTTCTTTAGAAACGGATAGGATTTATTATTTCCATAGAGGGATACAAAAGAAGGTTCACAGTCTCTAAATCGTAAATACAAATCCGGACACTGGTTAAATTTTAATCAAAAAAAGAAAATTACATACCATATTCCATCGTCAATCCCAGTGAAAAATTTTTTATTTACCTAATAGGTTAGCAAAGTCATGGTCAAGAATATCTAAAAAGGGGTGACTTAAGGAAACCGTGAATAATTTTTTTAAAAACATGTATTCCTCAGATGATAGACAAGGTTATTATATAAACACATAAAAATTTGGTAATAGTGTCCCTAAGGGATCACCAAGTCACCATTTCTTAAGTGGACGGTCACATCCTTTCTGCCCAACTAAGAACCCATCCCTTCTACGGAACCTCTTCCTTTAGTATTGGGTGAGGTGATAAGAACGGACCCTTTAGGGTACCTGTCACCTCGGACCTCGGACCACCTGATATCAGGTACCCCAGTGTTCTCAGTCTGTGCTGAACCGCTGATTTGTTGTTTGATAATTGTGTGACAGAACTATTTGTATTGCTGAACTATAATTACACTCTAGAGACTGAACTAAGAGGAAAGAAACTTAAAATAGATCTTTTTTCGGAAAACCCTAAAACTATCGTTCCACTTAGACATCTGGTTAAACCCCTCTTTAATATATTAGAAGTAAGAATCACCTCTTAATAGAAACCTCCAAGGAAAGTCTTTTGTGTCTGGGGATAGTCTCTTGTTTTGGGGGGTTCGATCTTTAATAAAACACATATGAAACTATTGGAGAAAAAAATTCCAAGAAGAACCATTTCGGTCTAAGTTCTACTTTTTTTATCCATTTTTTCTAGAATTTCACCTGGTAGACGAGGTTGAAAGATGTGTTACTGACAATTCTCGACTTCATACGAAGAAGTAATACTTTATAAAATATTCACTTACATTACAGTTTTTCTTGACAATATAAAATTTTCGGGTATTTTCTGTGAAGGTAAAGATACGAAAAGACAATCTTAAAATAGGGTCATCAGAAAGTTGTTCCCCCTTTTGTTCATGTTAAATTAAAATTTTCTTTTAGATTTTTAATTGAACAGTTAAATGAACATTTTTAATCATCGTTATTCAAGTTAAACCCTAAGTATAAGAACGAAATGACTCATTGTTGTTTATTTTAAGACTCTATTTTAATGGTGTGTAGAGTTACTTAACGTCCATTAAATTGTTACCATTAAACATCGGTCCTGTATCTTCGTTGGATCTACCGGTAGTCGTCTACTTACCTATTCTTTCGACACCATGTATATGTGTTACCTCATAAGGAGTCGGTAATTTTTCTTATGTAAACTTAGTCAAGATTACTCCACCTACTTTGACTTCGGTTAATATGTCTTACTTCGGTCGGTCTTTCTTTTTGTGGTTATATCATATGGTTGTGTATATATACCTTAAATCTTTCTACCATTACTATTGGGACATACGCTCTGTCGTTTTCTCTGTGTCTACATATCTTGTCTGAAAACCTAAGACACCCTCTCCCTCTCCCACCCTACTAAACCCTCTTACCGTAACTTTGTACATATGATAGGACATTCTTTACTTAGCGGTCAGATCCAAGCTATGTCCTATGTCCTACGAACCCCGACCACGTGACCCTACTGGGTCTCCCTACTATACCCCTCCCACCACCCTCCCCCCAAGTCCTAACCCTTGAGTACATGTGGGCACCGTCTAAGTACAGTTACATACCGTTTTGGTTATGTCATAACATTTCAATTTATTTTTTTATTTTCAATTTTTTTTTGTTACCATTAAACATCATGTATTACGTAGTGTGTCTCCCCTTTTTTCAGGTTTTATAAATACAGTCACCAGAATTTTACTAGGGACTTTATGTTTATAATACAAATGAATAGATATATCCCTGAACGAACCTTTCCTATGTTTTTATTGACCATTACTTGTGGAAGTACGTTCCCGTGTTCTGACCACCAACCCCTTCTCCTCCTGTACAGTGACAACATGAGACCGAAAGGTCCACTGCGATCACCATTTCTTAGACAGACGGTCACATCCTCTGTAATTCTCTACATCCATGTTAGGGACCCAACCCTTCTCAGGGACTTTTTCCCGTACCGTTGGGGAGGTTATAAGAACGGACCTCTTAGGGTACCTGTCTCCTCGGACCACCCGATGACAAGTATCTCAACGTCTCAACCTGTGTGACTTCACTGAGTCGTACCTGCGTGTATGACAAAGTTCAATTAAAAAAAATTTCCAAGTCAGAGATTATGAGCACTATGAGAACTAAAGAATGAGTAATTTCTGATTTAAGAGTAAAATCCGGTTTAGTTTGGGATGGTCTTTGGACAATACAAATTAATATAGATTAATTCCGGTTGAATTATTTTTATCCATATAAATTTTTACCTGAGTTTTAGTCTTTTTCATGTACATGTCTTCTTCCGAGTTTTCTAAAAAGAAAAAAATGAACTTTTATAAAGGACAACTTTTCATGATAACAATTCTTAAAAAGTTTGATATTATGTAATTGACATACACCCCATATTCATTATTTATTCACTTGTTTCATGTGTGTACTGACGACACACAATCACCGAGTCAACACAGGGTGAGAAACACTGGTGTGTCTGGTGTCGGACGGTCCGAGGAGACAGGTATATTAAGAGATCCGTTCTTATGACCTCACCCAGCGGTAAGGTAAAAGGTCTCCTATAAGGGTTGGGTCCCTAGCTTAGGCCCAGAGGACTTAACGTCCGTCTAAGAAATGGTTGACTTGGTCGTCCCTTCGAGAGTACGAACGATATATTAAGAAATGTACAATTCCGTTTCTTTCTATGACAAACCCGAACTTACTTTTTAATTGATTTCTTTTTAAATAACTCCAAAGAGAAATTGGTGTCTCTCCCTCCTTGTACTTTCAATTTGGACTTCAATGTTTAACCTTCACAATTTCCGATGGTTTTTTTTCACCGACAAAGACTTTCGTGATTCCTAAAATTTTGTAGTCCTTACAAAATAAAGGTACTAAGAAGGATAAGAAAAACTTTATATAAATAGGATGAATAACTTATCATTTCGTCTGGAAACTATTGTACTGAGTTCTACGGATAAGATGAAGGGGAATTACACCTTTCCGTTCTTGACACTAGATTTTAGAGTTGAGTCTTTGGGACCCGTTATACTCCTGATGGGTCCTACTGGAACGTTCGGGAGGAGTCCTGGAAGTCATATCTCGGTGAAGTACCAATGGACCATGTGTCCCGACCCCCAGCGTCGGTGTCTTAAACCAAAGTGAAGGTGAAGGAATGTACAAAGAAGTAGACTTCTTCTCCTAGGACTTACTATTAGTCTCCATTGGAATAGTTCCCGGGACCATTGAAAGAACCTTTAGAGTAGGAACAAGAGTAGGAGTAAAAGTTTCGACCGTTGTTACTTACGTAATAAAAAGAGAGGTATGGATTCTTATTTTTTTAGGTTTTTGAATCTTTGGGACTTCAATATAGTTGTTTCGTTGTTACAGGTATTTTTGTTGAATTGTCCAGACCTGTACGGTGGTCAGGTCCCGGTACTTCCTTGGGAGGGTCTTGAACTAAGATGTATATATCATATAATTGGGTCGAGGTACGGTTGTCCGTCCGGTGTCAAAAGGTCAGATAATTGCATGGTTTTTTCACTGGAGTAAGTAAGAAAAAAGGCTAAAAGAAAAGATGACGGGGTTCTCTTTAAGTACCTAATGTAAAAACATACGTGGTGACTTTAACCGGTATGTAATTACATAACCGATAAATGTAATTATGTCATTTTGAAAGATTACTTAAAAATTAACTGGAGATATAATTGTAGTATCATTAAGTTCAGTTTTTAGTTGATCTATAAAGAATACCCTAAATGAAAATGACGTTAATTTAATTTTTTCCCCGGACACAAAGGACATAGATGTGACTGTTTTTACTCTTGACTCCGTTGACAACTCCAATTTCTCTTTTTCTTTTATATCGATGACAACTCCTTTTATTTTCCTTAAAAGAACTTAATGTGACGACTAAAGTGTCTCTAAGGATACTATTTACAAGTAAAGGAAATTTGATTCGTCACAAAAAATAAGAAGGTTTTGTAAAAATTTCGGAACTAGATTCTTTTTGACAGTCCTATAGATTGAAACCGATAACCAATGATCTTTTTTTTTAAGACGCTAGTCCCCTTTTATCGTATTGTGTATCATTTTGATCCTCAAAAGTAACTCTCCTGTCTCTTCTTTGGGTGTTTAGATTATTTAATCTGTAGTATTTGTGATACTTTGTTAAAGATCCTTCACAATCCTGTTTCCTTTACTTGACAATTCGTCAGAATGTGCCGTACATTAATTTCAATTTGTTTACTAAGGTTCGAATGTTTTATATTCTTACTGAAGTTATCTTTTTATTCCAATTGATACTACAGTTAATTAAAGTAAAGTTCTATTGAGTAGAGTTTAATAAAGACTTAGTCCTATAAATGTCAATTCATTTTCCGGATTAATGTTGTTTCAGATACTTTCAAATTTACCGTTAGTTCATCAGAGTATCCACTCAAGATAAGGAAAGTCGACACGATAGAAGATAAGGGTACCCGACTTACCCCGGTATTTATGTTAGATTTATGTCATATATTAGGGAAAAAGATAAGAAAAAGTCAGATAGAGTATTTGGCGACATCCTGCCACCTTTCTCGTGTTCTGTATAAAAACCAAGACGAGACGGTATATGATCGACATGGGTCCAAGTTCAATAAGTCAGAGAGGTCCGGAATCAAAGAATAGACGTCCTACTCCTTCGACCTTCATCAACCTATCACCAACAAGAAGTTGACCACTAAGAAGAATCTTTTACGGACTTGTTGACCCACTCAAGAAATGTTGTGTCTTAAGTACTTGATGTTAAAGTTGAGTCCGTTTTGTCTTTCCGTTCTTTAGACTCTTTTTTGGGATGGAGTCATCTTTGTCTTTGGATTTGGTTCCCGTCTGTAGATTTACTGACTTCCTAGTCGAAATAATTGAGTCTAAAGAAACTATGAACTCGAGTCAATCCAAAACGGAAAAAGGGAACCATCATAAAACCGTACTCCCGAGAGAAGTCCCATTTACTTCGTCGAATGATATAATGACATTATAATCTTGTGTGTTAATTAAGGAGTCTTAATCATTCCCTGTTCAAAATTTGAAATGTTAAATTTTAAATTTGTGTGACGACTTTGTAATTCTGGTTGACTCAATTAAACTTTTTATAGTTATCATAGATTACGAGAAATAGAAGGTCCTTTTCTTTCCTAATGTCTTTAATGTTTGTCCTTCACATCTGATGACTCATCTATTATTGTACGGTCGATAAACGTCCTAAAGAGGAATATCCTTTCTAGACAAAAGATAAATCATATTAGACTTCATCAAGTACTTCACTATTGGAAAGATTGATATGTCACGAAAACGTAAGAAGGTTATATATAGGACTACCTTATTAAGTTACTTTTTACAAGACTCATCTAAAGTTTACAAAAAATTTTGGTATCAGAAATCATATGTTACTAAATAATAAAAATTACTGAGTCTAATAAATAAGTTGATACATTGACGATATAGTCAAAATCAAAAGTCTTATAAGGGTCAAACCTAAGTTTTCGTGATTATTTATGGAGTTAAAGGAAATAATTAAATATCGTTAGTAGAGATGGGTTAATGATTGTGAAACAAAGGGGACCCTAAAGATAGTAGTGAATTACTTGTAAGACTTCTATTAAAGATCATTGACACTTCTTTGAGTGTAGTATCAGTTAAACTCCGTTTTAAAACTAGTATGTCTTTCGTTAAGTTCCTAAAAGAATATGATCGTTCTACTCTTTCGAGTCATTAAAAAGTAATAGACCATAATAGTTTATTACTTCATAAGTGAATTCATTTTGTCTTACAGGTACATTGATTTCGAGAGTAGAAGTCCACAGTTCTATACCAAATCCGTAAAGTTTAGTTATACAGGTTTTACAAGTACATTAAGCGGTTGAAGAATTTGTAGGAACCTATGTCTTTGAAAGGGGATTACTAAATTCTGACAACATAATTTGTAAAGAAATAAACTGTCACACTATTATATAAACCAAGTTGAGAACGAAAAAACAAGGGTGAAGATACAATCTGATAATGAAAAAAAACATCTAAATACTGTTGTCATAGGACCCCCTGACCAACGTCCTGGTAGGGGAGGGGAAGGAGAGGGTTACGGTTTTAGATACCGACGGGTTCATAACATGGAATTTATTTTACCGTTCCATAAACGTATGTTGGACGGGTGTCCGAGGGTATGTGAAATTTAATAGAGATCTAATGAATAGTATAGACGACGACGACGATTCAGCGAAGTCAGTACAGACTGAGACACGCTAGGGTATCTACCGTCGGGTGGTCCGAGGGGATAGGGACCCTAAGAGGTCCCTTCTTGTGACCTCACCCAACGGTAAAGGAAGAGGTTACGTACTTTCACTTTTCACTTTCACTTCAGCGAGTCAGTACAGGTTGACAATCGCTGGGGTACCTGACGTCGGGTGGTCCGAGGAGGCAGGTACCCTAAAAGGTCCGTTCTCATGACCTCACCCCACGGTAACGGAAGAAACGAATAGTATAGATTATGTTACATTTGTAATATGTTTATGAAACTTATAATACATTTATCAACGTATCGTACCGTTTAAGTTCAAAACGAAAAATCTTGAATAGATTAAAAAACGGGAGTTTATAAAAACTTGATTTCAACCAACTTACGTACCTATACCTTAGCAGTCTATACCTTTCAGTTGACACAAAACTTGTTAGGGGGAAGTTTACAGTACATTCAGAAATACCCGAATTTTTTGATGTGTTGATTGAATTTCTTGACACGTACTTCATTCTCATTAGTCCTAGTTTCACATCCGGAACTTTTCATTCATAAAGTTATATCAGTTGAAACACTATCGATAAAGAACATATGACTTTTCAGAAGACGTCCCTAAGTCACCTGGTTCAGATGTTTTGTTTCAGACTGGGACCGGCCTCCATTCAGGAAGGAATCAGGGTCTGAGATTTTTAACAGACTGGAAGATTCATGTTTTTAGCGACGATAAGGAAAAATACTCTTTGTTCATGATCTCTTAGATGCACAGGGGTCGAAGGGTTTCGTTATTCGAATGTATTCTATGGTCAAATATAGTTCGTCGAGGTCCCACCAGGTCTTTTAACAACGTCTTGGTGGTACATAAATAGGTCGTACAGAAGTAGTGGTGAAAGTAACTACTTCTACTTCAGTGTCGGATACTGGTGGAAATCTTGTATAATCCCAATGTAGTTTTCGTGGAGATGATGTTAGTTACCCACTTGACATGGAGATTTGGTTTCTCTTTTGGGATTTCTTTGTCGACATCCTTTGGTGAGCGTCCCTCAAGGTACGTAGACAAGTAAGACAAGGAGGACGGACACGTTGTGGGTGAAACAGTAGATCAGTTGATGTTGAGGAAGGGGTGAGTCGAGTTCATGGTGGATGAGTTATTTTAGTCAGGAGACATGGGTACCCAAGATGTAGACACGTAAGTCGGTTGGTGTCTGGTTTTTATAAACCCCCCTATTTTTTAGTCTTTCAAGCATTTTCTTTTTGAACTTGAAAAAGTTAAATTCCGTTGATAAATGTATCGTAAATGTAATATAATCCATAACATTCATTAGATCTCTACTAAATTTCATTTACCCTCCAATATGTATCCAATATACGTTTATGACGTGATAAAATATATTCCCTGAACCCGTAGGTTCCTAGAATCAAGACCGACACGTACACGCACACACACGCACACACACCACTCCTCACAGGACCTTGATTAGGAAGTGACTATATGGTTCCCCACTGATGTCAGAAGGCACTCCGTCATTGAAAGAGAAAACACGGTGGTTGGTCACGTAGAACATGTATAAAGATAATATCGTATTTAGAGTGAGACAACAATAGACGAATAAGAAAGAAGAGGGAATAATGTGAAATTTGATGGACTTTCTTATTACAGTGAAAGTAAAGGTGTTGATTCTTACGGACCAGGTGTTACTTACGAAAATCTCATTTACTTCAAGTTAAAGTATGGATTGTGTGGATGGAAAATGTTAAGACGAGTAATCCTCTGTTCTTTATTAAAGGTAATACTTTTATTTTGGTACTTTTAAAGTGAGTCGGTGAATTTTCGGTTTTTCGCCCCTCTCTCCGTTGTCACTTTTGTTTGTCGTTGTCTCTGGTTGGTTTTCATTAATAGGTCATAATAAACCCTAATTGTTGAAAGGATCAAACTTCTGCCCTTTCTGTTCCCGTGGTAGTTACCCTCTACCATTATTGACTGGATGTCCCTTACTTCCATAGATTTAAGATGTTATTTGAACCATTTAGAGAAGTTTTTTTTTTGAGACGAGATAATAAAGAATTCAAAGAAATCAACATTTTGTCCTCACATTGGTCAGAAAATGATAGTGGAGGTTCTTTTTATCAAATGTTTTAATTGAAGACTCTTTCGGTTTGTTGGTCGAGGACCGGTAATTCTATGCACATGTCCGCCATGGACTCTCTTAAAGTATTTTTAGTCAAGGTTGCACCATTAGTCAAGTCAACGGTTTGAGTGGATGTCGTGTGGAGTGTACCCAGGTGGGTATCTCACTCAAGGAAACCGTTCGGGTCCAGTGACATGTTCTACGTCGACAAGAGTGTCCGAAAGTCCTGTAGTCCTAGTTGAGAGACTTTGAATAACTGTGCTTACGTAGATGTTTTTTCACCTCATTACAATTATCGAAATTTATTTTAAATTTATCTTTGGATCAATATAGATATAAACGGTTGTACTTGAATTTTTTTATTTTGGGACCATTTCTTGAGTCCTTATGGATAGGATTTATCTATTGTTTAGACTTGATTTCCGTTTCTCCGTCGTCGTCGTAGCGATGGGTCGGACCATCTTTCTTTTCCCGTAGACGTACTCGTGTCCCTTTAGTCATCCTGACCGAGATGGAGTAAAGTCTATCATTGATGAGTTGGAGTGTACATGAAGTTATTCGTTCCTCATACATTCACGTACTTTAATGAATCTTGAAACTTACGTTTTTTAATCGGTTTAAGGATATATTGTTTTAGAGGTCGATTGTTTTTCTGGAGTTGATTACAAAATTTGTTATAAGTATTTTAAAACAGTGTTCAAAACGAGACAGCAATGAAACGAATTCTTCCCATAGGAAACGGAATGGACATTGACAAGAGATTTATGGTTTAGTTAGTTCCTGTGTCTTGGTAAATATAGTACATAATTCTCATTTTATATTAGGTTTTCACAATGACCGAATAAATTCAACACAATGAGCTCCCAAAAGAATAAATCAATCGTTTTTCCACTTTTTTAAGATTTGGTTATTTCTGACAAGATCGTGTCTCAAATATCCTAGAATCAAGGGACTGGTCCCTAGTTTGGACCCGGGTGTCGTCATTTTCGTGTCTCAGGATTGGTGACCTGATGGTCCCTTAAGAGTAGACAGGGTAAAAAAGAAAATTGGATTCTTCATGGTTGGTGCCGATGGATTGTCTTACGAGTTTCTACCGAGAGTCATACTTACGTTTTTATGGACAATTTCATTCATAGGACGAACGTATCTCTTTAAAAATCAATGTTACTTTCATAAATGACGGATGTCGATTCTTTACTTGGTTCTCTTAAGTCCAAAAACATGATTAGGACTAAATATCCCACTTTCACACTTTGATTTTCACAATACAGAGAGTCAGTACAGGTTGAGAAACACTAGGGGTACCTGACATCGGGGGTCCAAGGAGACAAGTTCTCTAAGAAGTCCGTTTTTATGACCTCACCCATCGGTAAGGGAAGAGGTCCCCCAGAAGGGTAGGGTCCCTAACTTGGACCCAGAGGACGTAACGTTCGTCTAAGAAATGGTAGGCTCGGTGGTCTCTTCGGGTGATAAATGTCCCACTGAAATCTAATTTAGTAAAATGAAGAAAAAGTCTGGGTTTCGAAATTTTATATCTTTCATATTCAATTAACTGTTTATAACTATGATGATGATTGATATTATGACATTGTAGTTCTCTTATTACACAAATATAAATCAGTTAAAGGTAAAAGTAAATTTTGTCACTTTTTCAAGAGTAATCTATTATCGATTATATATAAAGATTCATTATTATTATTATTGGGAAAAACTTCCAAATGGTACGTTACTTCTCAAAAGATTTATGAAACATACATACCGGTATGGAGCCTGTAACACCTAACCAATTTCTGGTCCCGTTATTTCGCTCATAGTATTATTTCGGTCAGTGTTTAAAAACTAAAGAGTCACATATATTTTCAATATAAATGTGATGTGACATCAGATAATTCATACGTTGTCGTAATGTAGATTTTGTGTTATATGTATCGAAGTACGATTTTTTACGATTGGTAGTGGACTCGGAAGTAGTTCAGAGACATTATCATTGTAGTTTCTAGGGAATAATGTCTAGTGGTTTTGTTTATATTATTGCTCTTTCATACTTTATGACATTTCTTAATGGTTTTACACTGTCTCTGCGTTTCACTCGTTTACGTTAACGTTTACACCGCGACTATCTGAACGAGTTACGTACGAACGTGTTTGGAAGTTAAATATTTTTGGTGTTGTAGACACTATACTTTATTTCGTTTCATGTTATTTTGTTTCATACAGATATAATTGAGAAAATTAAAAGTGTGACTAGGACACTCAATGTATGACAAAAGAGGTAACGTTCTTTCTTTCCTCCGTCTCTCTCAAACTCATTGAACGGGTTGTAATGGACCGTTCTTTCACCACTTACCTCTCAAGTCTAGGTCTGGTCTACGGTTTCAAGTAGAATAATTTGTTGGGTTAATCCGGATATAAAAAGTATTGTAGTGGTAATTGTTAAACCGTTTAAGTCTCATTTTTAATTTTTGATCAAATTTTGTACATTTTTTTAGAAACAAGGAAAGATACTCTACCAGAATACAATATCTAAGATTACAACACATCCAACTAACTTTTCAGGGTACACGAGTCCTAGTTTTAGTCAATTCCCATTCCTCTATCTAGAATGTACATATATACATACACAAAAAATTGTATGTCACTTCTATATCCGAGATTCGAATTTTTTTTATATACATTTATATTTCCGAATCTCTGAGACGAAGTTGTTTTAGACGTATGGTATGTATAAAGATGCGACAAAAAAAAAGTGAGATCTATGACACTGATGAGTGGGTAATCGGTGAGAAGTTTTTGTTCTAAAATTTTCAACGTATTTTTATCAGATAGTAAATGAACTGTCACATCACGAAAGGTTAAAAAACGTTAATATTTCACGTTCTTTATAGGTATAAGTATGTATAAAAGACGTAAAGACTAATACGAAGATCTTATCTAAAATCCTCCGAGTCAAAAGTTTCTGATACTTATAAAAATGTCTAGAGGCATTACAACGGTTTAACGGGAACAAACATATACAACGTCTCTTTGTATGATTAAATATTTTTGAAATCTTCTTTTTCTTGTGGAGGTTGGATGAGATACTTCTCAGATTATTGAATCCAATTAAGATATCGGATGAGTAAAAATATTTTCTTTGTTGGGTGATAATTGAGATTATCAAAAGATGAAGTTTCTACCGAAGTTTTACTGAGTTATTACTATCAAGACTAATGTACGGTTAAATTAGGACAAACCGATTGAAAAAAGGAGTTCAAAAACTTTAATTACCTTTACTTTAACATGTGACAGACTAGAAATTCGTAAATGAACTGTCACAGAGGAAAAAGTCGTTGTCATGTCACCGAACCGTGATGGTTTTCGGAATCAGGTTACAGTTAATGTAGTCACATTTTTCGGAGTTCTCGAGATTAAGTGTTTTCGACAAGTGAAATAGTCTTTACTTCTACACGTCCTTTTTTAATTCTCTTAGTTCACTCTCCTATTTTTTGTTATTGAACTTAATGTAGGTGTAAAGATGAAAGTGAGTGGTATAGAAGGTCATATGATCCTTTGGAGAAACTTATTTTTACTCTCTCTTTATATAGTTAATGAACTAAGAAAAGTTGTCTAGTGTACGAATGGAACGAAAAGTGTTTACTCTTGATTTGTTCAGTATAAAAGTGGAGGAAACGTGTGAGACACTTATCAGTATGTGAACTGTTCTCGAGTCACTGACTTTCTTTTAAGAAAAATGACAGTTCACGACTAAACACCTCCTTAGAAATCCCCGTCGTTATACGTTTTTATTTTCTTAAACATAAGTACTGTCAGTGTTGACAAGGGGAAAATAAAAAAACCAGTGTAGGTGTTTACCCTGTGTCAAACTGTCGACTCAAATTATCTTGTAAGAGTTGAATCCAAGGGTTTATGAGTGAATTTATGATTTCTGTCTTGTACGGTCCTGTACAAAATGTCCTCAGACGAGAAGAAATTTGACATATACCTTGAATATTTGACCTCATGTTTTCTGTCGACCCTCACTCTTAACGGAAGTGAGAGTCTCTGTTCCGTCACCAGTCTGACACCACATTGTCTTTCGAGGATTTTTAAAACTCACTCAATCTGGACTTAAATTTAAGGTCTCGATCATAAATGGTAAACGCTTAGTATCCATTCAATGGAAGTAGATATTTTACCAATGTGACCGAAGATGATGTTGCTTAATACGTGTCATGTTTACTTTAGTAAGGACACAGTTCTTGTACTCACTCACTTCAGCGAGTCAACATAGGATGAGAAACGCTGGTGTACCTGACACCGGATGGTCCGAAGAGGCAGGTACCCTAAGAGGTCCGTTCTCATGACCTCACCCAACGGTAAAGGAAGAGGTCACAGTTCTTGCATAGTCCACAGATTATTAGAATAAAGAGTAAACGGTCTTTTGAAAATTATACAGTGTACACTAAATCTATGTTCCTTGAGTAAAGAGAGTTGAGAAAGGTACGGGAAAAGATTCACTATCAAAATCCCCAGGAGATGTTAACACTTTTAGGAGTTGATGGACACTGTGTGTTTCCTTTTGTGAGTCCTCAGTGTGATGCTGGTGTTCTGATTAAGGGTCCTCAGATGTCTAACCGGAGAGTTCAGGACCGTCATCCTCAGGGTTGTTGTTTACGAACATAAAATTTCACTTGTTCCTTTTTTATTTACTCGGTGGGGACTCGACCCATACTACGTCGATATGACACTTTCTGTACCTGTCCTGTGGTAGTGAGGAGACCGGACCGTGAATAAACTCCTCGACTACTAGTAGGAGAAGTGAGTCAAGTTAAGTTTACAGGTCAAGTTAAGATTGCGGGTTCGGATGGACATCCGAACAGGAAAACTACCAAAAAGACCTATGGTCACTAAAAATATAAAAAGAACTTCATAGTCCCAGTTAAAGAGTCGTTTGGAGAGCTGACGAAGAAAAAAGTTAAATAGTACAAAAGCTTGGTCAGAACACTTTTTCTTCTGATGTCGTCGCTAAAGCAAGAAGTAAAAGAGGACGTTTCTATTTTATCAAAAAGAGTTTTTTGACTTTGTAGTTTTAAACTTCTATTTCGAGACACTTTATATGGAGGAAATGTCGGGGGAAAGGAGGAGGGTTAAAATAGAGCACAAAGTAACCGACTATAGACCTCGTCCTTGTCAGTGATTAAATACGGTATTTCTGGAATAATAATTTATGACGAATTCTTAAAATAGTGGAAACATACCTCAAGTGATTTCTCTCGTGTGGTTCAACAAGGACAGTCGATTTTATTTTTAGTCTCTATAGTGAGTTTCTCTTCGTGATGTTACTATGGTGATATATCAAAAATAATGTACGTATTTATAAATTCATGTTATTGAGTTGAAATTTTAAGATTCTTGAACATGAAATTTGTAATTTTTTTAAGGTGAAATTTTAGGTCATAACATCTCGGTTATGTCTTTTGTCAAATCGTCAAGGATTTTTCCAGTATATATATACCGATGGTATACTGGGTCGTTAAGATGAGGATCGAGATATGGGTTCTTTTTACTTCGGTATACAAGTGTGTTTTCGAACAGGTGTTTACAGGTGTCGTTGTAATAAGTATTATTGGTTTTTCGTCTTTGTTTGATTTACACCTCGTTGACTATATACGTATTTATTTTACACCTTATAATAAGTCGTTGTCTTTACTGTTTGACTATCCACGATGTTGTACATACTTGGAACTTATGTAATACGATTCCCTTTCTACGGTTTTCTGGTTTATGACATATTGTGATTAATGTACTTTACAGGTCTTATTCGTTTAGATATATTTGTCCTTTATCCAATCACCGGATCCCCATCCTCTTACCCCCTCTTCCTCACTACAGTCACTCGCATTCTAACGGAAAACTTTACTACTTTTACAGGGTTTTAACTGACACCACTACCGCCATGTTGAATCACTTATATGATTATGGTTACTTGACATGTATAATTTACACGCCTAATATGTCACACACTTGATATAAAGTTGTTTGGACAGTATGTGCTTCTTTTCCTAGGTGGTAGCTCGAAGATATTCGTAAGAAAGTCCTGGTCTCTGCATTTATACTGGTTTTTTGGGTCGAGATACTTTCGTATAAATTCTTTCGTCTTTAGACCCCAGTAAGTACCTTTTAGTTTGATTTTCCTCATTAATCTCTAAGTCGACGTAAAACCTTGACGGAGTTCTTCCTAAGAAATATTTACAGTCTAGACTAAATAGTAACTAATTAGGTATTTTCGTTTTTGGAACATGACCTATAGAACATGACCCTAACAAAGTTACATATAAGACAGAAATGGGCTACTCGAGTAAGTAAACCGACGACATTGAACCTCAATAGTCTACGACGTAAATGATTCGTTGTGGTGGAAAAGTCTTGGTTAATAATTTCTGTATGTCGGGGACGATACAAACCACATTTTTGACTGATTGGATGGATATCAAGAAAGTCTAAATTTTTCATTTCGACTAAGACAATCGAAGGAAAAAGAAAATGGTTTGAAGGAGAATTTCAGACAGAAGTACTAAGGAAAGGAGGAACACGTTTGAGTTTGTTCCCTACAGTCACACTTTATTTAAGACATACCATAAACTCTTCATACGACCGTCGGTATCGATGGGACTAGGATCTACCCTTCTGTCCGTTTGGAGGGAGGACCTTGGGATCTTACTCAAAGAAGATACCGGTCGTCGTGTATTGGGGTCGGGAGAGGTTGACGACACGTCGGAGGACAACTTTTTTTTGCAGTCGGTACAGGTGCATATTTCGATATAAATATGAGGTGGTGCAATACTGTCTTTTCTTTTGGGTGACTTTAAATTATATACGAAACCCTACTTTGAACGACTACATTGATGTAGTCGGAGGTGGGGTGGTTTTTTTTATTCCTTAGTGCGATTTCTTTATGTGAGGTAGGGGTTGATTGCGTAAAAGAAGTAAGTTAAACGGTTGAGACGAGATGTATACTCACACCCCAAAACAAAAGGAAAGGACGAGGGGAGGGGGGATGGGGGCGGGCGAGCCGGGAGACAAAGTGTAGTCTTTTATTTTCCTTCTTTCCTTCCTTTCTTGGTGAATCACCACCGAAACCCAACATTGTGTTCTACTCAGTATACCTTAAAAAAAAAAAAAAGTGAAAACTTCCTTATCACGGACTTAACGACTGTTAAATTGGGTGAGAGTGTCCAGTCATAAGGTCCTCCTAGGTTTCCCATGGGGGGTCTCCCCTCTCAATATTTCAGTCCTTCGTCTTGGGTCGTCCCGGGTCTTCTGGGCTCCATGCGTTCCCTTCAACAGAGCTCATTCCCCGGCGTTTGGGAGGTGGGTGTGAGCCCCGCTTTTCGAGGGTAAAATTTAGAGCGTGCCACTGCAGTAGGCCCCTGCATCAGTGGCGCCGACGAGGAGTTCAAGATGAAACAAGGTGTCAGGGGAGCCGAGGCCGCCGCCCGGCTCTTGGGGTTCCTTTTGGGTCGGGACGGACGGTCCTCAAATATTGAAACATGAAAAGGGAGGGAACATTGCTCTCCGCTCACCGCGGGCAAAGACCTTTGTTCATAAAAAGGCCTGTCTAAAAGGGTTCCAACTCCCTTAGGGTCGCCGCCCCCCACCCACTGCTCGGGGCGCCGCGGTGTTTCGCCCGAGGCCTGGGGCTCTCCGTCCTAAGGGCGCCGCGACCCTCCACCCGAATAGTTCGGGCCGTCGGGCGCCGGGCCGTGACCGTGCCCCGAGAACTCCTCGCGATCCACTCCCCCGTGGGGTGCATAGGTGGGTGAGGACCTTCTTGGCGGGCGCTCGCGCAGGTTGAAGACGTTAGCGCCAAAAAGGGCTCAATTCCCCCGTCCCGGGTCTCGGGGCAAGGGAAGGAGGGGGCGCTTGTCAGGGCGTCCCAGGCGGCGGGGGCTCGTCCAAGGTCGGAAGCCTCCGGGCCCAAGCTCTTGAGCTGACGGGAGTCCGCGCTGGAGGGAGGTAGGGGCTCTGTCGTTCGGCCCAGAGGCCGAGGTCTTTTGGGTGCCGGCGCGCTCCTTCCGACAGCGGGCGGGGCTCGCCTTCCATTGCGCGACACCTTTGCACCGTCCTCGGAGATCCGCCGCAGAGGCGGCAGCGCTACGGGGACTCCCAGAGCGCCTTTGGGAGCTCCTGGCGGGGGAAGTCAGGGGTCGGGAAGGAAGCGCGGCCCGGCCTCGGCTACGTTCGGACAAGCTGGGGCGTGAGGAGCGCCAGGGGGGTGCGTGACGGGCGGGCGCTCGGAAGCTGCACCGGAGGTCTCGCGGGCCTGGTGGGAGGAGGGCGACGGGAGTCGGGGCGGTACAGGCGGAGGAGGACCGGGTCAGGGGAGTGGCGGCGGCGGAGGCGACACCCCGGTGTCTAAGCCGCTGGGGCTGTCAGGGGCCCGGCCCTTGGCTTGCATGGCGGAATCGCCTGGCCGCGAGCCACCATTACTCGCGTCGTTCGGAGCAGTCCGAACACTCCGAGGGCGCAGCAGCCCGACGGTTCGCGCGCGCCTCTCCCGCCCGACCGATCGCGCGCTCTCGATCGCTTGCGCCGGGTCTTCGCTGCGCGCCCCCCGAGCGCCCGGCCTTCTCCCCGCCCCGCTACTGGGCCCTTTCCCTACCGCGGCGAGTCCTGACCGAGCGCGAGGATCCCCCTCCTCAGACTCCGCCCCGGAGCGGATCCGGTGCGGGGGCCCCAGGGACGGAGTGCCACGCCCGCCGCTTCGTGGGAGTCAGCATAGTGCGCGCGCCGTCTGGGAGGTCAGGCTTCTGTTCCCGTTGTTGCGGTAGCCGAAGAGGGGAGGCCTTTCTTACCGTGACTCCCAGATCGCGGTCGGGCTGGGTGGACGACGTCGGGGAAGCCCCCAGCGCACCCGGTGAAGGGGAGACGACGACCCCGGAGACGAAGAGGGAGAGCACAGGAACAGCGAGACGCGGGACTGTGGGGCACCGTGCCTCCCGCTCAAAATCTGGGACGAGACATCTCCGGGTCGAGAGATCAGGCGCCCGAACCCCCCGCCACCACCCCCCACGCTCATCCCCCGCAAATGTCTCTAGTCTGCTTTCCGTCTGCAACGAAACTACCTGTCTTGGAGAAGTAACCAAACTATTAATCCCCGTGCAGTCGACACGTCGAAGGACCACTGTAAAGTCAAACAAAGTTTCAGGATCAACGCGGGGAGGGACTCGCCGCCCATCGAGGGACTCTCGTCCCTGACGGCGAACGACTGGAAACACAGGGTTGGCCTGTGTTTTCTCCCAGAGGACGTGTTTTCTCCCAGAGGTCCCTATAATCGACTTACTTTGGAACTCTCAGGTTCGAAAGATAAAGGGTCTGTGCAGATCAGTTCCTGAAGGTGTACGTTTCAAATTAGAAACTCGTTTATGTGTACACTTTTTACATATAATTGAAAGACCCCTTTTTTTTTTTTCTTTGTAGAAAGATTGCAAAGAATAACCACAGTACCATAAGCAAAAAACTTTCGTGAAATTATGTAATTTGTCCGGTCTTTTTATGTTCTATAAAGATGAAAAAAAGAAAATTGACTTTCGATCGAAAGTGACAAAGATCTGTTTCGTGTTACGTTTAATGAGTTCTTGAATAACAAATTCAATATACAACTGGTCTATAAAGTGACGGACGATCCGGACCCTAGTACAAGAGTCGGGTCAAGATACTTATAAAATTCAAACGTAATGACTACCACTCACATCGGATAAACGTTAAGTTTTACGATTAAAAATCGTCATTTTTTTTATACGTTAAGGGTTTGGTCATGTTATTTTGACACACACACACACAAACATATTTCATATGACAAGATTGACTTCGATGAGTGGCCAGTCAAATTTCTCCTATGAATTTAAGTGTGGGATCAGATAAGATCCTCTATACTTCCACAAAAGTAAGATTAGAGAGTTGATAGACTAACTCTAATAAAATGACAACTTATGAAAAGAGAGATGTTAAATTATTTTATCGATCCGTCACTGTTTGTGATGAGTCTTGAACAGGTCTTTAAATATATCGAGTTCTAATCATACAACTACAAAAAATTATTTAGACACTGAGTATACCAGGTCAGAATCTCGTGACGACGACGACGACGACGATTCAGTGAAGTCAGCACAGGCTGAGATATAAGTTTTGTGTGTCCTTATAGACTTTGGGTTAAAGTTTTAGGTTTTTTAATAGTATCGGAACTTTGACCCTTCGTCCATCAATTGTTTGATAGAATTTGTGAAGAGAGAGTAGTTGACAAGAGTGTGTTTCATTGACTAACACACGGAGAAAAAATTTTGTGGGATGAGAAGAAGTCAGGACCGACACACAAAATCTAGAAAGAGGGAGTCGAGAATTAAGTCTCAGTGTGTTCGGGTTTTCTTAACCAGAGTTACGTCCAGGGATGAGATCCTCCGACCTTGTCCCCTCGTCTCGACTATGTTTGTTAATCGGTAAGTATACCCAAAAAAGGGAAGTGTCAACTAAAGAAAAGAGTCAAGTGAGATTTACAAGTGATTTAGTACATAAGTATCTACATCAAAAGAAAATCGTGTTCGACAAAGGAAACTCTTACTCGGTGGATTTACTCGGATCCCGTTCCCGAGATATTAGTGTGTATATTTCAGTGTCTCTAGTACTGAGTTGTTAGTGGTCTTAAAGTTTAGACAATAAGGAAACTCGAGTCTCTTTAAGTCGTAACTTTCGTGTTGTCAGAGTCCATGGTAGAAGAGTTAGGTGTAAAGTTCAAACCTAGACTTATGTTTTGACAGGTGAAAAATTTCACCTGTCTCTCTCAAGACAATATATTGTAATCCCCTTTCACACGTCGGAAACTCCCGGAAACCTCCAGATGGTTCACCCTAAATTCTGAAAAATTAAGATTTTTGTGAAGTTGTATAATGAAGTTTTTAAAGGTCCTGGATTGGTGAACCTACTTAATTTTCTTTGATTTAGACGAAAGAAACGAAGTTGAAGAATTTATAGGTATTTGACCGTCATCAAATTTTGTTGTATTCGTATTTCTTTTAAACATTAGAAGTAATAAAAGGGGTAATGTAGTACGTTATTTTGACTGAAGGTTCTCAGCGTTGTGTTTGAGAGAACTACTTACTCCGTTACCTTTGACCCGTTTGGTTGTAGAATAAAATTCAACGTAATTGAGAATTTTGGGAGGAGAGACAGGGTTTATACCGGATAGAAAAAACCTTTTTGTCCAAAACTAGTTCGAAGAGTCAAATAATCTTCAACTAAAAACACAATAACAAATCAACGAATTAAACACAGGGTGAGAAAACTCTCGGGTACCTGACGTCGGGTGGTCCGAGGAGACAGGTACCCTATGGGGTTCGTTCTTAGGACCTAAGGACGGTAAAGGAAGAGGTCCCCTAAAAGGGTTGAGTCCCTAGGTTACCTAACTTGGACAGAGGACGTAACGTCCACCTAAGAAATGGTGACTCGGTGGTCCCTTTGGGTACCTTTGACGAATCCTAAACAGTCAAGGATACTTAACCGAATTCTTTTAGACACACGAATCAGTAAGTCAGCACAGGCTGAGAGACACTGGGGTACTTGTCATCGGGTGGTCCAAAGAGACAAGTACCCTAAGAGGTCCGTTCTTATGACCTCACCCAACGGTAAAGGAAGAGGTATTCTTTTAGAGATCCTGTATTATAAATCCATCCGACGTATGAGACCTGAGTTTATCTCCAAGTATGACCTTTGAAGACCATATCCTAAAGGGACGAACGGTCCTCTCCACGGTCACAACAACCTAAGGAACGTGTTATGAGAGAACAAGAAGTGTGGTCGTCTTAAATGATAATCATTCACCATATATTTGAGGACGACGACGACGACGACGACGATTCAGCGAAGTCAGTACAGGCTGAGACACACTGGGGTACCTGTCGTCGGGTGGTCCGACGCGGCAGGGACCCTAAGAGGTCCGTCCTTGTGACCTCGCCAACGGTAAAGGAAGAGGTCACGTACTTTCACTTTTCACTTTCACTTCAGCGAGTCAGCACAGGCTGAGAATCGCTGGGGTACCTGACGTCGGGTGGTCCGAGGAGGTAGGTACCCTAAAAGGTCCGTTCTCATGAACTCACCCCACGGTAACGGAAGAGGTATATTTAAGGATTGGGATAAGTTATATTGTTTTCATTCTTATATCTACATAAGAAATTCGTTTTGTAAGTCTTTATGACACTTTCTTTCTTGATAAATCTTTGTGTTAACATAATCAGTCCCAAGAGGTCTCTTTGTCTTGGTTCTCCTACGCATATACCACTTTCCTTAACCGAGTACACTAACACCCTCGACCGTTCAGACTTTAGACATCCGGTCCGGTCGTCCTTTGTGCTTTCTCAGTCTCGACGACCGAACGTAGGTCTCAGGTATCTTCCCTAAAAATACAATTGGACAACTCCTTCCTCATTATTAGGAAGATGAGACCACTTTCACTTTCACTTCAGCGAGTCAACACAGACTGACAAACGCTGGGGTACCTGACATCACATGGTCCGAAGAGGGAGGTACCCTAAAAGGTCCGTTCTCATGACCGCAACCAACGGTAAAGGAAGAGGTCCCCTAGAAGGGCTGGGTCCCTAGCTTGGGACCAGAGGGTGTAAGGTCCGTCTGCGAAATTGGAGACTCGGTGGTCCCTTCGGATCTAGAGTAAATAAACGAGAATTCCGGAAGTTTATTAACTCCGGGTGGGTACAATAACTCCCATTAGAAAAGAACTTGAGGATTAATATTTACAATTGATTGTAGATGTTTTATGGTAATTGTCGTTATAGATCCGATCACAAACTCGTTTGTCGACCCGTGGTGTCAGACTGGTTCAACTGTGTATTTTAATACTATGGAAGTAAGTTATCATAAAGGAGTGATCGATATTTTTATATTTAAGGGAATCACATGTAACATTTCGAACGAAAATTATTCTTTTGCTTAGGGTTTCAAAAAAAGAAACGAGAAAAGTCAGTCAACACACCACTACCCCTACCCACTCCCACTCCCTCTCTCCTAACCTACAAACAGAAGTCCACGAGCTCAGACGAATCACTACAGTGTATAGATACGATCTCATAACCCCTGTCCTGGCACACAGGTAAGTTCTCCTAGATTTCTACTCGTTTACTCAACGAGTGTTAGATCACCTTCTGTCTCTACATTTGTTAGGTGGACTATACAATTGTGTACGTCTCATATAGTACTCTTTTCGACCCGACCTCCTTCGTGTCCGACCTTGGTTCTAACGACCCTCTTTATAGTTATTGGAGTCTATACGTCTACTGTGGTGGGAATACCGTCTTTCACTTCTCCTTGATTTTCCGGAGAACTACTTTCACTTTCTCCTCTCACTTTTTCAACCGAATTTCGAGTTGTAAGTCTTTTGTTTCTAGTACCGTAGACCAGGGTAGTGAAGTACCGTTTACCTACCCCTTTGTCACCTTTGTCACCGACTGAGATAAAGACGCCCGAGATTTTAGTGACGTCTACCACTTACGTCGGTACTTTAATTTTCTACAAATGAGGAACCTTCCTTTCAATACTGGTTGGATCTGTCGTATAATTTTTCGTCTCTGTAACGGTTGATTCCAGGTAGATCAGTTCCGATACCAAAAAGATCATCAGTACATACTTACACTCTCAACCTGACACTTCTTTCGACTCGTGGCTTCTCAACTATGAAAACTTGACACCACAACCTCTTCTGAGAACTCTCAAGGAACCTGACGTTCCTCTAGGTTGGTCAGGTAGGATTTCCTCTAGTCAGGACCCACAAGTAACTTCCGGACTACAACTTCGACTTTGAGGTTATGAAACCGTTGGACTACACTTCTCGACTGAGTAAACTCTTCTGGGACTACGACTTTTTCTAACTCCCGTCCTCCTCTTCCCCCACTGTCTCCTACTCTACCGACCTACCGTAGTGACTGAGTCACCTGTACCCAAACCCACCTGAGACCCTCGACCACTACCTGTCCCTCCGGATCGCACGACGTCAAGTACCCCAGCGTTTCTCAACCTGTACTGACTCACTGACTTGACCTTGACCTGTACAATGTTCAACATAATACGACGACGACGACGACGACGACGATTCAGCGAAGTCAGCACAGACTGAGACACGCTGGGGTATCTGCCGTCGGGTGGTCCGAGGGGGCAGGGACCCTAAGAGGTCCGTTCTTGTGACCTCACCCAACGGTAAAGGGAGAGGTCATGTATTTTCACTTTTCAACTTTCACTTCAGCGAGTCATCACAGGCTGAGAATCACTGGGGTACCAGACGTCGGGTGGTCCGAGGAGCAGGTATCCTAAACGGTCCGTTCTCATGATCTCACCCAACGGTAACGGAAGAGGCTGTTCAACATAATATTTCAGGGTGTTTTTCATATATCCGTTATCACTACATCCATATATTTTCCCTCACCTACACTAACCCTGGGATAGACTTTCCTTCAAAGTGTCTGAACCTTCCGTCGTAACGTTTGGAAGGAACGATGAAGAAGTCAAGTCCACCCACCTCCCCCTCTCTGGTATTCGTATTTCTTTAACGAGGGTTCCGTCTCAGTGAGGAGACTACGTCGTTGTAGTCAACGTGGTGTTTCTATCGATCTTAATCAGTTTAAGTGTGTCGTACAGGACTGTGAACTACCGAATTAATCCTACTAATACCCACTTGAAAATTTTAGACGAAACAGTCGTCTACTAGGGTACTCTACAATGGTATTCCTCGTACAAGGGTAGGGAGTGGGTCGGGTCCTCTTCGAGGTTTGTACCTCGATTGCAATCGTGTAATTATCAAACACTACACCAACTACTTTTATAAAACATTAACACAAATGTCCTCATGAAATCCATAAAATCATGAAATCTATTAACGTTGTCCAGTCCAAAAAAAAGACAAGTCAAGTCAAGTCAAGTCAGCGAGTCAGCACAGGCTGAGAAACGCTGGGGTACTTAACGTCGTACGGTCCGGAGGGACAAGTAGTGGTCGAGGGCCTCAAGTGAGTCTGAGTGCAGGTAGCTCCGTCACTACGGTAGGTCGGTAGAGTAGGAGACAGCAGGGGAAGAGGAGGACGGGGGTTAGGGAGGGTCGTAGTCTCAGAAAAGGTTACTTAGTTGAGAAGCGTACTCCACCGGTTTCATGACCTCAAAGTCGAAGTCGTAGTAAGGAAGGTTTCTTTAGGGTGCCGACTAGAGGAAGTCTTACCTAACCAACCTAGAAGAACGTCAGGTTCCCTGAGAGTTCTCAGAAGAGGTTGTGATGTCAAGTTTTCGTAGTTAAGAAGTCGCGAGTTGGAAGAAGTGTCAGGTTGAGAGTGTAGGTATGTACTGGTGTCCTTTTTGGTATCGGAACTGATCTGTCTGGAATCAACCGTTTCATTACAGAGACGAAAACTTATATGATAGATCCAACCAGTATTGAAAAGAAGGTTCCTCATTCGCAGTAAATTAAAGTACCGACGTCAGTGGTAGACGTCACTAAAACCTCGGGGTATTTTATTTCAGACTGTGACAAAGGTGAGAAAGGGATAGATAAAAGGTACTTCACTACCGTGACTAGAAGTAAAAGACTTACAACTCGAAATCCGGTTGAAAAAGTGAGAGGAGAAAGTGAAAGTAGTTCTCCGGAAAATCAAGGAGAAGTGAAAGACGGTATTCCCACCACAGTAGACGTATAGACTCCAATAACTATAAAGAGGGCCGTCAGAACTAAGGTCGAACACAAAGAAGGTCAGGACGCAAAGAGTACTACATGAGACGTATCTTCAAAAAAAGACAATCCAACAACGTTTTCATTGACGTCATACGTAACAACTTGAAACGGTAAACTATAACCTTATATAAGAATTTACACCAATACAAAATATAGTAAAATTACGAGTAAAGAGTGAAAAAAAAACGATTACTGTAATGAACTACGAATAAAATATAAATAAAATCCGATATCTTTACTACAATATGTTTTTCGTTTAAGTTCACCAAATAAAGTAAGTCCAAGTTTTACACAGTATTTTATCGTCTCTGTTGAACGTTGTATTTGTCGGTAAACCGGGTCCTTGACGATTACTTACTTGTCACGTCACCCCAAGTTCTTCAAACGTTTCCTCTAGTCTCGGAACTTCTACTCCTTACGTTACCGACCGGTGTCCTTAAACTGTTGATACTTAACTCTCCCTAGGAGAATGTTGATGGATTTTTCAACGACTTCTTGAGTCACAGCTGGTAAGATACCAGTAAACCAAAAGCTTCGTTTAATTTTTCCACTTTTTCGAGCTATTCACCCATAGAGTACTCGACTTAGGTTTAAAAAATTTTTTAACAGGTAAACTTCACAATAGAAGAGAATAAGAGAAGTTGTTGTTACTTGGTAAAGAGTTAACCTAACACTATGCACTACCTTTCACCCAACATATGTTGTTGACCGCTATTGGTCGAGTTACCAACCTGTCTCTTCTTCGAGGTTTCGTGAAGGGTTTTGGTTTGAACAGGGGTGTTTTTCCAGTACCAGTGACAAGCCACCAGACGCCGGACACGTTAGGTGAGATTGAAAGACTTAGGTTCGTTTTCGTAATGTAGACTCTTCATAGGAGTCGTTTAGCTACTCAACGTGGTTTTTGACCTCGACCGTAACCAGTTCTTTTCCGGGTCAAGAGGTGTTGTTACGGACTAACGTGCACCGTGTTGGTTACGAAGTTTTCGACTTACTCAACCCGATACTTCAAAACGGAGTAGGTGGTATAAGTGGACTGGAACACGGTTGTTGATGGTGAAGAAGTTCGTAGAACTGTTGGAAAACGTCCCTTTCACGGAGGTGTTGGTCGTCCTCCGTCTTTTACGAAAGGTTCTTAAGTAACTTAGGGCTTCGTACTTAAAAATACGATGTCCTTACTTGTTTGAATAAAGAGTAACCGTTTTTACACAACTAACATTACCAAGATAAAACTCGGATCAATATTTCTAAATTTTAAGTACCAGACTTTGGTGTTAATGAAAAAGGGGTTTGATTATAGAACATCCTTCTAACGTTGTTGAGAAACACTATGTTTTTCAAAATACACATCCTGTATGTGTATACATAAATGTGTGTCTATACATAAACATATAAACATTATGTATCTATAGATATATTGTATATACATATTTATTTTCGAAATAGAGACTCTCTCTCTTATTCTGTCTTTTACTCTTCAGTACTATGTTTCTCTTTCTAAATACTGTCTCAACTCCCCAAAAAAAAATTCACAAAAATATGATCGGATCATACTTCCGATCGGATCGACTTCGACTTCGAGGTTATGAAACCGGTGGACCACGTTTTTCAGTTGAGTAATCTTTTCTGTGGCTACGACCCTTTCTGACTTTCGTCCTCCTTTTCCCCTGTTGTCTCCTGTTCTACCAACCTATCGTAGTGGCTGAGTTACCTGTACTCAGACCCGTTTAAGTCCCTCTACCACTTCCTGTCCCTTCCGACCACACAATGTCAAGTACTCTAACGTTTCTCAACCTGTACTGACTCGTTGACTTGTTGTTTTATGATCGGATTCCCGAAAGGTCCCCCGAGTCACTATTTCTTAGACAGACGGTTCGTTTTCTACGTCCAAACTAGGGACACAGTTTTTCTAGGGGGCCTCTTCCTTTACCGTTGCGTGAGATCATAAGAACGGACCTTTTAGGTTACCTGTCTCCTCGGACCGTCCGATGACAGGTACCTCAACGTTTCCCAGTCTATACTAAATCACTGACGACGACGACGACGATTCAGTGAAGTCAGCACAGGCTGAGACACACTGGGGTATCTGCCGTCGGATGGTCCGAGGGGCCAGGGACCCTAAGAGGTCCGTTCTGAATCACTGATTTGTTGTTGTTTATGGTCGGATTTCACGAGTGTTTATGAAAAAAAAAAAAAAAAAAGTCTTCCTTTCAACCACTCTCATTTGATCGATACTGGGTATAGTACTGATTGTTGACTGTGTGTTACCACCGTCATACACACCTTCTTTTGTTTCTCATCTTGTTTCGACGACCCAACCATTAAAAGACAAAAACAAAAAAATGTCTGTACATTTGTGACTGAAGAGTATCACGACTCCATGGTTTTTACTTAACTTTTTGTTATGGGGAGTGATCTACAAATCGTACAATATATTTTTACCTGAATTAAGATCCTACAATTTTACGGAGTCTCGTTACCCCATTATATTAAATGATCCAAAAACTATACCCACACATCGAATACGACTAAAGTGACCCGAAAAAGTTGAGAAACAAGACAGACGGTTCACTTTCTACGTCCAAACTAGGGACACAGTTTTTCTAGGGGGCCTCTTCCTTTACCGTTGCGTGAGATCATAAGAACGGACCTTTTAGGTTACCTGTCTCCTCGGACCGTCCGGGGTCAGACACCCCAGTGTTTCTCAGTCTATGTACTGACTCGCTGAAAGTGAAACTGAAAGAAATTCACTACTGCCACATAAACCCCAAAAGACACTATCATACCCAAAATAAGTTAAAAGGATAAAAAATTCTGTCTCTTAAGCATTTTGTACATTGATTTATAAAATTTTTATAAAATCAAAGACCCCAATAAGAATATAAACATAAATATTTAAATTTTTTTTTATCGTAGATCCTCTCTCAAAATTTTTCCCCCGAAGGGACCACCGAGTCTACCATTTCCTAGACGGACGTTACGACCTCTGGACCCAAGTCAGGGATCCAGTCCTTCTAGGGAACCTCTTCCCTTACCGTTAGGTGAGGTCATAAGACCGGACCTCTTAGGGTACCTGTCTCCTCGGACCGTCCGGGGTCAGACACCTTAGTGTTTCTCAGTCTATTTACTGACTCGCTGAAAGTGAAACTGAAAGAGTCGGTCCTTCATGGTAAGAAGAGAGAAACATGAGAAAAGGTACCGTAAACTTGAGTCGTAGAATTCTGAAACCTGTGACAACTACCCTCTCTTGAGGGATTACTTATCAAGGTCGAGGTCTATCAGGAGACTTGAGATCTGAAAACGTAGATTGTCAAGTTACTTGTAGAGGTGAACCTCAGACTAACCGGAAAGTATACATACAAGGGTCTACTTGAGAAGAGACGGGGACCAGGGGTCAGGGGGAATCTGAGGGAGGAGGACGTAACAATCAGTAGAGTCATGATGTGAAGATGGGAACGGAGTCCGGTCACCAAAACCTTAGTTGTTACTGAGGAGAGAGCTTTCGTACGGCATCCGGTACACACGCACGTCCGTACGAACCAGTACAGACTGAGAAACACTGGGAAACCTGACATCGGGTGGTCTGAGGAGACAGGTACCCTAAAAAGTCTGATCTTATGATCTCACCCAACGGTAAAGATACTCGGTTAGAAGAACTGAGTAGGAAACTAAAAGATGAGAAAAACTCGGGTGAGTCTACCGTTAATATATATGAAGTCACATTACATGGGTTTGAGACTTCAGAAGAGAGAGAATGTCAAAGGGGTCCAAATATACCAACACAGTTGATGATGTCGTAGGTAGATTGACCTAAGAATATGTCCTATCAAGTTTCACTAGGAAAGTGTTGCATTCAAACTAATACAATACGGACGGGGTCAGGGGGAAACTGAAGAGTAAAGTGGGTGTCATTTTCTGTTTCCCGAATGATGTTACCAGATGTTCCGGGCGTCCTCGATGGGAGTACAAATGGAAGAAGATTAGGTACGAAAGATTGCGAACAAAGTAGAGGATAATACAAGGGGGAGCAAAGAAAAAGAAAAAAAACTTGATGCATTAAGAAGAAAATTTTTTTAATAAATAAAACCAAACGAACCAGAAAACAACACAAACCCGAAAGAGATCAACGTCACTCGCTCCTGAGGAGTGACAAGAGTAAAACCACCGAAGAGAACAACACCTCGTGTTTGAGATCCACGTGGCCGAAGTCATCAACGTCGTGTCCCCGAGTAATCGACACTGGACTCCTAGCATCTCACACACCCGAGTCCATCAGCACCGCGTCCCGGAATCGTCGAGGTGTCGTACACCTTAGAGGGACCTGGTCCCTAGCTAGGACACACGAGACGTAATCGTCCACCTAAGGGTAGGTGATATGGTGGTCCCTTCAGAAGGGGGTAGTAAAGTTAGGTAACAACACCAGATGCTCAAAAGTTAACGACGAATACCGGGGTTTCCCCCCACCCCCCCCCACCCGGCCCCCGTACGAAGGGTCCACCGAGTCACCATTTTATGTATTAATACACCCTGAGTGGACCTATTTGGTCCTATTAGATAAAATCCTAGAGTTTGAAATTAAGGTAGACGTTACAAGGAAACGGTATATTATATCGTTTAAGTGGGGTCCCCGAGTCATCATTTCTTAGACGGACGTCACGTCGTCTACGTCAAAGCTAGGGACCTAGTCCTTCTAGGGGACCTCTTCCTTCCCGTTGGGTAAGGTCATAATAACGAACCCTTTAAGGTACCTGTCTCCTTGGACCGTCCACTGTCAGGTATCCCAGTGTTTCTTACCCTGTGTTGAATCGCTCACTTGTTGTTGTATCGTCTAAATGTCCAAGACCCTCAATTCTGTACCTGGAGAAACCCCTTGATAGTAAGACAAATGTCTCCCGGAGAACCTATTCGTACGAAGGTAGAGTACCGAATATATGCACGACAGGACAATGGACCTTGTCAGGAGGAGTCTATTAATGTGTTGTGTAAGATAGTGAAACAGGTCCAGAGAGTCACTTTCTAGACAATAGTGGTATAGGATAGTCGAAGAGACTAGTCGGAAATTTTCTTTGGAGAGGAATGAGCAAAAAAAGAGAAATTGGACGAAAAAATTAAAAAAGGAAAGAGAGTGGTCATGGACTGTTTTCTGATATTGGTAATTGAAGAGACAAAAGAAGGAGTGAGCCGGTGCAGGAAACTCGAGTCCCTGAAACTAGATAAATGGTAACCTAAGGGAGAAAGATGTCGTCAAGGACCGTGTACCATTTTACAAGTTATGTATAAACAACATAATTACTTTTAGTTATTTGTCTGGGTCTCTGGTGAGGTAATTAGTAGAGACTCTTTTTAATCAGTTCATTGATACTTAACCGGATGATTATCTTATTACATTTTTTTTTTAGAATAAGCACTCTTATAGTAATCAAACAGTTTACGGAACGACTTTAGTAATTACCGTTGAAGGGATCGTAGAGGGGTAGATAGTATTTTCCTTTGTTCCTCGAACCATAAACACAAGAACCACATGGACTTGATCGAGTTTTTAAAATAAGAGAAGGTAAAGATTCTCGACTGTTCGAAAAATTATTAGACAAGATTTTAGAACTTTCTCGAGTTCAGACATCAAAAGTCTTAAGGAAAAAAAAGGAAGAAAGTTTTAGTCTTATAGAGAGTAAACTTTTAAGAAATTTTTTACAAAAATAAAATAAATAAAAACCGACGTGACGCAGAAGTAACACCGTGTTCCCCGAGAAACAACGACACACGTCTGATAAAGAACACCATGTGACCGAAGAGCAACACCATCGAAGAGAACAACACCTCGTGTCTGAGATCCGGGCACGAGTCATTCAGTGTTGATTCAACGTCTGAGTCAACGGAGCACGTTTATCCTAGGATTAAGGACCCGGTCCCTAGCTTGGACACGGGACACGTAATAGTCCGTCTAAGAATTCGTGACTTAGTGGTCCCTTCAGGGAGTAAACGTTTAAGAACTATGAACAGAATTTATAAGGGAGTTCTACTGACTGTCACGTGAGAGTCAGATAGTCACTGAGATATTAATCTCTATCCTTAGGGAAATTGTAATGGTAAAGAAGAAAACGAATTGGAGGTTGGTAGGGTGGGGGGAGGAGACAATACAAAGAAAACAAATAAGAATAATTCCAACGAAACGAACCTCGTTTCTTAGTCGTGTTTTACTTTGAAATTCCAAAACGACAGACAGCGGTCGACGTCGACTCGTTTCTAGACTTGTAAAAGAGACCTGAATCGATTTGTCGACGAACTCTTCAAGACTGTGTAAGACTGTCAATTGGAAGGGGAGTGGTGACAACTCCCAACGTCACTGATAGAAAAAATGAACATCGACTAGGTAGTCTGTCGTGGATCACGTTAGAGAAACCAAAGGATACCTAAAAGAAGAAAGGAAAGGAGAACCCATTATAAAAATTATTATACCCGTCTTATAAAACCAAAGGGGAAGAAGGACTCGGTAAAGGACCAAATCTAGACACAGTGGTGTTCATATGGATGTGAAGACTTAATTTTGTCTAAAAAGTTTTTTTTAAAAAAACTTTGGTTCGTGTTCGTTTTACACGACATACGTTACCTCGTTAATAAAACAGTTCCACACGAGGGACCTGATGGACCTAATCCTAGTACCCTATCCCTCGCCCGACGAATAATGTTATATCTAGTAGTTAACACACACGTGAGTCAGTACAGACTGAGAAACACTGGGATGCTTGATATTGGGTCCGAGGACCCGAGGAGACAGGTTCCCTAAAAGGTCCGTCCTTATGACCTCACCCAACGGTAAGGGAGGAGGTCCCCTAGAAGGGTTGGGTCCTTGACCTGGACTTAGAGGATGTAACCGTCCGTCTAAGAAATAGGGGTTCGGGAGACCCTTCGGTCTTAACCTTTCTCTACCTACCGTCCGAACCATTAGTCGTAAAATTTGTTCAATGACTCCAATATAGGAAGTCTCAAACTCTTGAAATAAACAGTTTCTATACGTCCCCGTATTTAAGAACGATAATTCCTCCATTACGATATAAATTCTACTCCACATTTTTATTATATACAGTTTACTTACCGGATCTCTCATTCACGAAAGTGAACTCAGTCGTTTAGGTCGACAGTTCCTACCCCACCCCCACCAGTCCAACCGAAGTACTTTCTCCGTAAATAATGAGTATTCTCTATGAGTTCTTAACAAACAACTTAATTACTGGCTAGACAGGACTTTCCACTTCTTTGGTATTGAAAAGAAATTACCACTTGCTTAAGTCCTAGGAGAACAACATATAGTAAAAATACGTTTATTCCTTTGACTCAAGGTCTCTTCAATAAACTGTTAGCGGGGTACAGTGTGTTGTACCATCATAACTTTTTCTGACTTTACCTCCAAAAGATTAAGGCCTTAAACCTGACCCTATTCTCATTCCCCTTCCGTAAGACTCTCGACCTCATTTAAATCAAGTCACACATCTCTCCTTCCCGTCTCCGAAACTAACTCTCAAATTATTACTGTCTGTTTGGACTTTTCCATCTAACCTTGGTCTACCACTCGTTGAAACTTATGATCTTATTACCTACATAGTTATCTATGACCTATGGACGACTTTTAAAATCCTACTCCATTTTCGTTAAATAATCCTTCTAAATGGATATTAACGATGTTTCTACTCTTCCTACTTTCCGGTCTCACTGCGTCACTCTTCCTCGGTCTAAGTACCAGGCACTACTCTTTTAAGTCTGGGTCAAACTATCTTTTACCTGCACTGGTTTAAATTTCTTACTTAGTTATTCTGTACCTTTGATCAATTTTAGACCAGAAGAAGTCATCAAAGGAAGAAAAAGATCAACTGATTGAAAAGTCAACGTCAAAGATTCTTCGATCCCTAAGTGAAAAAGTAAGGTTATATCCCGGGTTGAAAAAATAAAAAAGGGTTTTTATTTATTTATCAGTTTAGATTCAGAATGTGAATCCTCTGTTATTTTCGTGACAAAACTTTATGGTTAAGTCCCTTAAGGGACCGACAGGTCACCAACCCTAAGGTACGAAAGTGACTACTCCCAGGCCCAAGTCAGGGACCACCCTCTTGGTCCTAGGACGTCCATCGTACCGTACCGGTTTTTTTCTTTCTTTTTCCTTTTTTGTACGGTCCAGTAAGTCGTTTGGAAATTTTCTTCGTAGAGACAGAAGCCGTGACATGGTCAAGACCCTCGAATCTTTATGTACTAAATACCAGAGACATAATCAGTCTCAAGAGGTGTCCTAGTCTTGGTTATCCCACACACACACACACACACACACACACACACACACACATTTATTTCTAAATAAAATTCCTTGACCGAGTACGTTAGTACCTCTGTCTCTCCAGGGTTCTAGAAACCTTACTCAGTCGTTCGACCTCGGGGTCGACATAAAGATCAAGGTACCAATCGTCTGACCTCTGGGTTATTCAGAGGTTTATAAGTTAAACCCAGATTTCCGTCTTTTTTCGACTACAACAACAAATTTTCGTCCTTAGGAGACATTGAATTCCCTCCCAGTTTTAAAAACAAGGTAAGTCCAGAACTTGACTAACTTATTTGGAGTGGGTGTAATACCTTCTGTTAGACCAAACGAGTCAGATAACTAAATTTACAATTAGAGTAAGTTTTTGTGGGAGTGTCTTTATGGGTCTTATTGTAAATTAGTCTAGTAGCCAGTAAGCCACCGGGTCAGTGCTCCGGTGTATTTTACTTGGTAGTGCTGACGACAGAAGTTCCTCCAATGTGAAAAAACCCCTCTTCTGTCTGTTCATTTATTATTGTGTGGCAAAATTACGAGGTTACATACATGAAATTTTCATGATACTGTTGTTTCCCTCCTCCTACTTAAAACGGATATCTCTTTCTCTTTAGTTACTTCAATATGCTGTTTATCCTTTTGTGGACCTGTCTGGTAAACAAGTACCTATAGTCCGAGAGACTCGTGTCGTCATAATTGGGTGTTATGAGGTTTAACAGGGTCCACCCTTTATTTGTGTGAAAACTTCAAATCTACATCGGTCCTCTAACATTCTCGATCTAAGGTCCTTCTTTAGATCCGTTGGTGTTTTACATAACTCGATCAAGAATTTACCTCTTTTTTCCGGTTACTTTTAAAGATTCTAAGTCTTAATCACTCTTCAAGATTTTTGTCCTTATACAATAAAAAATGTAAATTTAATTTTTTAACACACTTTAAATTTGTATGTTTTCTCTGATGGTGTCGTTTCAAGGAATAGGTAGTTCTAATATTGTCAATATTTTTAACAGGGTATGAGTTAGACAAAAGAGAGAGACGATTTATAAACTTTTGTTTAGAGTCTTTACGGTAGTAAAGTTAATGTAGATGAAGTTATTTTCGCAGAGATTTTTATACCTGTAAAATATTTGGAATCGTTAAAAATTTTTCTGTTACGTTAAAACTGTAGATTGTTTTAATTATTATTAATAAATCATAGTAAAATTATAACAGTTTGTAGGTCAAGTATAATTTTACAAGATAACAGAGGTTGTAATGTAAAATTACGTGACTGAGTACTTAGAAAAAATAGATCTCTCCTGGGTGAAGAAAAAGAAAAAGAAACGAAGAGTACGATAACAGTATAACTTCTTTAAGTCAGACAACAGTAAATTTTATAGGGTGTCCGACTCAAACAAGATTATAAATAAATATTAAATAAGCGATATAACAAGAAGTTATATTAGGAGATAGAAAACGAGACACACATACACACAATCAGCGAGTCAGTACAGATTTAGAAACGCTGGGGTACCTGACATTGGGCGGTCCGAAGAGATAAATACTCTAAGAGGTCCGTTCTTGTGACCTCACCTAACGGTAAGGGAAGAGATCTCCTAAAAGGGTTGGGTCCCTAGCTTGGGACCAGAGGACGTAACGTCCGTCTAGGAAATGACAAATTCGATGTCCCTTTAGAAAACGCGACGTGGAAGTCCGTAAAGATCAGGGGTGAGACGAAATTCAGTCTCCAAGAATACCCTCGTCATCTGAACCTCTCTACGAAAGGTTTCCTCCTATCACCTAGTACCTTTTCCCTTGCCGACTCATCTTTCACTTTACCGTTTTTCTGTTTCCTCCCCGAAAGGACCACCAGGTCACCGATTCTGAGGTAAGAGGGTCACGTCCCCCGGACTCATGCTAGGAACGAGTCCCTTGATCTAGGGCGTACGGTGTTAATTGTCAAGTGTACGTTGTTGATTTTGTAGGTCTTAGGGTGTTGATTCAGGGCCGTGTGGGTTTATTCAATATTTATTTATCCCTATTTATAGTTTTATCCTTCTTCTGTTTCCTTCGTCTTTACCTTTCTCTCTACTACTTCTCTTTGTATTTCGGAACGGTGTCGAGGGGATGTGGATGGTTTCTTTCATTTACTTTTAACTTCGTTACCTCTGTAGTTCATATCTATAATTTTATTAATATTTTTCTAGTGATAATGTGTTCCTCATTTACTACATTTACTACATTTAAACTTATCATTTTACACAATTCAGATGATTTATCTAATGACAATGACAATGTAACCGTAACACCCAAGAAACCGACTTTATATGTCGATTGTTAAAGAAGAATTCCTTTCTAATACTGTGAAAAACATCTTATTACATCTTAAGTCACCATTTACCAAATCATATCGAAATGTCAAACATCGAAAATATCAGAATCTGATATTTTATTTTCTCAACCTGACTTTTATAGAACGAGAATGGGTCAAAGTAGTGGGGTGACGAAAGGTGTGAGAACGAAAAACAACCGGTCGTGTGAGGAAGTAAAATTCGGTTCATAAACTTTCACAGTACATTTTCAAGAGGACGTCGGTCCGTCGTCGACTGAAATAAAAATGAGTTCACACTCTATCGTGAGTGTCTACAGTCGAACATAAGAAAAAATTACTTTATTGGAAATACTTAAGGTTTATGTGATTTTGTGACGGTCTTAATAAATCTTTGAATCACATGTCACTAGTTACGTCTGAGGTCGTTGTGGAGTTTATATAGTTTATAGGTAAGAGTATCTCTGGTCCACTCTAGTTGTACTGTCCTCATTGTTAAAATCGAAAAAATATTTTTAAGTGAGTGATAGTAAAAGTAAAATATGTAAAGAGATACAACGAAGGTAGATTCTATCTCACTTCGGCTTCTGTAAATAAACAAGACGGATAATTCTACTGTCACTATAAAGTGTGATAAATTTTTTGTAGACTTAAACCTTTGAAAAGTTGTCCTTCTTCGTTTGTACAAACTCTTAAACACATATTTATTGATAAATGAATAAATAAAGGTCAAAGTAATGGTGTATCATTCTCTAAGTCTTACCTGGCAAACTTCAACTGTTTTAAGTGTGTAGAGAAGTTTCCACTTCCCAATACGTCAGACATCTAATTTTAACCCCGGACTCAAATTTTCAGATACTTTATGTTTCAAACTCCCAAGTCTTCCTTTAGATTCTTTTATGTTGTGTTCAATTCTCGGAATCCTTTCTAGTTCCTACCCTTCTTTATATTTTTGTTGTCTATTCCTTTCGTTTGTCTTATTGTCTCAACGTATAACCACACCTCCGAGTCGATTTTCCTCTAATTCTGTGTAACCAGTTCCAAAGGGTTCCCACTATAAATCCTCTATGTTCGGTTCAACCGTTGAAGTAACCAGCAATCATCAAAGTGAAGATAAATTTTGATTTCCTTCTCAGAACCTAGTTTCGGGTACGGTCCTCCATACTTCCCAAACTTCCTCCCTCAAATCTAGGATCAATCTCGATACCAATTCTACCAGGGTTCCAAATTCAGATTAAGAAATTTTGGTACGATTCTATTTACATATCGTGCTCTGGTGCAGACCTTAAAAGGAATTGATATACTTCAAACATAGAGTCTTATCGGAGTGTGTATCATCATTTCTAATCGTTAAACTCTGAAGGGACCACCAGGTCATGGATTCAGAGGCATAAGGGTTACATCCCCGGACTCAAGCTAGGAACCAGTCCCTTGATCTCTGGTGTACGTCATAGATTCTGTGGAGCGTCGGTGTTATTTATTTACGTATATATATATATATATATATATATATATATATATATATATATAAATTCTAATCATCCCGAAAACCTGGTTTTCAAGAGAAGACTCTATTTCACTTGTCTTGTCCTTCCTTGTAAAGATTTCCAGTACTTGGGTCCTCATACTAGAAGTCTTCTCTCTAAAGTGAAGAGAATTTTAGATGTACCTGAAGGGACCACCGAGTCTACCATTTCTTAGGCGGAAGTCACATCATCTGGACCCAAGTCAGAGACCCACCCTTTCTAGGGGACCTCTTCCCTTACCGTTGGGTGAAGTCATAAGAACGGACCTCTTAAGGTGCCTGTCTCCTCGGACTACCTAATAACAGGTACTCCAGTGTTTCTCGACCTATGCTGACTCGTTGATTCGTGTCTTGAAATACATTACCACCTCGGGATATACCCTGGACGGTAGACCCTTGACGGATCCCGTCTTATTCTATCCCCCATGGAGCAAGATTGTGTCGTTTTTCTGTTTCATAAAAAATTCTGACTTTTTCAAACGAGTACAACGTATAGAAAATTTTTTTATTACCCAAAAATAATTATGCCATTTTTCTCTCTCGGATTTATCCCGAGAAAAGTTTGATTCTAGGTTTATCCGTGTCATTGAGAAGGTCATTCAGTTTCTAGTCTTTATGGTCTCCCTTCCTGATCACCGATTCTGGTCAGGTGACCCATTCTGAGACTTGAGGGTTACGTCCCCCGGACCCAAGCTAGGGACCAGTCCCTTGATCTAGGGTGTCCGGTGTTGATTCTTAAACGTATGTCCGTGATTTTCTAGGACACACAGGGTTAATTCTGGGTCTTGTCGGTTTATTTATTTATAAAAAATTTTATAGTCTCCTTCGAAAAGTCTATATCGATCTCTTTTCAGTCAACCACTTAACTTGATGAATAACAATAAATCTTAGAACTTTAAAAAACCAAGTGAATACATAGGAGGCTATGAGATCAAAAGAGATCTTTAGTCATTTCTCTTTATTGTCACCATAAAGTCCGTACATTACACAGTTTCTACCTCCTGATATCTTTCTTCTTTTTTGCCCTGGGTATTAGTTACTACTGTTGTACGATTTACAGAAGAAATGATAAAGACCCACCACTTTCCCTTTTGGTAAAGTATCGGAGACTAAGGAACTTGTGTTGGTGTCGCTAGAGGTCTCATTATAAGATGTTATTTTTATACATTTAATGTTTCTTAACCTCGAATACCTCTCCTATACTTACCTTTAATTGAGTTTTTATGTCTTTCCGAATTTATGTTTAAAATCGTATCTAGACCTTTTTCCGAGAATCTTTAATAAAGGACATCATCGAAGGAAATATTTTTTTAAAATAAAATATAACTTCATGTCAACTCATTGTCATAATACAATCAAAGTTCATATGTCGTTTCGTTAAGTCAATGTGTATGTAGATAAGAAAAAGTTTAAGGAAAGGATAAAACCAATAATTTCTCATACTCGTCTCAAGGGATACGATATATAATCCAGGAACAACCAATACGTAAAATTTATATCGTCACACATGTACAGTTAGGGTTTGATGGGTCGATAAGGAGTAAGGGGTGGAAAGGGGAGACCATCGGTATTCAAGAAAGAGATTCAGACACTCAGATAAAACATTTATTTGAACAAACATAGTAAAAAAATTTCTCAGGTGTGTATTCGTTATAGTACACTATAAATAGAAACTGACTGAATGAGGTCATACAGTCTGAATGAATGACTGAATGAATGAATCATACCATTAGAGGTCCAGGTAGGTACAACGAGGTTTACGTTAATAAAGAAAGAAAAGGTACCTCATTGGAGGAAAACTTTTATAGTTCTGAGACTAGGTCTCCTCATTTCACTGGACGGGTTCCAGTCTATTCACTATTTGAGTCATAATTTTAAAATCCAGTCGTCTAAGGGTCTAATCACGTAAAAGACCTCGAAGACTTTTGACTATAATAATGAGAAACGACGTAATTTCGTATTAATTATTCGTAGTTTATAAATATTTTATAGAAGACACAGTATCATTTAAAAGAAAAATAAATAGTCATTCAAATGAGGACTAAATTAAATAAATCATTTAATCTAAAAAGAGAGACGAGTAGTATATGAAGTGAATGGTGTGAAGGTGGGGTAGGGTAAGGGGAGTGGACCGACTTCCTCCCTCAATAAACATTTATTTTACTGAACAAAGAAGGAAAGGTCAGACAAACAAAAATAAGGAAATACTAGAATCTCGGAAGTCACGTTACTACCCTCACCTGTATAAACGGAACAATGGGTAGAATCCTCCCTACACAAGTTAGAAAGTGGTAAATATATTGTGATCGATATCCTAAAAGTATATACGGAGAATAGTCCAACTCCTTCAAGGTAAGACAAAAAGACTTCATTATACGTCTGACGTTATCATTAACGGTCCAACCGTGTTAAAACTCATTAATTTTGTAATATAGAGTTAATACAAAAAATTGAAACTACATGTAGTAGAAAAGTTATCCTAAAAGTAGTCATTATTCTCGACTCAGTCAACGTCGAGGAAAGAACGGAACCTGTCTTTTGAGTTGTAACCGACTTCACTTTTCCTCTCCCATAAACTGGTGTACTGGCTTTCCGTGACCCTGAAACCACAGGGATCCAGGTTAAAGAGAACGGGTCCGAGAGACGAGAAGAGAGACTGTGTTAAGAATCTATAGAAGAGAAGAATACTACAATTTTCACGACATCCTGAGAAACACCAGGATACCTGACGTCGGACGGTCCGAGGAGACAGGTGCCCCTAAGAGGTCCGTTCTTATGACTTCACCCAACGGTACGGGAAGAGGTCCCTTAGAAGGACTAAGTCCTTAGAATAGCCCCAGAGGACGTAACGTCTACCTAAGAAATGGTCGACTCGATGGTCCCTTCGGGTTGTCGTGAATGTAAGGGTGAAAGTTAGAAGTGTTGACGGTTTCTCTTTCCAAGATATCAAAAGGGGTGAAATATCTACTCCTTGGAATTTCTAAAACTCTCCAAATCATTAAACGGGTTTATGTCTGTTATTTACCGTCTTGGTCCTTAGGTTGATCCGACTGATGTCTCGACCATCCGAAATAATGATACAATTTGAATAAAGTCAAGTCAAATCAAGTCAGCGAGTCAGCACAGGCTGAGAGACGCTGGGGTACTTAGCGTCGTGCGGTCCGGAGGGACAGGTAGTGGTTGAGGACCTCAAGTGAGTCTGAGTGCAGGTAGCTCAGGCACTACGGTAGGTCGGTAGAGTAGGAGCCAGCAGGGGAAGAGGAGGACCGGGGTTAGGGAGGGTCGTAGTCTCAGTAAAGGTTACTCAGTTGAGAAGCGTACTCCACCGGTTTCATGACCTCAAAGTCGAAATCGTAGTAAGGAAGGTTTCTTTAGGGTCCCGACTAGAGGAAGTCTTACCTGACCAACCTAGAGGAACGTCAGGTTCCCTGAGAGTTCTCAGAAGAGGTTGTGGTGTCAAGCTTTCGTAGTTAAGAAGCCGCGAGACGATTCCCGAAGAGATCACTGAGTCTACCACTTCTTGGACGGACGCTACGCCCTCTACGTTCTCTACGCCAAAGTTAAGACCCAGTCCTTCTAGGGGACCTCTTCCCTTACCGGTGGATGAGGTTATAAGAAGGGACCTTTTAAGGTACCTGTTCCTTAAGAAGGACCCTCCGATGTCAGGTCCCCCAGTGATATGTCAGTCAATTGACTCGTTCAAAGTGAAAGTTAATAATAAATAATAAAAAAAAGTCTCACGTACTACTGAGAGTTGGATTTACTTTAATATTGTTTAATCATTTTATCCGTATTCATTTCCAAAGAAGATGATTAATTTTAATCTTATGATTATTTGGTTTCTATATTTACTATGAAAATCAGAAGTTTTAAACGAAATACGAGAACAAGAAGGTTTCCGACCGGGAACCATTATTTAAGAAACTTATTTTATATGGGGTTCTACAAGAAACTTTACTAAAATAGTTTACAGAGTATTTGGTATCTACCAAGGAACGATACCTGACTTACAAATACAAAAGAGGTTTAGTCTACAACTTCGGGCTTAGGGGTCACAATACCTTAAACCTGCACCCCGGAAACCCTCCATTAATCCAGTATTCCCATCCCGGGAATACTTACTCTAATCACGGGAATCTTGCTATCTGGACTCTTCCCAGTAACGAAAGAGAGAGACGGTACACTTCTGTGTCATTCTTGTACTGGTAGATGTTTGGTCTTTCACCCGAGAGTGGTCTGAGGTTTAGATAGCCGTAACTAGAACCTGAAGAGTTCTTTATTTAAAGAGAACAAATGTTAGTTTGTTTGTTCTTTCTTCCCCCGATTCGTCGGGGTTCTGGAATATAAAAGAGTCGGAAATCCCGAGATCTTATCTCATTGACTGAGACAGGTCTTCAAAGTAGTTTTCAGAATGATATAAGAGTCGGACTAAACCCAACGAACGGGTAAAATCTTACTTAACCGGATCGGACTCCTTATACTACTCGACTAACCAAGACCTGGTACATCTTACATGGTGGACCTCAACCCCACCCCGGTCGTAGTTGTTTTGACACACCAGACTAACCGTCTCCATAAAGGGACTTCTCTTTGTCCCTACACCAATTGTTTGCACCTTACCTAATACTTATCGGTCTTAGTCATTATCAGGTGACATAATTATAAATAAGTCGTATGTTATACACGTATCATGAAATTTGAGGAGGAGTTTCGTTGGGAATCACTACTAACAATAAGGTTGAAAGGTTTATTCCTCTGACTTCACGTCTCCACAGTGTTTCTAGGTTTAAGTATACCAGTTTAACAGGGTGAAGTTTCTGACTCGTTAATTCAGGAGACGGACTGACGAAGAGTCAATTGAGTGACGGTTCTTTATTTTCTCGTGTTCCGTTTAGATCGGTCTCTTGGGTGTTTTCCTCTCTTCATAAAAATATTTTGTATGAATTTCCTCTATGTAATACTGATATCCTTTATAAAATTATCAAAAAGAAAAATTATGTGAAATAAAAAATAAAAAATTTGTGATAAAAAATCTCGTCAAAATTCAAGTGTCTTTTCAACTGCCCTTTCATGTGTCTAAGGGGTATATGAGGGTCGGAGGGATCATAGTTGTAAGGGGTGTTTTCACCATGTAGACACCGTTAGTTACTTGGATGTTACTGTGCAATAGTGGGTTTCAAGGACCGAATGTCATCCCAAGTGAACGCCAAAACCGTTCACATGGGTAGTAATGTGATAATATGTACTACCAAAGTCACGGGATTTTAAGGATCCGTCTCGTGTAAAGACCCTGACCAAGGTCCTGGTTATGGTTTTAAACGTCTACGAGTTCAGGTAATATATTTTACGATATTGATAAACGTATATTATGAAATGAAAAGGGATAAGAAATTTAGTAGAGACGACGACGACGATTCAGTGAAGTCAGCACAGGCTGAGACACAATGAGGTATCTGCCGTCGGGTGGTCCGAGGGGGCAGGGACCCTAAGAAGTCCGTTCTTGTGACCTCACTCAACGGTAAAGGAAGAGGTTACGTATTTTCACTTTTCACTTTCACTTCAACGAGTCAGCATAGGTTTAATGGAGATCTAATGAATATTACGGATTATGTTACGTGTAATATACATTTATGAAAGACCGTGTCGTTAGAGTTCAAAACGAAAACCCTTAAAAAACCGTAAAAAAAGTTTAAAAAAATTTTAGGTACTAACCAACTTAGGTGTTTACGCCTTGGGTACCAATACCTCCCGATCAAAACGACAGGTTTTCTGTTATAGTCAAGTCAAGTCAGAGACAGTACACACTGAGAAACGCTGGGGTCCCTGACGTCGTGTGGTCCGAAGGGGTAGGAAATGGTAGAGGGACTGGAACGAGTTTGAGCACAGGCAACTCAGTCACTACGGTAGGTTGGTAGAGTAGGAGACAACAGGAGAAGAGGAGGGCGGAAGTTAGAAAGGGTCGTAGTCCCAGAAAAGTTTACTCAGTCGAGAAGCGTAGTCCTCCAGTTTCATAACCTCAAAGTCGAAGTCGTAGTCAGGAACGTTACTTATAAGTCCTGACTAAAGGAAATCCTGCCTGACCGAACTAGAGGAACGTCAGGTTCCCTGAGAGTTCCCAGAAGAGGTTGTGTTGTCAAGGTTTCGTAGTCAAGAAACCACGAGTCGGAAGAAATACCAGGTTGAGAGTGTAGGTATGTACTGATGACCTTTTTGGTATCGAAACTGATATGCCTGGAAACAACCGTTTCATTACAGAGACGAAAAATTATATGACAGATCCAAACAGTATCAAAAAGAAGGTTCCTCGTTCGTAGAAAATTAAAGTACCGACGTCAGTGGTAGACGTCACTAAAACCTCGGGTTCTTTTCTTTCAGAGAGTGACAAAGACAACAAAGGGGTAGATAAACGGTACTCCCCTACCCTGGTCTACGGTAATAAAAGTAAAAGACTTACAACTCAAAATTCGGGTAAAAAAAAAGGGAGAAGAGAAAGTGAAAGAAGTTCTCCGAAAAATCAAGAAGAAACGAAAGACGGTATTTCCGTCACAATAGACGTATAGACTCCAATAACTATAAAGAGGACCGTTAGAACTAAAGTCGAACTCGAAGTAGGTCATACCGTAAAGTGTATCCCATGAGACGTATATTCAAATTATTAGTCCCACTGTTAACTGTTATATGTCGGAACTACATGAGGAAAGAGTTAAACCTTTGTCAGGTAACAAGGTACAGGTCAAGATCGATAACGAAGAACTGGACATATGTCCAAAGAGTCCTCCGTCGATACTACCAGACCATAAGGGTAGAGAACTTCTTAAAAGGTCAAACAACTCTAGGTGTACCAGTTTCCGAAATCACATCAGTTACTTTGTCTTCATCTACAAAAAGACCTTAAGAGAACGAAAAGGATACTAGGTTGTCTACAACCGTTAAACTAGAGACCAAGGAAACGGAAAAGATTTAGGTCGAACTTGTAGACCTTCAAGTGTCAAGTGTATAACAACTTCGGATCGAACCTCTTGAAATCCGTAGTGAAACGATCACACACTCTACTCACGTTAACACGCCATCATACTTGTAAGAAACCGTAACGGAAAGAAACCCTAACCTTACATTTAACTAGAAAAGGTGGAGTAATCTCCCGGAAATTTATCCATTAATCGATTCTGTCATACAATACCTGGGAAGACTCAATCAGGGGTTCTTCCAGGAAGACGGTCCACAGCCCCCAAGATCGGTCATCTTTTTTAAACCGAGTTTTCGTTTCCTTTCGAAACGAGAGACTAATCTTTTACCTCTCCGCCCTCGGACGAGATCTCGTTTGTTCGAGGAACAAACGAAATATCCCTAGTCACCCATCTCGAACGAAATATCCCTAGGGACAGTCGACCCTCCCCTCCCCCGCCTCAAGAGAGTTTCGTCCGTATCGACACAACGAGATCGAGACCTAAGGTCACGACCCGAGTCGATTGTCGTGACGACAGTAGAACTTAACGACACAACACACACCGAAGACGTGTGTCATACTCCACAACCACGTCGACAAAGAGTGGTTCTTGAGACCAGACTTCCCAGTGTACGTTCCGGAGACGTATACTGTGACATACTCGTTCGAGGTTCTGATCGTGGTTCCTTCTTTTTCCAATCTGGTAAAATAATGGATCTAAGATAAAAATAAAGGACCTTTGACAATTACCTAAAGTGACCACCATCAATATATAGTTGTAAATAAAAAAATGAGTAAATAAAAATAAACAGGGACATTTACTTCGAAGTATCGACGTCTTTTGAATAGTCAAACCAGTAACGATATAGAGACGTAGATCAGGACACGGACCACAAAGTAGTATTGGCCTTCTCGACCCATGGTAATAGGAAGAGTGAAGTGACTATCCTTAACTTCAGGTTCCGGGTATCCACCATTTGCTGTGTCAGTCCGGACCTTGGGTTCCCGAATTTGAGGTCTTCGCTACGAGACTAAATAACACGAGATTTACTAAACCATTTTCTCCTCTTCGTACGTGATTAAACCGGACAACGTACACTATCCCTTCCTGAAACAATCACCATTCCGGAAAACTCATCCCGGAACTCACAACCCCTGGTGAAAGATCCTACCATCACCCTTCTTCCTATAACGTCCACCACCTCTTTTACTGGTCCCAAGAAGCAGAAAGAGTTAGTTATCTTTAGCTGATCTCCGGTTTGTTCTTTAAGTCCGTTCCGAAATGACCCCGGGGACGACGTCGTCCACCCTCGTCCTTGTCTGTTCCTCAAGGGAACGAATGAGCAGGTGACTTCCCCGGTTCGAGTAAGGAATATACCCCACTCCCATCCCCACACAGGTCCCAAGTCCGACCTCCTCATCGAGTCGACCAAACGGGAAGGGAGACCACCACAGTTCCCCGAAGGGACTGAGTCTACTATTTCTGATATGGACGTTACACCCTCTGGACCCAAGTTAGGGACCCAACCCTTCTGGGGGGCCTCTTCCTTTACTGATGGGTGAGGTCATAAGAACGGACCTCTTAGGGTACCTGTCTTCTCGGACCGTCCGATGTCAGGTACCCTAGGGTTTCTCAGTCTGTGCTGACTCGTTGAAACTGAAAGTGAAGTGACCACCACAACTCACGTCCCCCGTCCTTGTCATGGAAAGAAAACGAGGACTGTAAGTCAAAAACAAGGTCCGAGAAATCTTCACCGTCAACCCAAAAAACCAGAGAAACATAGAAAACATGTCTTAAACGTGGTTGACCCGTACGTACGTCAATAAAAATCAGGGTATGTCAAAGAAATTTAAAACAACGACTTCCTCTCCACACAGGTCTACGTTCGTGACGTCGTAACGTCGTTTCCCACGGACCAAGGTTGGACAGAGTCACCCTTCTCACACTTGTTTTAGTCCTAGTCCTTTCGTGTCCTTGTAAGACGCTTATCCTCATTAACATCTTATCCCACCCGCCCCCCGCCCCCCTTCATCAATCTTTCCACCCTTTCCACCCAACGTAGTAAGACATCTCCCAATCTTCTGTAGTCACAATAAAGTAAAACAAACAATTCTCCTCCGCGATAGACACAAAGTCCTTCTCTGTCGACGTGTGCTATTCACATTCTTCCGTCGACAACCAAAACTTGTTTAGTGTATTTATGAATCTTAGGATAAAATGAATAAACATTTTACCTTTATATTTATGGAACAAGTATCAAAAAGTAAAAATAAAAAGAGCTCTCCCAATTTATCCTAATAGAATACCTTAATGGGACATTTGAAATCAAATATGTCATGTGTTTCCAATCACTTCTAAAAGTAGTATACCAGGGACTGACTTCTTTGACATCTTCAATCGTCTACCCGTTATCATCTCTAGACTCACTTTTTACTGGCCTCAGATATTCTACTATTCTATTAATCTATGATAACAGATTGTTCTAATTCAAATTTACTCAAATACAAACATTTCGAAAATCTTCTTATGGACCGAGTATTGAGTGGTATTCACTAATAGAAAGATAGTAAGATACAAAAAATTCATTATCCTTCCGTTTTCTACAAATTCCCTACCTTGGTTAATGCTAAAATACGAAATAACACACTTCCAGACAACGTCTCTTTTACCTTAGTCTTTATTGTCGTTATTTTTTAATATTGGAGTCCACGGATCCTCTCAAAAGTAATTAACAATATTCCTTCTTTCTTGTCTCTTCTCTACTTCTGAAGGAAACTTGTATCATGTAACAAGTGATTTTTAAATATCACCTACAAGTTTTCGAGACTTTTACCCCCGTACCATATTTCCTACCTTACTTGAGTACCAGTCTCCTCATTTAACCCCCTAAAAACAAATCTTACCAATGAACCTGGAACCCTAGTATAGTTCTTATCTCACTTGTTTCCAATCTCTCTTTCCGGTTCCCGTCTTTGTATCTCGTTACGAAGACTTCGAAATGGCACATATGCTTAGTGGACCCGTACAATAACTTGATGTCTGAGACGGAGTCATCCAGATGTCACCCCGGACTCTACGACAAGTAGACTGTTCGAGGGTCCTACGTCGCCATAACGATCAGGTAACCGTGTCGGACTCCATGACTCTACTCCAGTCTTTTAACTCTCGGTCTTCTCTCTTCGTCTCTCTTTCTTTCCCTCTCTGTCCCTCGTTTTTATTTTAATAACTCTTACGTTAAGACGTTACGTTACAATTTTCCCCCTTTCTTACAAAGTTTCATTCTCTCACGAGGAATCACGTTCCTGTTATTTACTCCGAATTAAAACTGTTCATTAGGTCGTATACATTCATTCTCGTATCAAAGTCGTCCATTTACAACCTTCAGTGTAACGTCCCTTCTCCATCTTTGTGATTCTCACTAAAATTTGGCAGATTATCTTTAGTTATTGGAGTCTATACATCTACTGTGGTGGTAATACCGTCTTTCACTTCTCCTTGATTTTTCGGAGAACTACTTTCACTTTCTTCTCTCACTTTTTCAACCGAATTTCGAGTTGTAAGTCTTTTGCTACTAGTACCCTAGACCAGGGTAGTGAAGTACCCTTTATATACCCCTTTGTCACCTTTGTCACAGTCTGAAATAAAAACCCCCGAGGTTTTAGTGACGTCTACCACTGACGTCGGTACTTTAATTTTCTGCGAATGAGGAACCTTCTTTTCAATACTGGTTGGAGCTATCGTATAAGTTTTCGTCTCTGTAATGAAACGGCTGATTCCAGGTAGATCAGTTCCGATACCAAAAAGGTCACCAGTACATACCTACAGTCTCAACCTGACACCTCTTCCGACTCGCGACTTCTTAACTACGAAAACTTGACACCACAACCTCTTCTGCGAACTCTCAGGGAACCTGACTTTCCTTTAGGTTGGTCAGGTAAGATTTCCTCTAGTCGGGACCCTAAAGAAACCTTCCTTACTACGATTTCGACTTTGGGGTCATGAAACCGGTGGAGTACCCTTCTCAACTGAGTAACCTTTTCTGAGACTACGACCCTCCCTAACCCCCGTCCTCTTCTTCCCCCGCTGTCTCTTACTCTACCGACCTACCGTAGTGACTGAGCTACCTACACTCAGACTCACTTGAGGCCCTCAACCACTACCTGTCCCTCCGGACCGTACGACGTTAAGTACCCCAGCGTTTCTCAACCTGTGCTGACTCGTTGACTTGACTTGACTTGACTTATCTTTTCAATTTGTCTCTTTCTTTTTAACCTCACACTATCATCGAAATTACGTCGACATTAACATTCCCGTCGTAACGAAATTTCTACTCCTTTTGAGGATTCATCCGAATCTCCTTTCTCCGTCATCTCTTCTTTGCGAACTGATCTCTTTCTCTCCCTCTGTCTTATACATAGTCTCCCTTTCTTTCCCCTCCCCCTTCTCCAAGTCAGATTAGTGTCCGTTTTCAATCTGTACTTTTCTCTTGTCTGCTTTTGTATCTCTGTCAAACTCCGTCCCCTCTCTAATCCCCTTATCTATCGTAATTATAGTCTACCAAATTAGATACTCCCCTATGTCTCGATTCCGTTCACTTTTCTAAACCTCGTCGGAGACACCGACCGGACTGTTCCTTGTTTTTCTCCCCTCATTCCTACCGGTTCGTTTTACTCGTGTGTGACTCCACTCTAGCGTACTTACACATCACACCCGGTTGTCCGTGGTAAGTAGTTGCAAGAATTCGTTACGTGCCGTTGTCGTGTGGCACCGTGTCTTCATCTCCACACCCGAAGGCGTCCACCGCCCTCGACCTGTACACCCAGGTACACTTCTTACACGAGTAAGACCAGTGTAAAACCATAAAAATTAAAAACGGAACTCCAATTCACTTCTCGGTCCACTTCGACTCTCTCCTGCCCTAGTACTCAGTTTCGTTGGACTCCGTACCCCCTACTCATGATCTGAGTCTCGGTCCTCTGACCCAAAGGATGGAACGGAAGTGAAAGGTCTATCGTCTGGAACTTATCAGAGGGAATCAAAAAATAGAAATGTTTCCACAACTTCATTTAATCGTGAGATAGAACCGATATGTATGTTAACGGACCCCTTCAAATTCTCTAGGATAGAATAGACAACAACAAACAAACAAAAATTTCGTATAGGTCATTGAAAAGGAGGATCGAGACAATTCTGTCTCGACGAAGGGACCACCAAGTCGACCATTTCTTAGACGCAAGTTATACCCTCTAGACCCAAACTAGGGACCCAACCCTTCTAGGGGACCTCTTCCTTTGTCGATGGGTGAGGTCATAACACCAGACGGTTTAAGGTACCTGACATATCAGGTACCCCAGTGTTTCTCACCGTACTGACTCACTGAAATTGAAGTAAGAATTCTATACTAGCTGTACATCGTACACATTCAAATTACATATATTTCCTACTAAACTATTTGTATATATAACACATTACTAATGGCACAAACAATTATTCTAATCACTTATATAGACAGTAGAGTGTATCGATGAAAAAAAAACATACACCATTCTTGACTGAATAACCTTTTCTGAAACTACGACCCTCCCTAACCCCCGTCCTCCTCTTCCCCTGCTGGTTCCTACTCTACCGACCTACTGTAGTGACTGAGCCACCTGCAATCAAACTCACTTGAGGTCCTCAACCACTACCCGTCCCTCCGGACCGCACGACGCTAAGTACCCCAACGTTTCCCAGCCTGTGTTGACTCGTTGACTTGACTTGACTTGACTTTTTGACAATTCAAGAGAATCGTTGAACATACATATGTTACGCCATAACAATTGACATCAGCGGTACGACCTGTAATCTAAGGGTCCTGAATAAGTAGGATATTGACCTTTAAACACAGAAACTGGTGGAAGTGGGCAAACGTGGGGGTTGGAGGTGGGGACCGTTGGTGGTCAGAGGAGACAAAGATCCTCAAAACAAAAAATTTAAGGTGGAAATTAAAGTCAATATCCCCCACTAACCTTACAACCTTTTTATCCAGTCTTCCACTTTACAGTCCAACTACTACGTCGACTCCCTTTCCTGGGGAACACCCATCAGTAACGATGAATCCCAACTCAAAACACTGACGTGTCTTTGGTAATAAATGACTTAAAGATAGTCCCTGCGACACATCTCTCGGACAACTTTTTTACGGTCTCGGACTATCAACTCTCGTGTACCCAAGGTCGGTGACGGTCAGCGTCGTGAATATCTGACCCAGTGGTCGATTGTGAAAACCCAGTGAACCCTGAGAACGGGTTTGACTACAACTACTTTAGTATCTTGGAACACTTGACGAGTAAAGAAAGTATGGAGAGCACTGACAACGGGAGTCTAGATCTTGAGCCCGTGTAGTCCGTAACGAAAGATTAAAAGAAGAGGAAATACGAGACACGAAAAAAAAAGGAGACTCAGTAGAAGAGTAGCAGAGTAGGGGGACTACTGGAGAGAGTGTTGGGAAAGAGAACGAGAGGACTTTAGAATAAGGTAAAGGTGTTTTAGGAGTCAGAGAAGAGTCTTGAGCGACACAAGAACAGGATTACATTTGAACCGAAAAGGAACTGCAGTAGTGGAGAGTCCGTCGAAAGGGATTTCTACGAGCGGTAAAAGAGAAGTAAACGTAGAGACTTTATCACCCACTATAACTGGATCTGGGTTCCAAACATTGAAAGTTTGGAGTTGAGGGATTAGTATAGGTTTTTCGGGGGAGAGAAACTCAATAGACTATACTACGTGTTGTGATTGGGGGTGATGGGACGGAGTTCAGTAGTCCAGTGAAGGTACTAAGTACTCCTGACATGTTCACCGATGAGTAGTTTTTCATTGTTTACTTTTAATAGAAGAGGGGTACAGAAAGTCATAGGTTCATGGGGAGAGACCTTCGTTAATAGTGGTTTAAAACTTATAAGAAGGTCTTTATAAAATACTTTTTATTAGTATACATATATATACTTATATGTACGTATAAATATTTAATGAACAAAAATCTTTATCTGCTACCATTCTATAATATAAGTGACAAGATTTTGGAAAGAAAAAAACGAATTGTTTTATAAAATACAAATAAAAAGTAACTTCATATCAACTAAATGTCATAATCAAAGTCCATTTACTGTTTCACTAAGTTATAAAAACATCTGTTATGAGGTAAATTTTAATTATTTTATTAACGATATAAGGGAAAAGTTATATAAGAGTAACGAATAGTTAATAAAAAACATTGAAATTGGAAAAATAAAACATAACCCCACATCGACTAATTGTTACTACACCATCAAAGTTCACTTGTTACTTCCCTAAACCGGTATGTATATGTACATAGGTAAGATGGGGTTTGGGGAGGGTAGGTCCGATGGTGTATTGTAACTCGTCTCAAGGTACACGACAAGTCATCTAGAAACGACCAATAGGTAAAATTTATATCGTCACACAAGTACTGGAGGGGGTTTAGGGACTAAGAGGTAAGGGAGGTCGTTGGTACTCAAGTAAAAGACAGACAGGTACCTGACATCGGGTGGTCCGAAGAGACAGGTACCCCAAAAGGTCCGTTCCTATGACCTCACCCAACGGTAAGGGACGAAGTCCCCTAGCAAGGGTGGGTCCCTAGCTTGGGTCCAGAGTGTGTAACGTCCATCTGTGAAATGGGAGACTATGTGGTCCCTTCGGCGTTAAAAAAAAATTATGTATATATCATCAAAAATTAGAGAATCAGAGTATGGGGATGAACGAGGAGAGGGTGCGAACAAAAGATATGATGGAAAGAAGGTGGAAAGTGATGTCATAGGGTCTCGAAGAGCAACAGACACTCTGGGAAAAGGTAAAGACCTTTGTATCTTGAGAGTGTAGGGTGAGGGAGTAGTGTTAGAAGATAAGAAGATCCAGAAACGAGAGAATCAAACTGATATTTAAATACGATCAAATCAGTTCTAGAGACTAAATAACTGACTTTATTTGTACGTGTTAATATAGACTTTAAATTTTTTTCTCTCTATGTTTACTTTAATAAATGTTTTGTATTTATCTGGGTGGTTTTATATTTTGTTTGAATACACATGGTTTCCCCTTTCGTCACCTTCTCGTTATTTAATCCTCTAACACCAATTATATATGTACAATGATATATATTTTATCTATTGGTTGTCGAGTCAAGTCAAGTCAGTGAGTCAGCACAGGTTGAGAAGCACTACGGTACCTAATCGTACGGTTTGGAGGGACAGGTAGTGGTTGAGGACCTCAAATGAGTTTGAGTACAGGTAACTAAGTCACTACGGTAGGTTGGTAGAGTAGGAGACAGTAGGGGAAGAGGAGGGCGGAAGGTAGAAAGGGTCGTAGTCTCAGGAAAGGTTACTCAGTCAAGAAGGGAAGTCCACCGGTTTCATAACCTCAAAGTCGAAGTCGTAGTCAGGAAGGTTACTTATAAGGTCTGACTAAAGGAAATCCTACCTGACTAACCCATTGGAACGACAGGTTCCCTGAGAGTTCTCAGAAGAGGTTGTGGTGTCAAGTTTTCGTAGTTAAGAGATCGTGAGTTGAAAGAATTATCAGGTTGAGAGTGTAGGTATGTACTGGTGACCTTTTTGGTATCGGAACTGATCTGTCTGGAAACAACCGTTTCGTTACAGAGACGCAAAATTATTCGAGAGATCTAACTAGTATTGAAAAGATGATTCCTCGTGCGCAGAAAATTAAAGTACCGACGTCAGTGGTAGACGTCACTAAAACCTCGGGGGGTTTTATTTCAAACAGTGACAAAGGTGACAAAGGGTAGATAAAGGGTACTTCACTACCCTGGTCTACGGTACTAGAATCAAAAGACTTATAACTCGAAATTCGGTTGAAAAAGTGAGAGGAGAAAGTGAAAGTAGTTCTCCGAAAAATCGAGGAGAAGTGAAAGACGGTATTCCCACCACAGTAGACGTGTAGACTCCAATAACTATAAAGAGGGCCGTTAGAACTAAGGTCGAACACAAAGAAGGTCAGGTCGCAAAGAGGACTACATGAGACGTGTATTCAATTTATTCGTCCCACTGTTATATATCGGAACTGCATGAGAAAAGGGATAAACCTTGGTCAGACAACAAGGTACTGGTCAAGATTGACAACAAGAACTGGACGTATGTCTAAAGACTCCTCCGTCCAGTCCACCAGACCATAAGGGTAGAGAGAGTCTTAAAAGGTGTCAAACAACACTAGGTGTGTCAGTTTCCGAAACCGTATCAGTTATTTCTTCTTCATCTACAAGAAGACCTTGAGAGAACGAAAAAACTACTAGGTTACCTACAACCGTTGAACTACAGACCTAGGAGACGGAAAAGATTTAGGTCGAACTTGTAGACCTTAAAATATCAAGTGCATGACAACTTCGGACCGAACCTTTTAAAACTCGTAAGGAAACGATCGCATACTCTACTTACGTTAACACATCAGTAAACTCGTAAGAAACCGTAACGGAAAGAAACCCTAACCTTACTTTTAACTGGAAAAGGTCAGTACACCGGTGACGACTCAAAAGGTTTATACGACCGTATAACTCACGTCGTGAAAGTGTCGTAGTAGAAAATCCTAAGTTTTATCAAGTTGACCTTAAGGTAGCGGAGGTGATTAAAACAAGTATCACTACGAAGGATTTCGAGTGAACTGAAACGTAAGGTTCTACAGACCGAGATCCACTCACTAGTGTGGTAGCACTAACAGACCTAGTACTTATAGAAAAAACATATCAAGTAGACACATAAGAACGGTGGAGAAGAATTATAGAAGACGAAGAGAATCCAAGTATGGTAAAGACGGGAAATGACACGAGAAGAAACCTACTTTACAAGGGCACCATAGAGATTAAAAGAACTTCTCTCGAGATCAGAAAGGGTAAGATAACAAAAGGAGATAAAGAAACGTAACTAGTGACTCCTTCCGAAAGAATAGAGAGGAACGACAAGAAACCTTGAGACGTAAGTTTACCCATATAGAAAGGAAAAGAGGAAACGGAAAGTAAAGAGAAGAAAAGTGTCGATAAACATTCCGGAGGAGTCTGTCGGTAAGACGGAAAACCGTAAAGAAAAAGAACCCCTGACAGAATTAGTGAAGGAGGATATGTTACAGTGGTTGAAGACAGGTATCAAGAAGTCCGTCAGATAGTTTAGATTAGGGAACTTATATAAACAGTCACGGTGACACATCAGTATTCACTATACTAAATCCAGTATGGACTTACTAGATCACCAAAAGGTATGAAAGAAGTTAAATTCAGACTTAAACCGTTATTACTCAAGTACTAGACTCGGTGTCAATCAAGGTCCAGAACAAAAACGACTCACATATCTCGAAGAGGTAGAAACCGACGTCTCTTATATTAGTTAGACTGAAGTCATAACTGGTAGACCACTACAGGTACACATCTCAGAAGAGAACACAACAACCTTCTCCCAAAAACGATACTGGTAGTGCAAGAAAACCGTTTTAAGACAATCGGAAAAGGAACGAAGTAAGACATGAATTTCCCGTTTAAACGGACAACGAGGTCCATAAAGAACTGAAGGATGAAAACGTAAGGTCAGGACATATTACCTTTCCTGAAGAAAAAACCCATAATCAAGATCTTCCAGAATATCCAGAAGTATCTTAGTAAGTTGAAGTCGAAGAAGACGTAATGACACCTAATGACACTATAACTTACCAAACGGAACCTTTACTTGTCTCTAGTAAGACAGTAAAAACTCTAACGTAGGTTCATGACGTAAAGCCTGAGAAAACAACTGATACTACCGATGAGATAAAGAAGATTCCCTAAGAACGGGTGTCATCATCTATATTACCAGTAGACTCAATTTAAGTGGGTAAGATCAGGTAAAATCAAACGACTAAGGATTTTACAGTTACAAGTGAGAACGGTAGAGGACAAACTGGTGAAGGTTAAACGGAACTAAGTACCTGGATTATAAGACCCAAGGATACGTTATAACGAGAAATGTCGTAGCCTGAAATGAAGGTAGTGGTCAGTGGAGGTGTTGACCCACAACTAAAACGAAACCGAGACAGAGAAGTAAAAAAGACCTCAATAAAGAGGTGACTAGAGGGCATCGTATAACCCGTGGATGGCTGGACCCCTCAACTAGAAAGACACAGGATAGAAAAACGGAAAGGTATGACAAGAACCCCAAGAGTTCCGTTCTCATGACTTCACCAAACGGTAAGGGAAGAGGTCACCTGGTATAAGACAGTCTTGAGAGGTGGTACTGGGTAGAAAGAACCTACCGGGGTGTACCGTACCGAGTATCAAAGTGACTCAACCTGTTCCGACCCAGGTACACTAGTCTAACCAATCAAAAGACACTACACCAAAAGTTAGACAGACGGGAGACTTCCTCTTTCTATTCTCCGAATACCTTCGAAGGACTACCCTCTCTGACTGACTCCCCGTTTGAACCAGAACAAGACTACCCACCCCGAAAAGAGTCATTTAGAAATTAGGTTAAACGACGACTACCCAACCCGACACAAGGGAGGGTCAACAAACTGACTCCGCTTTGATACCATCTCCATTACTTCTATTACCACTGGAGGAAGTTTTCCAGGGTACGTCCGTGACGATGTGAGTCACGGGGGTTGGGTCCAGGTCGTCCGGTGGCGGCTGAGTGTGAAGGTAGTCTCTGAGGACCTGTGAGTACCCGTTCAGACCCATTCAGAGAACACCACAGTGACGAGGAAAGAAGACCCAGGACCATGTGTGTCTAAGACAGACACGGGAGGGTCTCAGACAAAGAGGTCAGGACACATTAAAGACCGAGATACCACCCAACTACCACTGGAGTAGGGTCTCCCGAATACGGTATGGGTCCAGATGACGTGGGTCTCGAGGACGGGGACGTCGTCACACCACGACTGGACATGGAAGAGTCCTCTATGGGTTTTGTCAAGACAGAGTCAGAGACACCCCAGAGATCCAGGACCACACGTGTCCATACAAACTCGGGAGATTCGTAGAGACCGTCCATACCCCAAACTAAGATTTAGACCAAGATCTGAGAAAGACCCCGAAGAGGAAACGGGAACCTACACCTATAGAGGAGTTTCAGTGAGGTCACGGTGTGTCGGTGACGAGGTCACAGATGGCAGAACGACCCCGAAGAGACAGGAACCTGCACCCCATAGAGGTGCGAGGTCGCGGTGCGTCGGTGACACGTCTATTGGTTGTTCCTGGATGATTTACCGTTCCTTTTATCTGAGGCATAAAAGATCATTGGATATTCCTTTTTCCTCTTCCGTTAGCGTGGGGTGAGGTCATGAGAACGGACCTTTTAGGGTACCTACCTCCTCGGACCATCCGACGTCAGGTACCGCAGCGATCCTCAGCCTGTACTGACTCGCTGAAGTGAAAGTCAAAAGTCAAAGTACGTAACCTCTTCCTTTACCGTTGGGTGAGGTCACAAGAACGGACCTCTTAGGGTCCTTGACCCCTCGGACCACCCGACGGCAGATACCCCAGTGTGTCTCAGTCTGTACTGACTTCGCTGAATCGTCGTCGTCGTCGTATCCCTTTTTCTTAGATTCTTTTGATATATATATATATAGTCTCTTCCGTTACCGTTGGGTAAGGTCATGAGAACGGACCTTTTAGGGTACCTACCTCCTCGGACCATCCGACGTCAGGTACCCCAGCGATCCTCAGTCTGTGCTGACTCGCTGAAGTGAAAGTGAAAAGTGAAAGTACGTAACCTCTTCCTTTACCGTTGATGAGGTCACAAGAACGGACCTCTTAGGGTCCCTGCCCCCTCGGACCGCCCGACGGTAGATACCCCAGTGTGTCTCAACCTGTGCTGACTTCACTGAATCTATCTATATCTATATCTATATCTATATCTACATATATATATGTGTACATACTTTCACTTTCACTTCAGCGAGTCAGTACAGGCTGAGACACGTCGGGGTATCTGACATCGGATGGTTCGAGGAGGCGGGTACCCTAAAAGGTCCGTTATCATGACCTCACCTAACGGTAAAAGAAGAGGTCCCCTAGAAGGGTTGGGTCCCGAGTTTGGGTCCAGAGGACGTAACATCTGTCAATGAAATGGCAGACTCGGTGGTCCCTTCAGGATATATATATATATATATGGCTCAATGACATGACATGTGGACTGTTCTTACGTTGAAGCATTTAGTTGATATGAAGTTATTATGTATATCCATATAAAATTTCCGTCACTCAACACTTAAAGTTAAAATAAACCTCTGAATGACTCCTGATATCTTGTCTTCTGTCGGAGAGCCCATTGAGACTCCTTAAAGAAGTTTCTCTATTTCTCCATCCAGTCACACGTACACTAAAAGCTTTTCCTCATGCACGTCAATTCGTGTGTCGAGTCAGTCCTCCTTGTATAATAGAGACAATTATTAAAATCACGGGAAGATTCATACCCTTCTACATTCTGAACCCCAAGTATAGTAAAAGAGGACTTTTATAGATTGATCGTCTTCTAGACAAGACAGTTAAAAGGGTCGCGTGTCTCCCGAAGTAAGTACTAGACACAGGACTTAAAGAAAGTCCCATAAAACTTTCAGTCGTTCATCTTATCGATTACTGAATTAAGTACATCTTGACCCACTAATCGTTGTAAGAAATTAACCACGGAAATAATCATAATAATGACCGGTATGACATACCGTGGTGGGAATGCCGTCTTTCACTTCTTCTTAATTATTCGGAGAACTACTTTCACTCCCTCCACTCACTTTTTCAACCACATTTCGAGTTGTAAGTCTTTTTATTCTAGTACCGTAGACCGGGGTAGTTAAGTACCCTTTATCTACCCCTTTGTCACCTTTGTAACAGTCTGAAAGAAAAAAACCCGAGGTTTTAGTGACGTCTACCACTAACCTCGGTACCTTAATTTTCTGCGAATGAGGAACCTTCCTTTCAATACCGGTTGGATCTATCGTATAAGTTTTCGTCTCTGTAATGAAACGGTTGTTTCAGGTAGATCAGTTCCGATACCAAAAAGGTCATCAGTACATACCTACACTCTCAACCTGACACTTCTTTTGACTCGTGGTTTCTCAACTACGAAAACTTGACACCACAACCTCTTCTGAGAACTCTCAGGGAACCTGACGTTCCTCTAGGTTGGTCAGGTAGGATTTCCTCTAGTCAGGACCTACAAGTGACCTTCCTGACTACAACTTCCACTTTGAGGTTATGAAACCGGTGGAGTACACTTCTCAACTGAGTAACCTTTTCTGGGATTACGACCCTTCCTAACTCCCGTCCTCCTCTTCCCCTGTTCTCTCCTACACTACCGACCTGCCGCAGTGACTGAACTACCCGTAACCAAACCCATCTGAGACCCTCTACCACTACCTGTCCCTCCGGACCGTAGGACGCTAAGTACCCCAGTGTTTCTCAACCTGTGTTGACTCGCTGACTTAACTTGACTTTCTATATATAATTATATATAATTTTGTGAAATAAAATGAATTTCCAATTAAAAAAAGTAAAGTAAACTTTTTTTTAATTTTATAGAAACACCAGGGATCCAAGACATGAATTCGTAGTCAAAACATGTTTGTACTAAAAACTTTTAACCAATATAAGAATGATTAAACTAGAAAGACTGAAGGTTAAGTGAAAAGTTAGATGATCTATGACCTATACCGAACGGTGGTGATGTTGGTATAACTTTGATAAGAAGAACACCAATGATTTCTGAAGGATTAACGGATTAGGTTATCCATGAAATTCTAGAGATGGAACTGGAAAACCATTAATTTCTGTGACTAATGAAGGAACAAGGACTTTCATAAGTACCCAAAAACGCTCAGGAAGAGATAACGAAAAAAATACTGAAGAACCGTGATATATCTACCGGTCTAGAATCTCTTAATTCCATTTCTTAACCTAACATACAATCAAAGGATACCGAGACATCACGGCGTGTGTCTTTAAATAAAAGAAAGTCAAGACCTCCGGTCTTCAGGTTTTATTTATAGTGATCGGACTTTAGTTCCACATCCGTCCCGATAGGAGTGAGGGTTGGAAGATCCCTTCTGATCTGAGGAAAAGAGAAGGTCGAAGACTATTGAAGACCACAAGGAACCGAACACCGACCTAGCGAGGTTACGAATCCCGATAGTGGAACAAGTCTAGAGAGAAGCATAACAGAAAAGGAAACGTACATACAACTTAGAGGACATTCCCGTGTCCAATCGTTGGTTTGAACCTAGACGAGTGAGTACACGTCAGTTGGGTTATACGATTGTGACCCAATACCACTTCTTTCCATGTCGTAAATAACGTCCCGTGAGTCGTTTCTCAGGTTCTGTCGATCACGAGTTCTTCGGGTTTGAGGGACTACGTAAAGTCCTTACGGGAAACTTCCGGTCCATTCCCTCCTCTATAACTTACCAAACGGAACCTTTACTTGTCTCTAGTAAGACAGCAAAAACTCTAACGTAGGTTCATGACGTAAAACCTGAGAAAACAACTGGTACTACCGATGAGGTAAAGAAGATTCCCTAAGGACGGGTGTCATCATCTATATTACCAGTAGACTCAATTTAAGTGGGTAAGATCAGGTAAAATCAAACGACTAAGGATTTTACAGTTACAAGTGAGAACGGTAGAGGACAAACTGGTGAAGGTTAAACGGAACTAAGTACCTGGACTGTAAGGTCCAAGGATACGTTATAACGAGAAATGTCGTAGCCTGGAATGAAGATAGTGGTCAGGGTAGGTGTTGACCCATAACAAAAAAACGGAACCGAGGTAGGGAAGTAAGAAAGACCTCAATAAAGAGGTGACTAGAGGTCATCGTATAACCCGTGGATGACTGGACCCCTCAAGGAGAAAGTCATAGGATAGTAAAACGGAAAGGTATCACAAATACCCCAAGAGTTCTGTTCTTATGACTTCACCAAACGGTGAGAGAAGAGGTCACCTGGTGGAACTTTTCGTCTCTGTAATGAAACGGTTGTTTCCAGGTAGATCAGTTTCGATACCAAAAAGGTCACCAGTACATACCTACACTCTCAACCTGACACTTCTTTCGACTCACGACTTCTTAACTACGAAAACTTGACACCACAACCTCTTCTGAGAACTCTCGGGGAACCTGACGTTCCTCTGGGTTGGTCAGGTAAGACTTCCTCTACTCGGAACCCTAAAGAAACCTTCCTTACTGCGATTTCGACTTCGAGGTCATGAAACCGGTGAAGTACACTTCTCAACTGAGTAACCTTTTCTGAGACTACGACCCTCCCTAACCCCCGTCCTCCTCTTCCCCTGCTGTCTCCTACTCTACCGACCTACGGTGGTGACTGAGCTACCTACACTCAGACTCACTTGAGATCCTCACCCACTACCTGTCCCTCCGGACCGTACGACACTAAGTACCCCAGCGTTTCTCAGCGTGTACTGACTCGCTGACTTGACTTGACTTGACTTGACTTTCCTCCCCTCAATATCCCATATACTGATCGACTACGAGTCAGTAGACTGACCAACTACCGTTCCATTATTCTGTTACAGTGTCCCCAATTGTAATAGTTAGGAATCCGGGGTCATCCAGACCCTCGACACACGAGTACCAGTAGTTCATCAATTACATAAAGTACACCACCCTCAAAATCGTAGACATTCTATTGAGTCCTTTACACGTGGTCTATGACAATAGAACCATGAAGTCTGTCTTCGAGGCTGTCCCCTCCCCAGGCAGGGGACGAGTCAATGTATGGACACTGTCGTGACTCCTCAGTGGGTCTACCAAATCCTGTTAGAGGATAGAGTTTTAGGAATAAATTCCTGTAGTCTAAGAAAAGGTTTATTCCGTCGTAAATGTCCAACGTCCCTAATCCTGTACCTATATAAAACACAAGGGTAAATAATCGGATGGTATCTACCTTTTCTTTTGAATTTTTGGATCATTAAATTTTGGAATACCTTCCAGTATCAATTAGTAGACTCCACCCAGAGTATCTTTGTTTATTTATTTAAAGTTTTATTTTTATCTTAAATAACTTCAAATACATTTTTTTTTTTTGTGTGGACCTTTAGTCAGACTTTCTTCTTTTTACCGTTGAGAAAACGTCCCAATCCTGGGCGACTTCGTTCGTTGACAGTGACTCAACCCGACGTTCCCTTCCTTAGTCCACTCTTCATTTAAAACGAATCTGTTCTATCAACCTCAGTAGAATCTACTCACGTACCAGTCAACGATTCAGTGTAGGTTGAGAAACGTTGGGACACCTGACATCGGGTGGTCCGAGGAGACAGGTACCCTAAAAGATCCGTTCTTATGACCTCGGTCAACGGTAAAGACAGAGGTCTCCTAGAAGGACTGGGTCCTTGACTTGAGCGTAGAGAACGTAACCGCACACCTAAGAAATGGTGACGTGGTGGACCCTTCGGGTCAGAATCTATTCATGGATGGAATTTTATTGTCAATACTATGTCACTTCAGAACAATCATACCCCTCTCTTGTAATAAATAGTTGGACTTTATATTAAACAAAGTTTGGTCGTCACCATCGTGTTTGGTAATTAGTACCAAAGGTTCAATGACAGGTTCTTATCTACGATATATCAATTACGTATTAATTAATTAATACCGGAATATCTTTCTGATGATTTTGAGATCTGTTATCACGAACTGATGTGTGAATACGTTCTTGAAATTAATCCACCTTAATTAATTTAATTACTAGATTACTTGTATCCCTAGAAATCTTCCTGAACGTCGGGTCGGAGGGATGGACCTCTTATCAACAGGGTCCTCTACGTAAACTCGTGACTGGAGAGTTCCTTCCGTGTGAACGAACATATCGGTTCATTAATAAGTCTCTGTGTCGAGGAATTTAGATTAAATGTATTAGGGAAATAAGAATTAAAAGATAGTATTCTTAAATTTTTCGTCAGGTAACAATTAGTATCATTTTAGTAAAAAGTCTACTAGTGTTTAAACGAAACTTTTTACCTCTTTTCTAAAAATCACACCTAGTTCTATCTGATTTTAAGTTTTTCTTAGTTCCGTTTTTACGTGGTATTAACGAGGAAATCGTTTCCGATAGCTAAAGAAGGAGTAGTAGAGTAGTTTGTCTCTTACTTCCCTCTTTTTATGGTTCAAGTTTCCCTAGTCGATGAGTCCATAACCCGTCCTCGAAGGTCACTTTTAAAGACGGAGTAATTTTTGTAAATTTCCTTCGTCGAACAGAAGTTACATCCTTAGTAATAAGAACCAAACTCAAGTAGGAGACCTCAAAAGTGGAGAAATCTTCCCGTGTAAGAGACCTTAAAGATTTTTCACGAAAAAATTACCCTCCCTAAATACAATTCAACCAAGTCCTTTCCATCTGTTAACGTCTCGGAAAATTACCTGATGTTTTCTGACAGTTCATTAATTTATCTAAAAAAAAGAAAAAGGAATCTACCAAGGTACCAAAATTTTTGTGAGGTGACTCGTACATTTTAGTTAAAGGTAATGACTGGAACTGGAAACGTTAAAATATTTGTACAAGAAAGGGACCCAAACCTTACATCAAGTTTTCGTTATCATCTGCTGATCTCCTACTCTGTCCAGGAAGATTATTTTCGACGACGAAAAGGTCACTTTTAGAGGAAAAGGGTGTCCGTAAGTAAGTTGACACATACAATTTCTATATTAACATATTTGTGAAAAGATAAAAGTATAATATCCACATACACACACAAAGATAACCTCCGTCCTAAACAAAAAGAGAGGTTTTTTTTTATAACGTGAAACAAAAGTGACGATTCCCAAAAAAAAGGGGAAGGGTAAGGTTTTGTCATCGGTTCGGTAACACAAGGAAACGGGGTCCCCGGAACCCAACGACCACCTTTCGTATACAACGGTCTCCGATCGAAGTAAGAAACACACATAAAAAGACATCCGCCCCGCCCCACCCCCCCCCACCTAACCCTAACCTTTTCATTTTAGTAACTCCCCTGATACGGGGTAGTGGATCTCACCTTCCTTTCTTTCTATTACCGAAAACTCCCCACGACCCTAACCTTTCTCTTGACTGATGACCGTCATTAAGGAACTTTGTCGTCCTCCTTTATCTAAACCCAGCAAAAGTTTTCTCCATTGGGTGGGGACGGGATGAACGATTGAGGGTCACTCACCCAAGGATCTTCTGAGATCCCTCCTTCCAGAGATCTTCGGTGGCGGAACCCTTACCTCTACTATCCTTAAGACCCAGTTCTAATAGGTCCACAGGACCTGTCACTCGGATAGTGACAGGTGTCGGAGGAAAGTCATAAAGTATAACGTCTTCTGTCAGGGGTGGGGGTTGGAAACGTAGTGGACCTTTATCCTCACCTCCTTCCCTCAGGTCTTTACTGACTTTATCGTAAAGGACGGGGAAACTATCGATGACAGAAATTCGTCAAATTAGACTTCTTTACACTATAAAGAATGCGAGTCTCAACACCACTTTTAAAATAACGGAAAGGAGAAAAAGGGCGAAGTAGACATTTTACTGTTAATAATTTCGGGAGAACGTTTCAACAAGATCGTACTTTAATCTACCGTACATATTTCACTGATATAGTGTATTATATACAAGTTATTTATTAATGATTCGTTATAAATACACAGAGGTGTGGTAACGTTCTTACCTTAGTCCACAATCCAAAAGTTTTTCTTCTTGTTCTGTACGAAAGTCAAGAGTTTTTGAAAAAGTATTAATCTCTACATCTAACTCATATATCTTGATAAATTTTCATGATCTAAGTATTGAGAATCGTTCCTTACGTTCGTCCATTCTACACACTCTCCGGTATCCCTTTGACTTATCTTCCTAAACCTCCGTCCTTACCACTGTAATTTGTCTTTTGAATCCCCTTCGAATCTTCCCTTTTGTGACCCCCACTTTCCTTAAACACATACTAGGATAGTAACCGTACGTCGAAACCCAAAAAAAGGGATCATGGGAAAAGAGGAGTAAATTTTTTTTTACTGTCAATATCCACGTGTGTGAAATGTCTCATTTGATTGAGTTATCCTTACACGTTTCTTTTTAAATCAGACAGAGTAGACGAAGAGAAATGGGTACCCTCCCCTTCAAAAGGGATGATTGGAAGAACTCCAGAAAACCGACGAGATTATTATTTTAACTGTGTTCTGTCTAATTGGTCTTCTTTTTTTTTAATTAAGTATCCATACCTCCAGAGTATCTTTATCCTAGGGGTTTCACTAGTTTCGTCCGACAAATATATAGTAGAAATGTGTCTCCTTTGTTAATAAACGCTTCTAAATTGTTTTGTTGTTCAGAACACGAACCCCATCTCTGTTTACTTCTTCATTGCTTCAAACAGATATATTGAAAGAATCAGAACTTAAGGGATTGAAACCACAACTCCTACAAAAGATAGAAGGAACCATATGTCTTCTATGGAAATGTTCCCTCTAAAGAAAGAGTGAAAGTTCCCCTTTCTCCTCCCAGTCTCACAAAATCATAATGAAAAAAAAAAAAAAGGCGGTCAAAAAAGAGCTGACTAAAATTAAATTTTATTAACTATACAGTAAAACCATAGAAACTCCCGTCGAACGGAACTCGGTGGGCGGGGGGGTGGGGGTGGGGTCAAAAGAGGAGAATTCTGAAGGGACCTTCAAAGTGTATAATTTTCGACTCGACTACCTAAAAAGATAATAAAGTAACTTAGTCCAAGAATCAGGACTCGTATCCAGTCAAATCAATTTGATTAAAGTCCTCTACCACTATGTTGACCCGAGGGTTTCAGTCCGGATGCAACGTGTTCGTTAACCTATAAACTCTTCTCTACATAGATACCTTTGTTTCTTTTTGTCTCCAATTACTGACCTCGGTTGAAATCAGTCAAAGACTCGGATCCTCCGTCGATCAGTTCCTATAAAGATCTACAGTTTTCAACTTCGTAGAAAACGTCAAACTTTATAGAGACTACTAGAATAGTTCACAAGTCCTTTTGAAAGACTCGTCGGACGTGTTGTCTGTACTTCTTCTAACGAATTTTTATACTCGTTAAAGACACTAAAGAAACTTCAAATATAGTTCAGTAGATCGAAGCTAGACGTCCCGAAGTCCTTTTTCCCGTTAGAATCCGTTAGTAAGGTTCATTTTTCCTACCCTCCTTTTCAAACTTTGGACAAAGTTCTCAACATCGGTCTATAACCTCCTATGGTCTTCTTAATTTCTAAGGTAGGTCAATTGTCCATCTTTTGTTTTAGAACTTCTGTCAATCATTTTGATCTTAGACTATAGAAGTTCACACAAAATATCGTCGAAGGTGACTTTGTATTAAAAAGAGACATTTTAGTGAATATGAAAATGGTTTCTATCGGAAATTCTGATTAAACAAACGTTTTATTCAGATCTAAATTATGTAGACTGTACCGATAAATATACTCAAGACGTTGTTGTCACTAATGATATGTCCAAAAATTTTTTAGACAAAACGACCGTGAAAAGCATTCCTTAGAAGCCTAGCTTACAAAATTTTTTAGTTAATTAATCAATAAACGCCCCCCGCCCCCCAGACGGACCCAGAAAAAACGACGTGCGTCCGAAAGAGACCAACACCGCGTACCCGACGAGTAACACCACCAAAGACGACACCCGATGTCCGAGATCCATGTTCCGAAGTCATCGAAAACGTGTATCCTAGTCATCAACACCGTGTACCCGAGTCGGCGGGGAGGCGTACACCTTAGAGGGGTCTGGTCCCTAGTTTGGGTGTAGGGGACGTAGCCGTCCGTCTAAGGGTTGGTTACCTGGTGTTTCCTTCAGGGTCTCGTTTGAAACTTATCGGAGAGTCCCGATTCTTCGGTTCGGTTTGTAAACGGTAGCCTATAGTGGGTGTTATAACTATCTAAACTCACTTAAGGAAAGAAGAACTCCAGGGGTTTAATAGGACTCTAAGGACCCGGACGGACCCTTGGCTAGAAGGAATGTGTGGACCACTCCAAAGACCCTTTGGACATTCGTTCCATCGCCCGACTAAAAGGTTCCCTGAAATAACCGAGGCATTTCAGTTAGAACCAAGTAATTTCGACAGACCAGTATAGACTTAGATACAAGTAAGAGTTTACACTTTAAGGTCGATTTCGGAACCGTTATTTTAGTTACAAAGATTAACACAGGACCATGTTCTTCTCATCTGAGAAGAACTTGAATACCTTCGTTGATATAACGGTACTTTTATTCTTATTAGTGACAATCAAAAAACTCAACGTCTCCCTAGTCAGTCCCTCTTTTTACTATTTGTAAAGATAAGACGAATGTTTCTATTTTAAATAGTTTGATGAGATTCAACAATTTTCTCTTGTTTATTCGAGATTCAATCTATTTCCTCTTCAAAAGAATTTAGACCTCCTTGTTTTGTAGAAAACTTTTAATCGTTACAAAGTTCACTTTTTTTAATATTTTGTAATATTAGTAGAAGGAATCATGTGTGTCAGGGTACATCAATTAGGAACAAGTAGAAGGAGAAGACAATCAAAATAAAATCTGTTTCTGTGTTAATGAACATTTCTAAATTGTTTTGTTTTCGCGAACATGAACCCCATCGTTCGATTATTTGTTTCATTGTTTTAAACGAATGTGTCGAAAGAATCGGAACTTAAGGGATTGAGAACCCTATTCCTATGAAAGATAGGAGGACAATGTCCCTCCTAAGGAAGTATACCCTCTAAATAAAGAGTAAAAGTCGTCCTGTCTCCCCTCAGTCTCAACGAAAAATATAGAATAAAGGGTGGTCAACAAAGTAGTCAAGTCAAGTCAAGTCAGCGAGTCAGCACAGACTGAGAAACACTGGGGTACTTAACGTCGTGCGGTCCGGAGAGGACCTCAAGTGAGTTTGAGTACACGTAGTTCAGCCACTACGGTAGGTCGGTAGCGTAGGAGACAGCAGGGGAAAAGGAGGACGGGGATTAAGGAGGGTCGTAGTCCCAGAAAAAGTTACTCAGCTGAGAAGCGTACTCCACCGGTTTTTTTCATAACCTCAAAGTCGAAGTTGTAGTCAGGACGGTTACTTGTGGGTCCTGACCAGAGGAAACCCTACCTGACCAACCTAGAGGAACGTTACGTTCCCTGAGAGTCTCAGAAGAGATTGTGGTGTCAAGTTTTCGTAGTTAAGAAGCCATGAGTCGAAAGAAGCGTCAGGTTGAGAGCGTAGGTATGTACTGGTGACCTTTTGGTATCGGAACTGATCTGCCTGGAAACAACCGTTTCATTATAGAGATGAAAAATTATACGATAGATCCAATCAACAAAGAATTCATTGAAATTAACTCTTATTAGTCATACGGTGAAATCGTTCGAAACCCTGTCGGGAAGTACTCGGAGTTGTGGGTCTTCGTTGGTGAAAGTTGTGAAAAAAAAAAAAAAAAGGGAAAAGATGTAGTATACTGTACACCCTAGAATCAAGGGGTTGATCCCTAGTTTGAACGCGGGGACGTCATTTTTACGTTAGAATTGGTGACCTGGTGGTCCCTTCAGGACTAATAAACAAATAAATAAAACCGAATCAACGTCGTACACTCTAGACCAAGGGACTGGTCCCTAGTTTGGACCCGGGGGATGTAACCCTTACGTCTCAGAGTCGGTGAACTGGTGGTCCCTTCAGTAGTTTAGAAAATAAACAAAACAAGACAAAAAGGGGAATCCATATACTAGAATAAAAAAGGTTCAATATATGATTATAAAGGTAAGAACTAAAAAAAATCAGTAATAGATAATTATAATTACCCGAAGAGTCCACCGAATCACCATTTCTTAGGTGGACGGTTACGTCCTCTGGACCCAAACTAAGGACCCAATCCTTCTAGGGGATCTCTTCCTTTACCGTTACGTGAGGTCACAAGAACAGACCGTTTAGGGTACCGGTCTCCTTGGACCATCCGATGTAAGGTGTCCTAGTGGTTCTCAGTCTATACTAACTCGTTGATTGTGATATTGTAATATTGTTGTTGTTTAATTATAACTGTATAGAGTAAAACCTTCTACTCAAAAGAACTCAGGAATATGAAAGTGGGACAGGGTCATGTACGTAAGGAAAAACGAGGGGTAGACAGATCATATCAATGAAGTATTAAACACTGTCTCGTTTTAATAACGTAATAAAACTACTACATTGACAATAAGTGTCGATACGGAATATCTTATGTCACTGAATATATTCATACTAGTAAAGAGACTAAGTGTTAACATAAAAGAGACCTAATTTTTTAATAGGAAATTAATTTTTATTTTATCAAAGAATACGTACGAATTACTTTTACAAGACGACTAACGAATGTAGAGAACTACACAGTCTGTGCAGATCATAACACTACAACGTATAGGGATTTCATAAGCAAGGACTCCGTACGATTGGACGGGAGTAAATTTTCTGACAAGAATCACAGGAGTGTATGGACACTAGTAACTTAACGAGTACTGGTCCGAGTAACTGAGGGAGGTGAAGAGAGAGAGACACCCTACCAGAGTGTCGAAGGAAAAGAATTTTAAATAGGTGACTCAAATTCCTTCGTGTCAAAGGACTCTCTTCCGATAGACTCTCTCTCACGTCCACTACATTTTGTTAACCTATGGGACCTACAGACTTTCACGGAAATAAGAAGGGAGTACGAATTAACTATAAGTCTCAGAGATACGAAAATTCACTGGTTCGGGGACGGAGATGGGCTCCGAACGGAGACAGAGCCATAAAATTCTAAAGTACCACTCCACTGAACCCACACCAATAAAAGTCGGTAATAGACCCATAAGACCTAAGAGAAAGTCAGACCTATGAATCCAGTAACGTGAGACCCTTTAAGTGAACTTTACGAAGAATTTATTAATAGAGGGGAGTAAAAGAGACAAACCAAAGAACCCTCGAGGAAAATAAACTTACAACTTGAATTCTTTAATAGGAAACGAAAAGACTAATAAAAGACGAAAGGTCAGACGAAAGACTCGTCAAAGAGGTCAAAATAGAAGATATTGTACAGATAGTTCAAACATTAAACACAGTAACTAAAAAATTTTATAAATAAAATCAAAACCGACACGACCCAGAAACAACGACTCACTCCAATGAGATCAACACCTCTCGCCCCCGGGGAGAGATCGACTCCACGTACCCGAAGAGAACGACATCCCGTGTCCGAGGTCCGTGTTCCCGAAGGCATCAACGTCGTGAACTCGAGCAATCAACACAGAGTACCCGGGATCTCGTACGACTGAAGTCATCAACACCGAGTAAGTGAATTAACGAGACTCCGTCCACATTAGGAGGGACCTGGTCCCTAGTTTGGACACAGCGGAGGTGACCGTCCACCTAATAATAGGTAATATGGTGGTCGTTTCATGAGGTAGTAACATAAAAATTTTTATGGATTATAGAAGATAAACATACATAACTAAAAAAAAAAAAAATGTTGTTTGATGGAATGGAGTGTGTGATGATTTCATTACGAGTTTTAAGAGGTTCGGTCCGAAGTCGTTATGTACTTGATACTTGAAGGTCTACAAGTTCGACCAAAATCTTTTCCGTCTCCTTGGTCTCTATTTTAACGGTTGTAGACGACCTAGTACCTTTTTCGTTCTCCCAAGGTCTTTTTGTAGATAAAGACGAAATAACTGTTACGGTTTCGGAAACTGCCACACCTAGTGTTATTTGAAACCTTTTACGACTTTTTCTTCCCTTATGGTCTGGTGGACTGGACGGAGAACTCTTTGGACATACGTCAAGTTCTTCGTTGTCAATCTTGACCTGTACCTTGTTGTCTGACCAAGGTTTATTCTTTTCCTCATACAGTTCCGACATATAACAGTGGGACGAATAAATTAAATATACGTCTCATGTAGTACTCTTTACGACCTGACCTTCTTTGTGTTCGACCTTAGTTCTAACGACCCTCTTTATAGTTATTGGAGTCTATGCGTCTACTGTAGTGGGAACACCGTCTTTGACTTCTTCTAGATTTCTCGGAGAACTACCTTCACTTTCTCCTCTCACCTTTTTCAACCGAATTTCGAGTTGTAAGTCTTTTGATTCTAGTACCGTAGGTCAGGGTAGTGAAGTACCGTTTATCTACCCCTTTGTCACCTTTGTCACCGACTGAAATTAAAAAACCCGAGGTTTTAGTGACGTCTACAACTGACGTCGGTACTTTAATTTTCTGCGAATGAGGAACCTTCTTTTCAATACTGGTTGGATCTGTCGTATAATTTTTCGTCTTTGTAATGAAACAGTTGTTTCCAGATAGATCAGTTCCGATACCAAAAAGGTCACCAGTACATACCTACACTCTCAACCTGATATTTCTTTCGACTCGTGTCTTCTTAACTACAAAAACTTGACACCACAACCTCTTCTGAGAACTCTCAGAGAACCTGACGTTCCTCTAGGTTGGTCAGGTAGGATTTCCTCTAACCAGGAACTCACAAGTAACCGTCTTGACTACAACTTCGACTTTAAGGTTATGAAACCGGTAGTCTATACTTCTCGACTGAGTAAACTTTTCTGGGACTAAGACCCTCCCCAAACCCCGTCCTCCTCTTCCCCTGCTGTCTCCTACGCTACCGACCTACGGTAGTGACTGAGCTACCTGCACTCATACTCACTTGAGGCCCTCAACCACTACTTGTCCCTCCGGACCACACGACGCTAAGTACCCCAGTGTTTCTCAGTCTGTACTGACTCGCTGACTTGACTTGACTTGACTTCGTTGACTTGACTTGACTTGACTTGGAATGGAGGTACTTCTATAGTTTCTATTATGCAAAGAAGAGACACATAAAAGAAACCAAGAAGGTCAAATGAATTTGACATTGAGTCAAGAGAAACACACACACACACACACAATTTTCTACAGAATCTGTAGACCGCTAGGAAGTACAAACGTGTATCAACTCTCGCACCGTGTGTCGTACATTCCCACCTCTGACAACTGAGACGACATACTTCTAAACAGTTCTGGTCACGATTATATTGAAATAGACTACTACCCGTACAACAGACAGTTTATTGGTTATCGGTATGTAGAAACTAGTAAACTTTACACCGATCACGTTGACTCCTTTACTACGAAATTAAAATACATTAAATTAATTAGATTCAAAATGACCGAAGGGACCATCGAGTCGACCATTTCTTATACGGACGGTACGTCCTCTGGGGACAAGTTGAGAACCCAGTCCTTCTAGAGGACCTCTTCTCTATCCAATGGGTGAGGTCATAAGAACCCGGATCCAAGAGTCTACCATTTCTTAGACGGACGTCACGTCCTCTGGACCCAAGTTAGGGACCCAACCCTTCTAGGGGACCTCTTCCCTTACCGTTGGGAGAGGTCATAAGAACGGACCTCTTAGGGGTACCTACTATCGGGTGGTCCGAGGAGACAGGTACCCCAACATTTCTCAGTCTGTGTTGTGCTGAGTCAAAATGACATTTAGTGACGTTCACCGATCACTGATAATATAACCTGTTACGTCCAGATTGGAAAGGGAAACTTAAAAAAAAACATCACTTAACCCGACCTAAGTAATCTCTTTCTCAAAACTTGAGGAAAGACTCTCCGAGTCCGAACTTACGATCGTAAGACTCTCGGTCTATTTCTTTCTCCTCATCCCCGTTCCTCCTAAAAACAAGGTTTTACGGTTATAGGTGTATAAAAATCAAATGACGAACCATAAAGTCAAGAGGTTGAGAGAGTCTCGGGACAAAATCCAAAAGGTTTTTCTTTGAAGAACCAAAACAGCCCCCACTTATCCCCAAACTCTGAGACTATGACTAAAAAAAGAGATAGAAGTTAAGGTGAAGGTATCGACGGGTCATGTGTTTAAGGGTTCTGAGTGCACATTAGTTACGGAGAGTCGAAAACACAGTAGTAAAACCCTGGGTCCCGAAGGGACCACCGAGTGTACCATTTCGCAGGGGGACGTTACACCCTCTGGGCCCAAGCTAGGGACCTAATCCTTCTAGGGGACCTCTTCCCTTACCGATGGGTGAGATCATAAGAACGGACCTTTTAAGGTACCTGTCTCCTCGGACCATCCGATGTCAGGTACCCCAGTGTTTCTCAACCTGTACTGACTCGCTGGAGTGAAAGAAAGGTAAAAAACCCTGGGTCATGAGAACCGTGACCATGTAAATCGCTAGAAAGTAATTGGAAGGTCTGAAAGTTCAAAACTACGGTAACACACACAGGGGTAAGAAACAGGAACACTAAACTACAGAATTTTTTAAGAAATGGTACAGAATTATCCCAAAGACTTTTCATATTTTTTTGTTTACTTATATAAGTCACCCAGCATAAATGAGGTGTCAACCAAATAAAGGGTATACTCAACAGAATTAGATAAGTCCGTCTATATTGTTTTTATGGTGCCTGACTCACCGAAGTTGTTGGTTGGAAGTAAAGAGTGTCAATACCTCTGACCCTTCAGGTTCTAGTTCCACGGCCTTCTAAACTACAAACGACTCCTGTGATAAGGGTAAGTATTCTCAAGGCAGGAGTACTTAAACAACTAAGAGTTTCGAGGATGGATACATTAGTGTAACCCCCATTCATAAAGTTGTATATTTAAAACCTCTTATGTTTGTAAGTCAAATATGGTCGTCTAGATGTAAATAATAGAAAGATTTGATTAGTGAATGATATGATGAAAAATTTCAACTAAAAATTTTACTAATAAACGTTACAGTAGGTTAACAATATTAAATGTTAAGGATAGAGTTCCTTATTGAAGTTAAGACACATTTTATAAAAACGGAGGAAAAAAATGGTTGAAGTAGTCGACTGAAGTCATTCGTAAAATTTAAAAGTGTTAACTCTAACTTAGTCCTATTAATTGGAACATTTCTGAACTTATAACCCAACCGGTTATAAATCCGAGTAATCCTAAAAAGACGTTGCAGAATACCTTTTTTGGACTTACTTGAAAAACCGCTTGGGTTATACTCCATTGAGAAAACTACAGACACCTTATCAGAAACCTCTTTTATAGTAAATATAAGTTCAAGTGTACCATAAATCCGTTTAGACATGTGTTATCATTCGGACCCACACTGAATTTATGTGTTAGTTACGATAATACAAAAGAAGGAGGAAGGGGTTATTCCCCCACCAATTCGTAACCGTTGGGTGAGATCACAAGAACGGACCTCTTAGGGTCCCTGTCTCCTCGGACAACCCACGGCAGATACCCCAGTGTGTCTCAACCTGTACTGACGACACTGAATCGTCATCGTCGTTCGTATTTCTGACCTAAAAGGACCCCCTAAGTCTAAGTTTAATGATTCCAAATATCTTTTATTTCACGACACACAACAAATAAGAAAAAATACCTCAACCCGTATTGAGATTATGTATAAATTTCTATATATACTGTTCCCTCTTGTTTTCTCAGTACCCATCTTAGTCGGTAAATTAAAATATTTCATGGTGTTCAATTTGAACATAAAGTCAGACCTGAAAAATACCTCAACCTACTATATAAAGACGAGGAGTAAAGGATTGAAAAGAACATCTTATTTCAACCAATGAGTAGAGGACGGATGGTGTCCACTCGGGTCAGTTCCAGGTACGAATCTCGAAGGTTTCCCAAGGTCAGAAGAAACTTTTACTACGGAACCACGTATTCGTCGGTTTCAACTGACTCATGGGTTTCCTATAGACTCATTTTACTCGGAGAAGAGTCACCTAACGGAAATACAGAAACAATTTAGATGTCAAAACGAAGATACACTTGGAAGTCAAGTCAAGTAAACGAGTCAGTACAGACTGAGAAACACTGGGGTACTTGACGTCGTGCGGTCCGGAGGGACAGGTAGTGGTTGAGGACCTCAAGTGGGTTTGGGTACAAGTAACTCAGCCACTACGGTAGGTGGGTAGAGTAGGAGACAGTGGGGGAAGAGGAGGACGGGAGTTAGAAAGGGACGTAGTCCCAGAAAAGTTTACTCAGTCGAGAACCGTAGTCCACCGGTTTCAGAACCTCAAAGTCGAAGTTTTAGTCAGGATGGTTACTTGTGGGTCCTGACTAGAGGAAATCCTACCTGACCAACCTAGAGGAACGTCAGGTTCCCTGAGAGTTCTTAGAAGAGGTTGTGGTGTCAAGTTTTCGTAGTTAAGAAGACACGAGTCGAAAAAAATATCAGGTTGAGAGTGTAGGTATGTACTGGTGACCTTTTTTGGTATCGGAACTGATCTACCTGGAAACAACTGTTTCATTACAGAGACGAAAAATTATACGACAGATCCAACCAGTATTGAATCACCACCCATTTGGGGCGAACCCAAACGAAAAGACAAGTTCACCAACTTCAATAATGAGATGAACGTAACAAGAAGGAAAGGGGAGTCGAAGAGGGGACGGAGCTTAAACACGATGTGGTAACTGTCTGTCAGGGACTAAATGACACTAAAGTTGAATGCTACAAAAACTGAAATGTCATTACACTTTCACTATGAGTAAGTCATCTTTGTGAAGAAAGTAGAAAAGGGTCTGGTGGGTATACATCAGGTTCTGACAGAGCACTACGGTCCGTCGGTGTCGAGGGTCACTCGGGGTACCAGCGTTTCCATTTATCGACTGTGTGTCTCTTGGTAAATCACTGGAAGGTTGATAACAAAAAGTGAAAGTCCTGGCACAAGTTATTTCGGGTACTCTATGAGTCGTGACATAATATTTTATCCAAAACACACTCTACTAAAACGGGCTGACATCTGACTACGTAAGACTTGTGCCAATTCCACCGGATCCGCTTCGATCCTACAAGCCATCCGATCCATACAACCTACGCAAAAACTGAATCCTACAAAGGCTAAATATGTCCCAAATGACCCTGAACCGGGGCAGGACTCGACCCCTTCTAGACGTCATAGATTAAGGTATCACAACAAGGCAGCAACGAACAAAGTCCGGAGCGTGGGGAAGACGGGGGGTCGATCGATGTAACACTACCAAGGCCTTTCTTCAGTACGAACCGAACGGAAACGGTGGGGGTCACGCGGACACACACTCCGAGAGTCGGACCCGAAAGAGCAGCTCTCTCTCTCTCTCGACACTGTGCACGAGGGCAAATAACACGTGTAGGACACAAGGTTCACGTCACGCCTGTGAAATGTATAATAATGAGTAGGAATGTATCCTTGGCTATTAAAATGGAGAAAAGAGTCGACTTAACCTGTAGGCTTTTCCGCTCATTGAATAGCTATCGATCATATCCCAAACTTGGGTCTAACTTGGATCCTAAACTTGAGTACAAGAAAAATGAAGACATATAGGAGAACGGAGTAAGAGTCTCGAGTGTTTCTAACGTCTATTAGTGCAATATCGTCATAATGAAACCAACGTCAAACCTGACAATTGGACCTACTTGTGTTCAACTAAAAGTCACAATGGAGACGACTCTGAATTCACTGGTTAAAAGACTCATCTTCAGGAAATGAGAAATCCCGGTAATCCCGGGTCGACAACAAATCAGTAATTCAGCACGGGCTGAGAACAATGGGGTACCTGACATCGGGGGGGACCGAGGAGACAGGTACCCTAAAGGATCCGTTCTTAAGACCCCACCCAACGATAAGGGAAGAGGTCCCCTAGAGGGGATGGGTCCTTAGCTTGGGATCAGAGGACGTAACGTTCGTCTAAGAAATCACTGACTCGGGGGTCCCTTCAGGCGATCTCGGGTCGCTCTCGGGGGTTTATAGTGGTTACTTGTCGAACCAAGACTTCGGGTCCTGAATGGGACTCAGAGTGTCACCGCCCCGACAACATTACTGCTTCCCGGACATTGAACAGGGAAGTAAAGGACCAGGCGTAAAGTAGTGAGGGTGTAAAATTTTTGTTATGACGGAGATACTGTATTAGTATCCGTTCGTGAGATCCTCGAAAGTTCACTGTTCTTTCACGGTCCTTATCAAATAAACGGAACCTTTCTATATTTAAGGACCCAGATAAGTCTAAGGTCACCGAAAGTCTCTTTGCCTCTTGTGCCGAAAGAAATTCTTTCCGGCGGTTACCCTCACTAAAGACCACTACGTTACGACCATAAAATCATGGCAGGACCTCTTCCTTCTCCACCCCAAAGAGACCTCGGTCTTCTTGAGTATTAATCAAGAGTGGGTCCGACGAATTCGTTAATACCACTTTGGTTTAGTGTAATGCAAAAAAGAGGACGAGAACTATTTTCGAAGTTGGGACGAGGAGGACGGGGTATCCCGTGAACCGACCGGTAATAAAGACTGTAGTGTCCGTGATAAGAAAGGACAACAAAGGTCCGATGGTGACAGCGACACATTTTAGTCTTCACACCCCCCTTATTACGTGTGGAGAACCAGAGTGATGAAGTCTCCGTGGATCGTTGGGACAGAGGTCCGTCCGTCGTGCGTAGAGAGACCATGAAGTGACGGGTGAGTGTCGTCTCCGCCGCACGAGAGACGTTTATCGGATGGAGAAACGGTCACGGTCGAACCACCACCCCACCACCACAGTAAACCGCAGGAGTCCCTACAAACCAAGAACAAGACCCTTCCGATCCCATTTCATTACTGCTAAAGGGGTTTCGACAAACACCTTAGTCTTTAATCCAGTTCGTCAAGACACGAACCCCAACGTACCAGATTTTAGTTTTCGTCACCAAAGGTTGGAAACAAAAAAGGTCAGAGACTGTATAAAGTCTGTATTTGAAAGGTCTTACAAGGACTGTGAGAAAGGATTTCCTACAAAGGGTTCATATAAATACGTTACTCCTTGGGAAGACCGGTAAAACAGGTAGGTGGGGACCGGATTGTTATGATCCGTGAGGTCGGTAACCAAAAGAACTATAGGTGAGAGACGGAGTTTTTCACAGATATTCAACCCTACTTTTTTCGGGACGTGACCGAATGGTTTGTCGGTGTACCTGAAAGGTAGAATCCTGTAATACTACTCTACAACTCTGAAATGTTAAACGAAAGACATGAAGTACCTTAACAATTTCCACGAAATAAAGAAATGAAGAATATAAACTAGACGTAAAACTGGGTAGGTGTCTCATTTCCGGAATCTCTCACCTTCAACGTAGAGAAAACCTCCCTTTAGTTCGAAAAGGATAACACTGACTAGTACAGTCTGAGGATCCGTACATTTCGAAGTAAACCCTTTAGTGTTCACGACGACCATCTCCTCACTAAGGTTTTGGTATTTCCCTTATTCACAATTGAAGGTCCTCAGTGAAAGGGTGAGTGAGTGAGTGGTTCGTCAATAACGTAAGGACAGTGTACGGTCTGGGTGATGACCCTCTTTCCGACTACTTACACTTACTTTTTGGAATGAATTTTTGAGTATCAGAACCCCCACAGAATCACTTTTATTGTCCTTGTTACAGTCTACACAACATTATGTTCATGAACGTTCACCTAAACCCTCGAGTACACCCCTAACCTCCCGAGAAATTCCTCTATCATCCCTCTCCCCTTTATTTACATATAGTAAATATTTTTTATAGTCACCAAGGCCCCCCAACCGTCACCCTCCCTTCGTATTTGTCCACCTTGTGTTTTCTGAAAGTCCATTGACTTTGATGAGACATACTATGATAGCACTACCTATGTATATTAATACAAACAGTTTTGGGTATCTTACATATTTTAGTTCTCACTTGGGATCTCAGTTGGACCCCTGATACACACTATTACTACACAGTCCCATCCAAGTTGTCAACATCGTTTACATGGTGACACCCGCCCCACCCCACCCCCACAACTATCAACCCCTCCGACACCTACATAACTCCTGTCTCCTATTACCCTTAAGCGTTACGGAAGGTAAGTTAAAACTATACTCGTTTTTGACGAGATTTTTATCAGAATTTTCGCTTTTGTTTCACAGACCCTTAATCATACTCCTAAGTACTGAGTCATGGATTTACCACCAATACCTGTGCTCTCGTAAAGATGCAAAGGACTTCCATTATAAGACTGTCATCTGACGTGAACGTATTTCTAGTTATTGGGACAGTTACTTTTGTTTATAGGCAGACCGTCCCTTTTAACTCCATATGTCTAATAATACTCGATACGCAACTTCTTACCTCATACTCTTAAACTTGGTTGAATCAGGGTCAATGAAAAGTAACGTGCTTATAGTCCATTAAAACTTGAAGTAGTCTCGAGAGGTCATCAATCTCCCTCATAGTGAATGGTGGAAAGATGGTCTATCAACATCGTTTTTATATAAAGTCTGGTATAATAAGAAAAAAAATTGTTTTGAAAAATAAAACATAACCCCATATCGGTTAATATGACCTCTTCCTTTACCGTTGGGTGAGGTCACAAAAACGGACCTCTTAGGGTCCCTAACCCCTCGGACCACCCGACGGCAGATACCCCAGCGTGTCTCAGCCTGTACTGACTTCGCTGAATCGTCGTCGTCGTCGTCGTCGTATCGGTGAATATACTTCTGACCCGAAGGGAGTATTGAGTCAACAATTTCTTAGACGGACGCTACGTCCTTTGGACCCAAACTAAGGACCCAGTCCTTCTAGGGGACCTCTTCCTTTACCGTGGGATGAGGTAATAAGAACGGACCTCTTAGGGTACCTGTCTCTTCGGACCGTCCTGAGAACTCAGGTACCCCAGAATTCTCAGCCTGTACCGAATCGTTGATTTGGTGGTGGTATCGGTTGACTGTTTGTTACAACAATATAAAAGTCCATTTGTCATTTCCCTGAGTTGGTACATATATACACATAGGAAAGAGACGGTTGAGGGGAGGGTAGGTCCGACGGTGTATTCCAACTCGTCTCAAGACACACGATATTTCATCCCGGAACAGCCAATAAGTAAAGTCTGGTATAGTAAGATTCATGTGTTTATGACCCATCGTTCGTCCGTATTTTGTTAACATGTCAGAGACAAATGAAGATTATAAAAGTCAATAGTGGGAACTGTGTTACTGGTCTTGGAGGTACTTACTGAGAGGGGTTCCATTTCTGTTCATACAAGACTACCTCACCCCCAGTCCGGTAAATCAGTCTAGTCTCTTGTCCTGATAGGAGGACCATACTTGATGACTGGGTCTGTCCATAAAGATGGAAGAAGGACGTTTCTACCTCTACAGGTCGAAGATTGTTAAAGTATTGAATTTGAGGTAACTAAAGTGGTCAATCTTTCAGAAACATTGTGTGATTTTATTATTCCGAAAATCACAACTATACCCGAGTCTGTCATTCCTTAGACGGACGGTACATCCTCCGGACCCAACCTAGGGACCCAGTCCTTCTAGGGACCTCCTCCCCTACCGTTGGGTGAGGTCATAAGAACTGACCTCTTAAGGTACCCGTCTCCTCATCGTTTCTTAGTCCCATTGATTCACTGATTTTTAAAGTGGAAAAAAAAAAAAAAAAAAAAACTGCTTTCATGAAAACTTACGGTGGACCGGTTAAGAATCCCACAAATAATCTAGTCCGGTGAAGTATGCAAGTAACTAGGGACCCCACATCTAATCTCAACTTAACACGTGTGTCTCAAGGTTTACAAATGTATGACACCATAACATTTCGTTTAACGTTGTCTGTTAATTTTATTTTCTTTGTAGTAACTCTTTTTCTAAAAAATTTTCTCTAGTTAGTCTTACTTTGAGAAACGAAACGTAACATGATCATTGATACTGTAGATTAACATGTACAAGGGTTAATAACACGACCTCTCTCACTCACACATACTCCGAAATATTGTAAATTTGTCTTTGTCGAATTTCGTTAAACGACGGAACCAACTACCTCGTAGTATCGAGAAAAGACTCTCAGGGGTAATTGTTTTCTAAAGGGCAATTGTTTTGGGAACTACATTCCGAAATAAACTACTAAAAGAAACCATTGTTCTTCTCGGTACTCATGATACCTACCCGTCTTTTTATAGACTCTCTCGACAACAGTATCCTTGACACGGCCCTCTTGTCGATACGTGTCCTATTAACGTGGTAGGTTTCTCTTCTTCCTTCACTAAAACTTCGATGACGAAGGTAGTCAAAACCCCTCATCTCGAGAGTACTTAAAGTACATTTAATAGAAGTCACTATGGACCCCATACACCCTACGATCCTCTGTCAACCTCCCCCCGACTACTATACATGGAGTATCCTAAAAAAAAAAAAAAAAAAAAATGTAAAATCGAAAAATAAAACATGACCCTATATCGACTAATTGTTTGTTACAACACTATCAAAGTCGACTTATGACTTCCCTAAGTCGGCATGTATATGTACATAGGTAAGAGGTGGGTTGTGGGAGGGTAGGTCCAACGGTGTATTGTAACTCGTCTAAAGGTACATAATATCTCATCCAGGAACAACGAAGAGGTAAAATTTATATCGTCACACATGAACAGGTAGGGTTCGAGGGATTGATAGGGAGGTGGGGGTAGGAAGGGGGTCCGTTGGTATTCAAGTAAGAGATCCAGACACTCAGAGAAAGACTAAACTTTTAAATAAACTTAGTTAAAGAAAAATCTAATGTGTATATTTCCTACAGTATGTTATAAAGAGGAAGAGACAGACTGAAGTGAGTCATACTGTTAGAGGTCCAGGTAGGTACAACGACGTTTACCGTAATAAAGGAAGAAAAGTTACCGACTCGTTATAAGGTGACGTATGTACATGTTGTAGAAAAAATAGGTAAGGATACAGCTACCTATAAATCCAACGAAGGCACAGAACCGATCATATTTGTCATAACGTCACTTGTACCCCCTCGTTCATAGGAAAGCCTAGTACAACAAGAGACCTATATACGGGTCCTCACCTTAACAACCCAGATTAAAATTAAAAAATTCCTTGGAGGTATGATAAGAAGTGTCACCGATATGGTTAAATGTAAGGGGGTCGTTACATCCTCTCAAGGGAAGAAAGGTGTGAGAGAGGTCATAAATAACAAAGGAGTGTCCTAAAAACGTCCTCTAATTTTTATCTATTTCATCACTCGAACACACAGAACTGAGAACAAAAATAAGGGAGCACGAAGAACAGACCGGAGAATAGTTACAGATAACTAAGTCCCCGGGTTCTCAGGTCCAGTCATTAATGTACCCAATGAACCAGGTTGACCCAAGGTCAAACACTCGAAGAAAGACTAATTTCAAAGGGAGTACCCGTACGACACCAATTTATCAAATTAGAGACAGAGGTATTTCAAGACAATAGGACCAGGTTCTCTAAATTAACTGTCAGAGATTGAAGGAATTAACAAAATTGTGTTCTTATATTTAAAATTTTTGAAAAACTAAATTTTATTAATATCTAAGTGTCCTTTAACGTTTTTAGCATGTACCTCCGAGGAACAAGGTAAGTAGGTCGTACGGATTTACCAATGTAGAATGTATTTGTATCATATAATAGTTTCATTCCTTTAATTGTCACCATATTGTACACATATGTCAATACATTAAAAATTTAAATTTTAAATAAATTTTCTATGTTTTGTATTTTAAAAAGTAGAATTGGTAACAATCCACATGTGAAGTTATCACAATTCATGTAAGTGTAACAACACGTAGATTCGAGGGTTTAATAAAGTAGAACGTTTTGACTTTAAGGTATGGGTGACTTGTGATTGTGGGGTAAGGAGAGAGGAAAGTCGGGGACCGTTGGTGGGACATAAAGAAAAGAAAAAAATTTTTGAACCCAATATCGATATTGTTGGGAACATTAAAGAAAAAGATACTTAAAGTATCCACTGAATACATTCATCCTATTATGTCATAAACAGAAAAACACTGAAAAATTTTAGGTAATCGTATTATATGGGTTCCAATTAGGAACAGTATCGTATGTAGTTGTAAATAAAGTAAAAATTCAGACTTATTATAAAGTAACACACACACATACATATATACTAATATATCACCTTCACTCTTTATCTAAGTTCCCTAATCTAGACTATCTCACAGACTTCTTGATACCTTCCTCCAAGTACTGAAACATGTCCTTTGTCACTAGTTCTGGTAGGGGTTCTTTTTCTTTACGTTTTTCCGTTTTACCAACAGACTCCTCCGGAATGTTTATCACCTCTTTTCTTTCAATTTCCGTTTCCTCTTTTCCTTTCTTTACGGGTAGACTTACGTCTCAAGGTTTTTTATCGTTCCTCTCTATTCTTTCGGAAGGACTCACTAGTTACGTTTCTTTATCTCCTTTGGTTATCTTACCCTTTCTAATCTTTAGAGAAGTTCTTTTAAACTCTATGACTCCTTGTAAAGTATGTTTTTACCCGTGTTATTTCCTGTCTTACCATGTCTGGATTGTCTTCGTCTTCTATAATTCTTCTCCACCGTTCTTATGTGTCTACTTGATATGTTTTTTCTAGAAGTACTGGATCTATTCGTACTTCCACACTAGTGAGTGACTCTCGGTCTATTAGACCTTACGCTTCAGTTTACCCGGAATCCTTCATAGTGATACTTGTTTCGATCACCTTCACTACCTTAAGGTCAACTCGATAAAGTCTAGGATTTTCTACTACGACACTTTCACGACGTGAGTTATACGGTCGTTTAAACCTTTTGAGTCGTCACCGGTGTACTGACCTTTTCCAGTTAAAAGTAAGGTTAGGGTTTGTTTCCGTTACAATTTTTTACAAGTTTGACGACGTGTTAACATGAGTAGAGTATGTCACTGTTTCCTTACGAGTTTTAAGAGGTTCGCTCCGAAGTTGTCATGCATTTGGATCTTGAAGCTCTATACAAGTTCGACCTAAATCTTTTCCGTCTCCTGAATCTCTAGTTTAACGGTTGTAGACAAATTTTAGTAGTTTTTTCGTTCTGTCAAGGTCTTTTTGTAGATAAAGACGAAATAACTGATGTGGTTTCGGAAACTGATACACCTAGTACTGTTTGACACCTTTTAAGAAGTTCTCTACCCTTATGGTCTGGTGGACTGGACGGAGAACTCTTTGGACATACGTCCAGTTCTTTGTTGTCAATCTTAGTCTGTACCTTGTTCCCTAATCAAAGTTAAACCCTTTCCTCATACAGTTCCGACTTATAACAGTGGGACGAATAAATTGAATTATACGTCTCATGTAGTACGCTTTACAGCCCGAACTACTTCGAGTTCGACTTTAGTTCTAACGGTCCTCTTTATAGTTACTGGAGTCTATACCTCTACTGTGATGGGAATACCGTCTTTCACTTCTCCTTGATTTCTCGGAGAACTACTTACACTTTCTCCTCTCACTTTTTCGACCGAATTTTGAGTTGTAAGTTTTTTAATCTAGTACCGTAGGCCAGGGTAGTGAAGTACCGTTTATCTACCCCTTTGTTGTCTTTGTAGCTCTCTGAAAGAAAAGAACCCGAGGTTTTAGTGACGTTTACCACTGACGACAGTACTTTAATTTTCTGGGAACAAGGAACCTACTTTTCGATACTGTTTGGATCTATCGTATAATTTTTCGTCTCTGTAATGAAACGACTGTTTCCAAGTTTAACAGTTCGATAACAAAAAGGTCATCAATACATACCTACACTTTCAACCTGGTATTTCTTTCGACTCACGACTTTTTAACTACGAAAACTTGAAACCACATACTCTTCTGAGAACTCTCAGGGAATCTGACGTTTCGTTAATTTGGTCAGTTAGGATTTCACATAGTCAGGACTTATAAGTAACCTTCCAGACTACGACGTCGACTTCGCAGTTATGAAACCGGTGGACTACACTTCTTGACTGAGGAATCTTTTCTGGGACTACGACCCTTTCTAACTTCCGTCCTCCTCTTCCCCTGTTATCTCCTACTCTGTAAACATTACAAATAGTAAGTCACTTTCGCTTTATCGCGACCTTATACTTACCAGCCTACCGTAGTAACTGAGTTACCTGTACTCAAACTCGTTCGAGACCCTCAACCACTGCCTGTCCCTTCGGACCACAGGACGTCAGGTACCTCAGTGTTTCTCAGTTTGTACTGTCTCACTGATTTGACTATATATATGGGGTAAAATAGATAAATTAAAAACTACCTGAGGACTCAACGAAGGTGGAAATCCGATTACAGTTATTACGACGATGCTTGTACCTATATGTCTACAGAGAAACTCTGTGACTAAAATTAATAAAACCCATAAAATCCCTGACTTAACACAAGGGGGGTTTTATTTTTTCTATTTTATAATTTTTAAGTCCCTGAAAATATATATCAGGGACTGATATAATTGTGATTTAGTATAGAGTATATGGATTGATCTCGATAGACTCCTTCTGTGTCAGTAATAAGTTTCAAAGGTCTTCTCTTCTACTCCACGGATCTTCAACTTAAAAAGTTCCGGCGTACAATTCACTGTACCGACCCTGAGTTTACGTTCCAACGGACTGGGATCCCGGGAATTACAGAGACGACCTGACTTGAGCATCCGTTAGTTATTGACCATTAGTAATATTTGTACTAAGAAACCACTACCTTATCATCACCCGTAAAGTTAACGGTACTCTATGTATCCCGATTTACAGTCTCGTAACAAACTAAAACACAAAAGGACTCCAAATAAAAAGGATTTGGTGTGTCTTCACAATAGGATGTCCTACGGTTGATGAAAAAAGTAAGAGAAGAGGAATGGGGGGTCATGTCTCGAACTACAATAGGGTCAGTTAGGTACAGAAGAAGGTCTCGAGATCCTTTTGGTTCTTAGAGAAGAGGGAGGGAGGGAGAAAGAGAGAAACAGAGAGAGTCCTGTTCGAGAAGTGACCTCGAAGGAATGGTATGAAAGAGTTTTGAAAGTTTCGAGATATAATAGTCGACTTAACTCAGGGGAGTGAGGTTTTAAGTATACAACTTCAGATAATTTTTCTTTTAATAAGTACTGTGAACAATTTCGTACGATTCCGTCTGAAATAAGTCCCCTTGATAGTGTTTTTCATATCCTTGGTAATGGTTTCCCGAAAATACCATCCCCTCTCTCTAACCCGAGTTGAGGTTAGTTGAGTTATTCCTTTTCACCCTAAAACATCGATTCTTCTTCCCACCCCGAATCACCTACCTTTAAATGGTTCTCCTTTGTAGTGTTAATTCCCTCTTAAGAAAAAAAAAAAAAGGTTTAAAATTTGAAAAATAAAACATAGCCCCATACCATCCAGTCCCTCTTCCGCTACCGTGGGGTGAGGTCATGAGAACGGACCTTTTAGAGTACCTACCTCCTCGGACCATCCGACGTCAGGTACCCCAGCACTTCTCAAACTGTGTTAACTCGCTGAAGTGAAAGTGAAAAGTGAAAGTACGTAACCTCTTCCTTTACCGTTGGGNCCTCTTAAGAAAAAAAAAAAAAGGTTTAAAATTTGAAAAATAAAACATAGCCCCATACCATCGAGTCCCTCTTCCGCTACCGTGGGGTGAGGTCATGAGAACGGACCTTTTAGAGTACCTACCTCCTCGGACCATCCGACGTCAGGTACCCCAGCACTTCTCAAACTGTGTTAACTCGCTGAAGTGAAAGTGAAAAGTGAAAGTACGTAACCTCTTCCTTTACCGTTGGGTGAGGTCACAAGAACGGACCTCTTAGGGTCTCTGCCCCCTAGGACCATCCGACGGTAGATACCCCAACGTGTCTCAGCCTGTGTTGACTTCGCTGAACCGTCGTCGTCGTACCATCGAGTCTCCCGAAGGGTCCACCACGATCACCAGTTCTTAGACGGACGGTTACGTCCTCTGTGTTCTCTGAACTCAAGTCAGGGACCCAACCCTTTTTGGGTTCGAATGGAGGAGGGTACCCGTGAGGTCTTAACGTTGATATATGTCTCGTTGACAACTACTCCTACTGAACTTTTGATCGATGTCTTCTAGCAGATGTCGATTTCTATATTTTCACTTTTCACTTTCACGATCAGCAAGTCAACACAAGCTGAGAAACGTTGGGGCACCTGCCACATCGGACGGTCCGAGGAGACAGGTACCTTAAGAGGTCTGTCCTTATGACCACACCCGATGGTAAGGGAAGGGGTCCCTAAAAGGGTTGGGTTCCTAGTTTGGACCCAGAGGACGTAACGTCCGTCTAAGAAATGGTAGACTCGGTGGTCCTTTCGGGTTTCTATACTTCCCCCTTGGTGTTGTTCTGTCCATCCTCCCCACCTCCACACCATTTCAGTTCTGGGTGTGGAGGTCCACTCGTTGGGTGTTTGTCCAACGATTAATATTAACGTCTCCGAGAAGGATCCACTCTCTATAACCTCTGGGTGGAGCCCGAGGAGCCAGGTCTACGGGACGCACCCCTTCTATTCAAGAGTCTTGTAAACCGAAAATTCCGGTCACCACGAATGAAAGTCCTCTCGGTGTCCCGACACCCTTTATCTATGAGGTAAATATTTCCCACGTGTGTTTTAGCGTGTGTGAACTTCTGGGTCCCCTCTACAACTTTCCCAGTCTGGGTGAAAGACTAGAACCTCTCGGAAGACCTTTCCTCCCTCCGTTAAATCTGGGTGGGGGTACTGTGTCTGACCGCTGTGTCTGAGACCATCTTCGACAAAATCTCCCGAACAGAATGGTGCTCTGTGACCACGACCGTTCGTCGTAAAATATTAAGAGGGAGGTCGAATAACCACGGTCCTGGGTCGGGACGGGTGACCGGTGAACTGTGGTCAGAACACTGTGGGGTCCAGTTCGTCCTCGACTTGACCCCTGTATCGGGGTGGGTGGTCGTCTGGGGACTTCTGGACCGGGACCTGCAATCGGTCAGGTCTGGTTCGGAGTAGGTGGTCCCCCACTCGTGTCGGGACCTTGGGATGGGGCCCGGAGTTGGGGTAGGGGGTCGTTCGACTGTGGTTGAAGTCCTATGGAACCCAGGGTGTCGGTCGACGGGATCCTAGACCGGAGTGAACGACTGTGGTCGAGGTCATAAGGGTCGGACTGTCGGTCGATACGCGGTTCCGGACCGAAACGGGTGATCACTCAGTCGTGATTGATACCCTATACAGGGATGGGGGGCGGGGGTTGGGAGAGTGGGATGGGACTCGGGACGTCGATCGGAGGAACACTGATTCCGGGTAGGTGGGATCTGGTTGTTATAGGAGAATCCGAGAGGGTCCCTCACCATGGAGGAAGTCTCGATTGGTTTTGAAATAAGTAAAGATCTACGTTCAAGAATGTCCCGACGTAACGGTAATTGAAAAATATACAGACAAATGGAGGGGGTGGAACGACGACGACGAGAACGTTAGGGTACTTGACAACGAGGGGTCCGAAGAGACAGGTACCCTAAGAGGTCCGTTCTTATGACCTACCCGACGGTAAAGGAAGAGATCCCCTAGAAGGACTGGGTCCTTAACTTGGACGTAGAGAACTTAACCGTCCGTCTAAGAATTCGTGACTCGGTGAACCCTTTGAGTGGTGATGGTAGAATGGAGATCAATTAGAGACTTAAGTATCTGTGACTTTAAAACGGACACTTAATAAGTAAAGATATGAGGGTCCTGGATGATGTTAAGAACCAAGTTTCTTCTGTGATGTAATACAAACCTGAAGAACTTATCTATATAGATATAGATAGGTAGACATATATATACACCCCCGAAGGGGCCACCAAGTCACCATTTCTTAGACGGACGTTACGTCCTCTGTATCCTCTACGTCCAAGTCGGGGACCCGGTCCTTCTAGGGGACCTCTTCCTTTGTCGTTGGGTGAGGTCATAAGAACGGACCTTTTAAGGTACACGGGTCCTCGGACCACCTGTAGTAAAGTACCCCAACGTTTCTCAGTTGTGTTGACTTCACCGAATCGTACATATATATTTATTAATTTTTAAAAAAGAGGGAAGAAATGAAGACTACTTCCCTTGAACATCATTTCTAAGTTCACTTTCTTTTAAAATTCGTGTAATTTGTGTAAAAATTTTCCCAAATAAACTTACCAGATTAGTCTTCTACGACTTTACTATTCGGACAAGAATACTCCCTCTTCCGTTCACATTGTCTCCAACTCAACAGATTCTTTTTGTTAGTACTACTGGAGTTCCTTAGAGTGATGAATGAGTGAGGGGTCTACCTCGGTCGTGGGCATCTTACCCCACCCGTAGCAACCCCGGTGCCTCTCTCTTCTCTCTGACGTCTCCTTCCCCTAGGGTCCGAGGGTGACTTCTGAGACATTCGTGACAGTCCGCATTATTTATAGAGTGGAGACCTGTAGGCGGCCTGACACACAGTCGTGATCAATGATCATCCTAACAAAGAAACCCATTACTCGACAGGGAGTAAGAGGAGTTCGAAACCCTGTCTTGTCTCCCTCATATAAAACTATGCTTCACATAGGGCGACCAGAGTGACTAAGTCTCGTGCCGAGTAGGAGAGGAGTCAGGTCTGGATACCCTCCTCGACGAACGAGTTGGTCCCCTAGACCAGGCTCCGTTTTATGTCAGGAAGTGAACCGAGAAGGTCCCCATGTTAGGTTCCTCCAGTTGAAGAGGTCTTTCAAAATCATTTCTCAACCCAGTCCTCGTAAGCAATAAAAATCTGTTGTTACCCGGTACCTGTTTCGTTCTGTCCCCTGATCGTTGTGTACACAAGCGTGACGAACCCCGTGTCAGGGGGAAGTCCCCAAAGGTCACCCCTCGGGTACCGGTTGTGGGGCGTCTACACACAGTCCTTGAGGCTTCTTCGTCGTAACCAGTAAACAGTTCTTCGTCTTTTCAGGAGGTAATCTGAAACGAATAATGACTTTTACTCGAGTTCACTTCCAGTTGAGATAGGAGGTCAAAGGGTTAATATTAAGTCTTCGTCCTTTCCCTTATCTCTTTTCCCCTTTTTTAAAATTTTTCTCTGACGGACCTCAAACCCTCGTGATTTATTCTCTACCTTTTATAAAGACGGAAACTACACTCTGTAGGTGTACAGAAAAACAAAAAGAGGACTTCTGTGAATTAAAACACCCTAACTGAAAAAAAAAAAAAGACTATGGATCCTTTTATATTTGTGGTCGTTGACAAACTAGAGTAGACCCATCAAACTTCCGACACACAAACGCCCATCCCTTCAATTACGGTGTCTTTTGTGATTTTAGGATGTCGTACGGTCGAAACTTACTAAGTGACACTGGTCAGTGTTCCGTCCAGTCTACCCCGTAAAGACTCCAAATTCTTTTTCCGATGAATTTTCACACACTTCTCTTTTGTGTTCCGTAAACATTACAAATAGTAAGTCACTTTCGCTTTATCGTGACTCTGTACTTACCAACCTACCGTAGTAGCTGAGTTGCCTGTACTCAAACTCGTTCGAGATCCTCTGTCACTTCCTATCCCTTCGGACCGCACTACGTCAGATACCCCAACTTCTCAGTCTGCATTGAATCCGTGATTTGCTTTTGTTGTTGTCAATTCAATACCAAACTTTTTTGTTGTTTTGGTAATAAAGGCTTTTGGTTTTTTTTAAAAAAAAACGATTAAACTTACTAAAACTCTTAACCGTGTTTTCTCTCTTTCCTCCGAGAACACACTATATAATCCTTCTAGACAACTTCTTTTAATCGGCCTCATCCTAACTATTACACTGTTTATGAGTGAAACTAGATTTAAATTGTAGAAGGGTGTAAAAGTTGTAAGGCCACTGAAGGTCAATGATATCACTACTATGGAACGTTGAGTTGTAAATTAAGGATCCATTGTCCGTTGTCAGTACCTATGGTTGTACCCATATCAATTTTTGAATAAATAATTTATAATAGACATCGTCAGACAAACCTTAGTAGAGCGAGAGAGATCGTACAAAATGAGAATGATGTGGATTATTTCTGTAACTTTGTAGACGTTTATATTTGGTGCGTTTTTCTTAGTTCTGAGGAAAAGTCCGGGATAAAAACTCACATTCTTGGCATTACACTACAGTTTCGTAACGATTCCTTTGTTTTTTAACCCAAGATTTTATTCATGAAAAGTCGACCTCAACTGGATCTTTAAGTGAAAATTACAAACTACTTCGACACCTGTTTTTTTTTTATGGAAGTTATCAACCTCGTAGACAAGATAGGTCACTACAACATGGAGTCAGTAACAAGTGAAAAGGAGATTCTACCTGTCTAGGCACTGCACCCTTAACGGACTGGACGTAGTCTTTGAAGGTCTAGTTACGGATTCTTAGTAGACTGGTGACTTTTTTGTTTGTCATTCATGAAGGAGTCCGAAGAGTCCACCGTAATCACCATTTCTTAGGTGGACGGTTCGTTCTCTGCGTCCTCTGCACCCAAACTAGGGACCCAACCCTTCTAGGGGACCTCCTCCTTTACCGTTGGGTGAGGTCATAAGAACGGATCCTTTAGGTTACCTGTCTCCTCGGACCGTCCGATACGGCAGCGTCTCAGTCTGGACTGACTCGCCCGCGCGCGCATGTGTGTGTGTGTGTGTGTTCATGAAGGAGCATAACGAGAAGTTTGAAAAATTAGTAGTAGTCCAGAGAGAGTCGAGAAGTTATTTTTCCCACAGGTCCCTAAGTATCGGTACGTTGTGTCTTTATAAGGTGATAAATGTAAAGATCCATGACCGGGATTTTCCGTCGGAAGAACACAATCTCTTCATTCTTCAATCAACTTTAGGTCCGAAGTCTTTGTTCTCGGGTGTGAAAATTCCGATCGAAAAGGTAACGGTGTGTCTTTCGTTTTCGTTTATACTTGTTTGTTTATTAAATTCTTTTGTCTAATTCTTATGTGAACTTTTCACCCTCACCGTTTTCCCCTCCCCCCTTATAATTCTTTAGTGTCACAATCCCATACAAACCTTTGGAGTATCGTCACGACCGACATTGTGTACAATCGGAGAAGACGGCGGTCGGCCTCGATCCGTGGAATCACAAGGAAGAACATAAGTCAGGAGTACTGTCGACATACTTTCACGGTAATAATCAGAGAGGTAAAATGTCCATTCTTTAATTCCGACTCTTATAATGTCCTCAAACGAGTTCCCTAGGGTCAATTTGATCATTCACTACTCGAACATATAATTTTTGGTTTTCTTAGGGTTCGTCAGGTCCCCTCTGTATGCCCCTCGACCAGGGTGGTCATGAAGGGGCCATCGAGTCGACCATTTCTTAGGCGGACGTTACGTCCTCTGGGCCAAGTTAAGGATCTAGCCCTTCTAGGGGACCTCTTCCCTTACCAATGGGTGAGGTGATAAGAACAGACCTCTTAAGGTACCTGTCTCCTCGAAACACCTGACGTCGGGTAACCCAGCGTTTCGTAGTCTGTCCTGACTTACTGATTGTTTGGGTGTGTTGTTTGACGAACGATTTAATCATCATCTTTTCCTGTCATTGACGTTACACGGTGTTCTCCCGCATGAACATGAAAATTTACAGTTATTGAACCGTCCGTTTCACTCGTATTAATTTCTGTTCCACGTCTAAAGTCCATGTTCAGTCAACGTGCAACTGTTAGTAATTTATAGTTTAGACCTTCTAAAAGAAATCACTGAAAACACTATAAACTTTTTTCATTACTCTAAAAATTTCCGGACAATAATCAAAGTATCTTTCGTTACTCTGAGAAAAAGATTCTAAATGAAAGGACCCAACTATAAAATAATCTATATATGAAACATGGCAGTGGTTAATAGTTCTACCGAATCCCTTTTAATTTTCTTTTATAACTAAGGAAAACAATAGCCGTTATGTGTAATGTTTAACCACTTTGACCCCAAGTAAAATCGTCTACCCCCTTTCAAATTCTCCTCTCTTAATACTGTTTACTTGTCTCTAAGTTTATTAGAGGTGTCATGAAGGGGAATGTATATATTTATCCACTGAGTAGTATATAATTTTTTACCGAAAATAACTTTTCTGATAGCTAGTAAAAATGTGGGATTAAAACGGAGTACTTATTAGACTTTTACACTAATTTTTTTTTCTTATACATATAATAACTCCCGTCCTCCTCTTCTCCCACTGTCTCCTACTCCACCAACCCACCGTAGTGACTGAGTTACTTGTACTCAAACTCGTTCGAGGTCCTCTATCACTTCCTGTCCCTTCGGACCACACGACATCAGGTACCCCAACGTTTCTCAGTATGTACTAACTCGTTGACTTGTTGTTTATAATACGACATTTTTTTCCTAATTTTATTCCTTTTTATCCGTTTCCTGTTTTAGGAGTGTAGTATACACAAAAACTCACTAGGGTCTTCATATACACCATAAAGAGACTACGTCCTTTTAAATATTTACAAAAGTGACTTTTGTTCTTTGCAGGGAGAACAGGTACCTAGTCGTTTGAAAAAGACATTTCCCGGTCTTTGATTTACGAGGACCGACACGTCCCGCACACCAGAGACGATGGGTCAAAACGGTGACATCGTACTTTCGTCGGTGTGTGTTCGTCTACTTACCCGGACCAACACAAGGTCACTATACGACAAATGTTTTTGTTCACGGTCCGATCTCAACCGGGGATCTAGTGTCAAAAGATTTAGGAGGAAGTCAGATCGACACCTGAGAAAGTGTCTTTTCCCACTTATTCTTCTCTTTATTCGAAACCTCTGGACCTGGATCCCGGTGTTTTTTGGAGTCGACCTTCCGTATTCCTATATTTTTCGGAGAGGAGTCCAGAGCTCTCCCCGAGTAGTCCCAGAAATCGTCCTTAAACTTTAATCTTACCAGAATCCTTTTTCACGTGACATCTTTTAACCACTTTGTCTACGTATCGAGCACAGATTGTGTTTCTTTCGGGACTTCCATGTCATTTAGTCTTCACAGAATTCTCCACCCTTCGACCAGGACTCGTGGCCATCGGGACGCAAGACTCGGTGAGTCCTCATTCCTTTTAGAACTCGGGACGTCCTTTACTGACTCACAACGTCGCCCGGTTAACATCCAATGTGTAAGCAGGGTTCCTACGTGGGAGTAAGAAACTTGTATTCCTTCGTACATTATCTCGAGTTCCTGTAGAAGGTCACCTCGTGATCTTAATATTTATGAAACTTTTATATAAAGTGTCAAGTTTCTTTGTAGTCTATGTAAGGGATACTCACTACCTACATAATATGAAACTAAACCCTCTACTCAATTCTAAACGTGTTTTCTCTAATTGACGACCTTTTTTTTCAGAATCTTTTCATATATGACGTGACCAAGGGTTCAGACCGACGTTTTCTTACAGTTCCATTTTGAAATTCTCGTGTCAAAGGGTCCAGAGTAAGGTCTAGATAACTTAATCTAAAAAATCTCGGACATACACCAGATCCGTAAAACTGTTACGACGGGTCCACCCAGAAGACTTACCAACCGATCGTAGTCAGGTCCCTGGCCGTAAACCCTTAGTGTCCCTGTTTCCTGTTTGGGACCCATCATTCAAACCGGTACGACCCAAGTTTAAGTCGGAGACCCCTGAAGGGACCACCAAGTCACCATTTCTTAGGTGCGACGGTTACGTCCTCTGTAGTCAAACTAAGGACTAGGCCCTTCTAGAGTGCACGGTGCCTCGTCGATTCGCGCACACGGTGTCGATAACTCGGACACGACAACTCGGACCCTTGGTGTTGATGACTTCGAGTGCGCGGACGTTGTTCTCTTCGCTAACGTTACTCTCCGGACACGTGACGTTGCTTCCCGTCGGCGATGAACGGTGTTGATCTCTTTCGGGCACATGTCGTCACTCCTGGGTCGTGTCAGTTTTTGATTTGATTCATATATTTATTCATTTGGAAATTTTTTTTATTTCTTAAGTGGAAGGTTACGTACCAACTACGGACCAGCCCCTTGATTCTAAGGGTAAACGACAGGACCCCGTTGATTCGGGCGTGGTGTTCGTCTCCTCGGACCCACGGTGTTGTTTCTGGGTCGTGTCGGTTTTTGTTGTTGTTGTCTAAGTCCGGGACGGGTAATAATCAGTAAACTGGAACTCACTCACTACCTTATAAAGGTTCGAAGTCAATGTTCTGGACATTGTACCTCGGTTTCAAACGGGGACGACCTTCCTGACTACGCCGAGAACAGTCCTTACAGTGCTGCACTAGAAGGGACCACCGAGTCTACCATTACGTGGACGGGCGTTACGTCCTCTGGGTCCAAGCTAGGACCCCAACCCTACTAGGGGACCTCTTCCTTTACTGTTGGGTGAGGTCATAAGAACGGACCTTTTAGGGGTACCTGTCTCCTGTCAGGTACCCTAGGGTTTCTCACCCTGTGCTGACTCGCTGAAACGAAAGAAAGAACAGTCCTACACCGACAACCGAGAAAAGGTATAGGAGAGGGGTAAGAAGTTCCCCTGTTTCATTGACCTAAACAAGGTGAGTGGGCGTTTGTCTTCGAATGACTTTCGCTTTCGTAAAACTTCTTCTATGGATTCCAAATCAGAACGAGGTGTCCTAGAGGAGAAGAACTTAGAGGACTCTTGAGAGTCAAGTCCAGTACGGTAGAGATGAAAATTCGAAGTCGACCCTTCTTCGGTTTCTTCCCTCGACAGTTCAGGACTCTGTGGGCCAGTTCAGGATCGGACACGACTAAAAGAAACGTTGAACTGAATTCCGTTAAGGTTTGAACCGAAAGTTAGGGTTTAAGGACGATGCCATTTCGAAACAGGAATGTACGTCCACATCCCCCAAAAACGAAGAAACAGACCTCAGGTCCGAGTCGCTTAATGTATGTGGTGTGGACGACGAGAAAAGAGACCGAATAGAATTACTTCTTCCCGCAGTGGGAGTGACTTAGACCTCACACCTTTTAGTGCACCGTCGGATGGTTGACAATGAACCGTCCCTTGTACTATGGTTCCTTCCTCGACCGTTGAGGGAAGGAGGACGGGCCCTCGTAAGAAGAATGAACATTCGTTAATAAGTAGGTGAGGAACCCTTCTCCCCAACAAAGAGGAAGGACTTGTGTCTTCCAGTTCTACTTGAGTAGTTCCTCCCTTTATTAAAGATGTCACACACAATAATTTCGAGTGAGGTACCATCCTTCCATAAACACCTTGTCTTCACCTCAAAACGTTTAACGAGGTAATAAACCAACTTTCTCCTTTCGGTCCTTTCTTATTTTAAGACCAATTTCCTTCTCAATTACTGACTCGTACGTCCGGGCACCACCGACGAGGTCACCAATGCCGGTTTTGGCCCCTCCTTGTCGAGGCAACACCCTCAAACACCTGAGTCGTAAACTCAAGCCAAAAAAGTGTGTATTTTGAACTCTCAAAACGATATAAGACTAAATCTCGACCCGTGATCGGTTTAGTTCTTACTTCTCAGGATGTACCCGTCCAAATAACGATTTGATAACCAAGATTGAACCGTTGAAGTTCGTCTCCTTTCTTCCGGTGATAGTAGAAAGTTCCTTAGTTCTATACCGCTGACCTGTCGTAAAGTTATAACAATCAGCGAGTCAACACAGACTGAGACACAGTGGGAAACCTGACATCGGGCGGTCCCAGGAGACAGGTATCCTAAGAGGTCCGTTCTTATGACCTCACCCATCAGTAAGGGAAGAGGTCCCCTAGAAGGGTTGAGTCCCCAGTTTGGATCCAGAGGACGCAACGGTCGTCTAAGAAATGGTAGACTCGGTGGTCCCTTCGGGGAAACTTATAATCGTACAATAAAATCGTGTTAACGAGATTACAACTTACTGTGGAAATTTCGGGTTCTCATTTAGACTTATAATTCAATAGGGAAACTGAGATACGTGTAGAGAGTCTTAGAGTACTCTTTATTTGTAAGGTTTTTGTTTTGAACTAAAACTTAATAAAAATGTTCTTTTTAAGAGAGGTTCGGTTTGTGATTTCGTTACGTGTATACAAGTTTAATCAGTCTTCATTTTAAAAATTCATTTCGACTTTATGAGTACACTTTGTTTTTTACCTTTGTTTTTCTACTCATCGGACGGTGATTAAATTTTTTTAAAAGTCTAATCATCAAAACTTACGTCTCAAAGGAGAGATACTATTTGATAACTACGAAAAATTTAAAAAGATTTTATTGTAGAGTTCACCTAATGAAACCCAAGTCTTATTATCGTAATGAAGACCCCCTACTTTTACTAACGAAATATATAAAGGTCCGTGCAAACTATAAACACCACCTCTTTTAATCAAGGTTGGTCATCCTTCCGAAAGTTTTGCCGTCATCAAAGTCACGAAAAAAAAAGAATTTATGTACCCGACGTTGTGTGACACTGTAGTAAATTATTACCACGAAGGGGTACGTTACTTTTGAAACTCATACTAATTTTCTATCCATTGTTCACTAAATCTTCGTTTAACGATTACGTCGTTTTTGTACCAAAATACTTTGATTTTTGGAACTGTAGTAGAGACGAAAATAAGAGAGACGGAGATTAGGCACTGGTTCAAGAGTCAGGGGACACAAGTAAAAGAGTCGACAATAAACGTGTCAAGAAGTGACAGAGGGTAAGTTGATGATGAGGTCAGAAGACTTACAAAGGGGAATAAAAAACATTAGGTAGTAGGATTTTATATCTGGGTACATACAGTAGGAGGATGACTTTGGAAGTAAACGGTTGTTGAAACTACTCAGACCACTCTTGTTCGCAGACTCTAAGGGAAACGAAACCTCAGTCTGGAAGTGATTACAGGTCGGGATGTTCCGTCCTTCCCGTTTGGACTCCGTCAATGGGGTTGGTTCATTGAGTCCCGAGAATGTCTTCGGTGGATCTCCTTTTGACCTAACGTCTATTCCTGTAGCTCTGTTTCACTCGGGGACCTGGACCCGGTCTTCGGGTCACCTGCAACTCACGGGTCCGTGCGCCCGACTACCCGCCTCGTCTTCCTGGTCTGTCTCGGGTGAGAGGGACCTGCACCCCACTGGTCAGACGAGGGACAGGAGAACCCCTTGAGAGGTTTCGACTTGGTTGGTCAAAATCTAGAACCATTACCGGACACCTCGTTCTGATTCTTCCCGAAGGAGATCAGAAGTGGAGTTCCAAAGGTTGGACTCGAGTAGCAGGCTCAAAGAGTCTTTGTCAGGTCTATCAGACTTGACGTTTACCAGACTTAGTCTAATAGGTCCAGACTGAGAGTTCTTATATCTAAACTTTGTTCAAAATGTCCATTAAGACTGTATCGGTCATATCGAGTCCACTCCCCTTGGTCGCTTAACCACCACCCCCATCCCTTACTTGTAAGGAGTGGTACTGAAAGTTACGAGAGTCGATGGTGCGAGAGTAGAGACGTCATAAATGAAATCACCCAAAAAAAGAGAGGGAGAGAGAAGAGATCATGAACTAGTGTGAGTGAAGACTTGTAAACGAGTTTTAAAAGTGACACGAAACTTACGACAAGAGGTAGAAGAGGTCAATCTTTTTAGGGTATCAATGTAGTTCTAAGTTGATTGACTAGACAACACTTTAAAGGGGACTAAGATGGTCGTCTCAATCAACGAAGAAAATACGAGGGTTTTCTCGTTTATGACAACTGTTCATAAATAATACAGGTCAAAACCCAATGTTCTAGTTCTATAAGACTTAGTGTTTGGTCCTGTGTACTAGGTCATTAGTCTTAACAGAGTCTATTAGACAATGTCAACAAGCACACAGAAGGAACTACTTTCATGCTCGAGGACCTCCATCTCTATCACGAAGTGGTCCCATTGGGTGTGTTGTGAATTATATCGTACTCCGTGTATCTTCCACGGGTCATTTACAACTTAGTACGTCGTAAATACACTTGGACTACGGTGGGAACCCTCCCGGTTCTATGAAAATCATGGTGAGTCTTTGATCCACGAAGTCTGAAAAGAGTCTTCGACGTACTTCTCTCAAAAAAAACAGAAAAAGAGAGAAACAGTATAAAGTCAGTCCTGGTCCGTTTTTCGAACGACCAAATAGTCGTCATAACCCGGACCTCCCACTCTCTCCTTAAGTACTGGACAGTCTTACCTTTGACCTCAAACGATATATCATTATATATATATGTTCTAGAGTCGAGAGTATTTCAAATTTAAAATCATTTCCTCCACCGGGGTTTTGTTGAACTTGTATTATAAAGGTTTTACTATTCACGAAGTCAAGTCAAGTCAACGAGTCAGTACAGGCTGAGAAACGCTGGGGTACTTAGCGTCGTGTGGTCCGGAGGGACAGGTAGTGGTTGAGGGCCTCAAGTGAGTCTGAGTGTAGGTAGCTCAGTCACTACGGTAGGTCGGTATAGTAGGAGACAACAGGGGAAGAGGAGGACGGGGGTTAGGGAGGGTCGTAGTCTCAGAAAAGGTTACACAGTTGAGAAGTGTACTTCACCGGTTTCATGACCTAGAAGTCGAAATCGTAGTAAGGAAGGTTTCTTTAGGGTCCCGACTAAAGGAAATCTTACCTGACCAACCTTGAGGAACGTCAGGTTCCCTGAGAGTTCTCAGAAGAGGTTGTGGTGTCAAGTTTTCGTAGTTAAGAAGCCGTGAGTCGGAAGAAGTGTCAGGTTGAGAGTGTAGGTATGTACTGGTGTCCTTTTTGGTATCGGAACTGATCTGTCTGGAATCAACCGTTTCTTTACAGAGACGAAAACTTATACGATAGATCCAACCAGTATTGATAAGAAGGTTCCTCATTCGTAGAAAATTAAAGTACCGACGTTAGTGGTAGACGTCACTAAAACCTCGGGGGGTTTTATTTCAGATGGTGACAAAAGTGATAAAGGGGTAGATAAAAGGTACTTCACTACCCTGGTCTACGGTACTAGAAGTAAAAGACTTACAACTCGAAATTCGGTTGAAAAAGTGAGAGGTGAAAGTGAAAGTAGTTCTCCGAGAAATCAAGGAGAAGTGAGAGACGGTATTCCCACCACAGTAGACATATAGATTCCACTAACTATGAAGAGGACCGTTAGAACTAAGGTCGAGCACCTCTGTTATTCCCTTAAGTGTTTAGTCTACTAAGTTTATCACTACTCACGGCACTTCTATTATTTTCACCACCACACAGACGTTCCCAGACGAACAACACCCACCGCGCCCCGCCCCCTATCACTACCACCATCTCGTCCTAATCTCTCGAGTCTCTACCGAAAACACAACTCATCTATATTCTTTTCTCGCTCAGTGTGTCTCTCTACCGTCTTTGTAAAGGTCCTTCCCCTTTGGAGTTTACTGTGTTGGACCTCTATACTTACTTGAACTCATAAACTTCTTGTGTCTACGTTACACCGTTGTCGGGTCATTGTCTCCCCGGTTCTAATACACACCAGAACCTTAAAGATAAAATACGGTTCACGTCACCTTTCGACAATCTCTTAAAATTCGTCCCTCACTGTAGAGTAGCAGATTAGATGTTAAGACTCTTTATACACATTAATCGTCTTGACCCAATTAAAGATCGTATGTAGATTTCCTCTCTCACCTTACTCCTTAAAATTCCCAAGTTTCCGCTTAAAGTCTAAAAACCGAATCGGTCAACCCACCGACAACCACGACATCTTCCTCTTTCGTGACACTCTCAACTACACAATGAAATCTGTACGACTCAGACTCCAAAGGCACCCTACAGGTTCACCTTTACCACTCATTCTATAACTCATGAACAAAGACTTCGAAACTCTCTCAGAGTCAGTTTCCACATCTACTCTTTAAGTAGTAGAAGCATATGTGTCCACCAACAATTTTGGTGTTCTCACTAACTTTAATGTGTACTCACACGTCACACGTCGTACTCATCCGACCTTTACCCGGGAACCCTCGTTCTTATAAAATTCTCTTCTACTTCTGTCCGGCGGAGAAAGCGGACGACACTGTCGGATGTGAGATACCTCACACATAGAAAGATCTATTTAGACGAAAGTGAATTTTTCTTTCTTTTTCTCATCTACCTCTATCATAGTTGTTCCCTTTTTACCTTTCTTTAGTTTCCTCAGTAAAAATTTCTGAATTTATAAGTAATCTAAACTGCAATGCCTCAGCAACTAGAAGCCCTCCGTTTAACGTCGTCTTTCACTTACGACTGACGAGAAACTCTTTGAACCGTCTCTTACCTTCCACCGTTTAATATCCCTCGTCATCCTCCAATCATTTTGTAAAAAAAAAAAAATACCATCTTCTCTGAACCCTGATAAATATCTGATTTCTCCTCTTTTCTTATCGTTCCTTCCCTAACTTATAAATTCTCTTTTCCTTTTCAACCTTCTCACTCCCGAACCTTCTTTCTTACCTCCCTAAACTCCTCAATAGAAGTTTACTCCGCTTGTGGATTAAGAGAATCATACTTTACTCCATTTTCAAACTAACGTACGTTCCACTATAAATTTTAACTTTCTAAATATGACCCACTAGGGTCAATAGAATAAATTAGATCAATCTGTCATTCTCCAACGACTAGGTTCTCAAGACACGTACTTACATATATGTACACTCATGTATGTGTGTGTATGTGTGTGTTTATATATATATGTGTATGTGTGTGTCTATTTTGATTCTAGTACCGTAGGTCAGGGTAGCGAAGTACCGTTTATCTTCCCCTTTTTCATCTTTGTCACTGTCTAAAATAAAAGAACCCAAGGTTTTAGTACCACCTGTCACTGACGTCGGTACTTTAAGTTTGAGAACGAGGAACCCTCTTTTCGGTACTGTTTGGATCTGTCATATAATTTTTCGTCTCTATAGTGAAACGACTGTTTCCAGACACACCAGTTTCGATACCGAAAAGGTCATCAGTACATGTCTATACTCTCAACCTGGTATATCTTCCAACTTTCACTTTCGTCAGGGAGTCGGGACAGGTTGAAACGATGGGTACCTGACATCGGACGGTCAGAGGAGACAGGTATCTTAAGAGGTCCGTCCTTATGATCTCACCCAACGGTAAAGGAAGAGGTCCCCTAGAAGGGTTGGGTCCCTGACTTGGGCTCAGAGGACACAACGTCCGTCTAAGAAATGACAGACTCGGTGGTCCCTCCGGGTGACTACGAAAACTCAACACAACGACCTCTTCTGAGAATTCTCAAGGAACCTGATTTTCCTCTAGTTCGGTCAGTTAGGATTTCCTTTAGTTGGGACTTATTAGTAACCTTCCTGATAGCGACTTCGACTTTCAGGTCACGAAACAGGAGATACGGTTCTCAGATGAGTAACCTTTTCTGGGACTACGACCCTTTTTGACCTCTGTTTTGCTCTTCCCCCACCTTCCTCTACTCTACAAATCTATAACAGTGACTGAGTTACTTGTACTTAAACTCGTTTAAGACCCTCTGTCATCTCCTGTCTCCTGAGACCTCCCAACGGTACCTCAGTGTTTGTCGACCTGTGATGAATCCCTGACTTGTTGTTGTATTTTACATACATACACACACGATTCAACGGAGTCAGTACAGACAGAGACACACTGGGATACCTGACATGGGCTGGTCCGAGGAGACAGGTCCTCCTCTAATGTCCGCTCTTATGACCTCGCCCAACGGTAAAGGAGGAGGTCCCCTAGTTTGGACACAGAGAATATAGAGGACGTAACGGTTCACCCAAGAATGGTGATCGTGGTGGATCCTTCGGGGTTTATATACATATAAAGTACAATTTATATTATAAATTACGAAATTAAAAAACTTCACTTTAAGCGTATTGTATTTTAAGTGACAAAATATCGTTTATTAATTTACTGTAAATCATATAAGTGTCATAACACATCGCGTTGGATATTGATCAAGGTTTTATAAAAGATGTAGGAGTTTTTAGGATTTTATAACAGATGTAGGATGTGGGTGAATAGGTGATTCGTCAATAAAAGGTAAGAGGGGAAAGAGGATAGGGGATCGTTGGTGAGTAAACGCAAGACAGAGATACTTAATTGGATAAGACGTGTATAAGATATTTATCTTAGTGTGTTATATAATGAAAAAATTAGGTTGAAGAAAGTGAATAGTATTACAAAAGTTCAAAGTGGGTCTAACATGGGATATGAGGTAAGGAAAAATACCAACTTAGAAAACATATATATATAGTGTTAAACAAATAGGTAAGTAAACAATAACCTGTGAACCCAACAAAGGGTAAAAAATTTTTAACACCACTTCTTGTGTTCCATTTTAGTGATAGAATCGGTAAAAAATCACATATTATGACATCATTAATTGATACACGCATAAAAACATGTTATCTAGAGACCTTGATAAAGTAGAACGTTTTGATTTTGAGATGGATAACTTGCTCATAAGTAAAGGGAGAAGCGGGTCGAGGACCACTGGTGTAAGATAAAAGACAAAGTTCAAACTGATATACTCCATAGAGTGTATTTACTTTAGTACGTCATAACAGAAAAAAACACTGAGTGAATAAAGTGAATCGTATCACAGGAGTCCAAAGTAGGTACGACACATAGTGTTCTAAAGGAAGAAAAAATTCTGATCGTACGGTAACATACACACATATGTATGTATAAAAAAGAAATAGAAAAGTAAACAAATACCTGTAATTCCAACGAAGATGAAACACCGGTAACACAAATTACGACGTTTCTTGTACCCAAACGTTTATGTAGAAACACTAGGACAACCTATATATTGTTCTCCACCCCAACGACCTAGTATACCATTAAGATAAAAATTAAAAAACTCCTTTGAGGTATGACAAAAGGTACATAAATGTGGTAAAATGTAAAGGTGGTTGGGGTACTAGTCTCCAAGGTTAAAGAGGTGTAGGAACGAACAAGAAAAGAAAGAAAGAGATAAAAAAAGTTTCACCCATCCATACTCCACTATAGAGTAACACTGAACGTAAAGATACTAATAAATATACGGTCAGTCACTGGAACTCATAAAAAAGTATGCGAAAACCGTTAAACAAATAGAAACTCTTTATGGATCAGTTCAAGAAACGAGTAATTTTTTTAGTCCAACAAATAAAACAACAACAACACAATCTCATGGAAAAATATATAATACCAACAGTTTATATACCAAACGTTTATAAAGGAGGGTAGACATCTAACGTAAAAGTGGGACAACTAACAAAGGAAACGACACGTCTTCAAAAATTCTAACTACATGAAGGTAAGCATATAAAAACCAAAACGGCGGATACGAAAACGACAGTATAAGTTCTTTATTAACGGGTTAGGTTATAGTACTTTAAAAAGAGACACAAAAGAAAATCATTAAAATTTTAAAGTTCAGAATAGAAATCCAGAAATTAGGCAAATCTCAAATAAAAACAGATACAAATTCCATTCCTAGGTTGAAGTAAGAAAACGTCTATCTATAGGTCATAAAAGTTATGGTACTGATAGGAAAGAGACGACACATCTAAACCCCGGGAACAACTTCTAGTAAACTGGAATGTGTACTCCTAAATAAGACCCAAGAGATAAGACAAGTAACCACTTATGTAAATAAAATTACAGTCATGGAATGACGAACCCGAAGGGTCAATCGTGATCACGATTTCTTGGGTGGACGGTTACGTCCTCTATATTCTCTGTGCCTAAGCTAGGGATCCAGCCCTTCTAGGGGACTTCCTCTCGTACCGTTGGGTGAGGTCAAACGAACGGACCTCTTAGGGTATCTATCTCCTCAGACCGCCCGATGTCAGGTATCCCAGTGTGTCTCAACTTGTGTTGACTTCACTGACTCGTACGCACGTGTGAGGTATGACAAAACTAAACATTACAAAACTTTAGACCTTTACGACCCCAGAGTCCTAAACAAGAAAGAGTCCTAACAAACCGATAAACCTCAGTAAACTCCGAGGTTTATTTAAAACGTAAGAAAAGACAAATATGTTTTCTACGGTAACCCTAAAACTATCCCTAAGGCAATTTAATATCTAGCGAAACCTATCATACCTGTGAATTTTTTATAATTCAGAAGGTTAGTTACTTCTACTTTACCTAAAGGTGAGTAAACACAGAAGAAATAAAGAAAGTCGTTACAAAATATCAGATGTCACATGTTCAGAAAATGAAGGAACCAACAAACAAGGTTTTATAAATTGACAAAACTACGATGAACTAAAAATTTTTAAAGGAAATATCTAACAAGTAACAATTATATATTTTTGTGTTGGTTAACAATACACGACTAAAACATAGGATGTTGAAACGACTTATGTAAATAATCAAAATTGTCCAAAAAGAAACATCTTAGCAATCCTAAAAGACACATATTCTTGTGCAGTAAACGTTTGTCTACTAAAATGAAAAAGGAAAAGTTTAATCTACTGAAAATGAAGAAAAAAAAAAAAAACGGATTAACGACACCGATCCTGAAGGCCACGTCACAATTTATTTTCAACACTCTCACTCGTAGGAACGGAACAAGGAGTAGAATCTCCCTTTAGAAGGTCAAAAAGTGATAACTCACACTATAATCTACACCCATAAAGTATATACCGGACATAATAAAACTCTATAAAAGGATGGTAAGAAGTAAATAACTCAGAAAAAAAATTAGCACTTTCCTACAACTTAAAACAGTTTACGGAAAAGACATAGTTAACTCTACTAACACACTAAAAAAAGAAGAGATAAGACAATTACATAAGTAACTAAGAGAAAAAATTTTTATAAAATAACCTTATATCAAACAAATGTTATGATACAAACAAAGTCCATATATCATTTGACTATATACACACACACACACTTCACTTCACAATCAGGGAGTCAGTACAGGCTAAGAAACACTGGGGTACCTGATCCCGAGAGGTCCGAGAAGACAGGTACCTTAAGAGGTCCGTTCTTATGACCTCGTCCAACGGTAAAGGAAGAGGTCCTCTAGAAGGACTGGGTCTCTAGCTTAGGTCCAGAGGACGTAACGTCCGTCCGAGAAATGATAGACTCGGCGGTCCCTTCGAATATATATGTATATATATTATATATATATATAAGTCAAAAAATTTCTAAGAAAAGGGTATATCCAGTAATGTCTCATAGTTCATCTTAAGGAACACGATATCTCATCTAGACAACTAAAAGTTTCAACTTGGTAGGAACGTCGGGTCCCTATTTCGAGGGAACTAGTACCACAAATTAAAAAATTACATAACAACTTAAATCAAAAAACCCAACAGGGGTTTCAAGTATTCTATAATACCTTTTAAGGTTTACTTGAAAAACCGGTTGGGTTGTGTTAAAACAATTCCTAAAACAAATATAAAAACTCTTGGTTCTGTCATTCTGTCAATTGTAATCGTAGAATACCTATCCCCTTCCTATCTGAGACAAAGAGACAAAACCTCAACCATTACCGTCCAAATCTTCTTCCTCGACCTCATAACTCTTTTGTTAGTCCGTCTTTATTCTTCTCAGTCTGTTTTGGTGTAAACCATCTGTTGTTTATTATGGTTTAGGTCCCAAACAAATCATCGTTTTCTTAGAATCGGTCGTCCGTCGATACCTCATGTTGAGGAGAATGAACCAGTGGTCCGGGACCGGATCCTCTGACTCAATTAAGACTCTGTGTAGTCTTCTCCCAGACACCTATTCATTACAGAAAAGAGACGGTTACCCTAACCCAGTCCACTTTCGATGTGACCCTCTACTAGTGATCACTGGAGAGGACGTCTCGTCGTCTAGGTTCCAGACCTCTTCGGACCATCCCCAAGTCTTAAAAATATTAATTTTAATATTTCAGAGTTATACAAAGAAAAATTGGTGGCGTGGGAACAGATGGAGGGAAGGAAGAAAAATTTTATTAAAAACAAATCAATAAATACAGAAACGATCCAGAAGCAACTACACACTCCCGAAAGAGATCAACGACGTTCACCCCAGACAGGAGCGACACCACACACCTGAAGGGTAACGTCACCGAAGAGAGTACCTCGTGTGCGAACTCCCGTCCGTCCGAGGTATCACCGTCGAGCGACCGAGATTTCGTGTCATGAATATCGTGTGTCCGAATCAACGAGACGACGTACACCCTAGAAGGGTCTGGTCCCTAGTTTGGACACAGAGGACGTAGTCGTCCGTCTAAGAAATGGTGACTCGGTGGTCCCTTCGGGAGGGAGGGAGGGAAGACAGAGGGAAAGAAGAGAATAGGAAAGAAGAGGGGAAAGGAGACAAGAAGGAGGAGAAGGAAGAAAGGAGTGGGGAGATAGAGGGAATTAAGAGAGGGAGAGGGAAGACGACGATAAAAAGAGAATCTAGTAGTACCTGTGACAAACATCCTCTGTCCACCCCTCTTCGATTTTGATAAACAGAAAGATGTGAAAACAATAGAAGCATGGGAGTCAAGAGTGTCGAAGTGTAAATGAGGGGTCACGTCTAGCTATCTCGACTCCTTGACGGTGACCCGTTTTAAAAGTCTGTCTTGGTGACAAGGACCGATTTCTTAGACCCGCGAAGTAGAAGAGGGTTTTTTCCCAGACGTAAAAGACCTTCCCTCCCTGGGTATGAAAGTGGTGGACCCCACTCAGACGAACTCCAAGAGGGAGGCAAAATGGAGGGTGAGGTCTAGATTTCTCTGTTCCTCTTCTGACTGACGTTGTTGGGTTGGGATATTTCTCCTGTTCTTCCTTCCAGCTTCACAGAGGGTCGACGGTCCAACCGAAGGTCGAGGGGTTTGAGAGTGAATGAGGGAATTAACCGAACCACTGTGAATTATGAACAGTCTCTTCTGTAGTTTAATTCTTTCTGAGAGAAGAGGGGTGAGGGTAGGCGAACTTTCAGAACGTAATCACTCGAATGTCCTCTGTTGGACACCGATCGTCCCAGGTCCTCGTCCGTGACCCCGTCCCTCTCTCGTCCCGACCCTGTGGTGGACTCGACATACGGTCGGTTCACTCGTCACTCGGTGTCGACGAAGGATCCTTAAGTGTAGGTAGACACGGGGCTAGGAGTCCGATGAACCTGTTACTGTACATTAAACTTGTAAATGAGAACGAAAGATGTGAAAGAAATAAAATAAAATAAATAAATAAATTAAAAAAACAAGAAATGAAAAATAAAAAAATGAAATGGTATGACATCACCAAAACGGTATGTAACTGTACTTAGGCGGTACCCACATGTACTCAAGGGTTAGGACTTGGGGGGACGGTGGTGGGAGGGGTATGGTAGAGAGACCCAGTTGGGTCACGTGGTCGGGGTTCGTAGGACATAGGACGTAGCTTGGACCTGACCGCTCAGCAAAGAATGTCCTATCATATGTACAAAACGTGAGAGAAAAATTTTTAATAAATAAATAAATGAAAGCCGACACGACCCACGAACGACGACGGACCTGAAAAGAGGTCAACACCCCTTATCCCCGAAGAGAGATCAACACCCTCACACCCGAAGAGTAGTTCACCGAAAAGAATACCGTCTCGTGTTCGAGGTCCCGCGTGTCCGAAGTCATTGACGCCGTTACACCCGAGTCATCAACACCGAGGTCAGAGATCTTGTGTCCGAATCATAACACCACGTACCCGAGCCAACGAGGAATGGTACACCCTAGAAGGACCTGGTCCCTAGCTTGGCCACAGAGGACGTAACCGTCCGTCTGAGGAATAGTCCCCCAGTAGTCCCTTCGGGACGTGGCAGTAAATAAAATGAAAAGCAACAACAACAATTTCAAGAAAAATCTTTATAAATAGAAGGAAACGGGATAGGTCCCCTTTCCTTTTTATTCCAAAACCAAGTACGGACCCGGACGTCTCTCCTAGGTACACCGTGTCTTTAAATGAATCAGTCAACCACAACTGTCTTCGGGTCCTCTCTCCAATCTTAAATCGTCCTCTCTCTCCAGATAGGTCTCTCAGGAACTGGTCAAGAGGACTGGTGGACCTCGACAGATGGTACGTTCAGGTAGAGGTACATAAAGAGACTCCTAAAGACAAACTAAACCGAATCTAGACATCTTTACAATGAAGACGAACGAGTCGTCCATCCATCTTTATCCCGGTCTCCCTCTTTCCTCTCCGGAGAAATTAAACCGGTAGTCTAGGCATACAAGGTCCTTAAGGTTGTCCCCCGAGATCTATCTCAAAGTATATTATTAGTGAATAGTCCATATACGACGTAAGTCACTCAAACCGGTGCAATCCACCTACGAGAGTTTCGGGAATCGTGGTGGATATGTAAAATAGATACTTCTATGTCAAAGGTCAGGACCTCTTGGTTTGATCTACACTCGAGAATTTCGTGTGCAGTAAACTTTGGTAGACCTACACTTGACAGAAACAACAAAGAACGAGAAATCACCCAGTATAATTAAGTATTAGGACGAGTTCGGTTCGTGAGAAATTCCGGTCGGATGCTTTTGACGAGAACCAGTCGTGACCTCCTCTTTCACCGATGGGTAGTTCGTGTCTTTGGGTCTCTTTGGGTCCCTCTGACTTGTTACTCTAGAAGCAAACACTCGTCAGGTTCAGGAGTCGGTCAATCAGAAGAGACCCGAGTTCCGGATCAATGGGACCTCCGTCACAATCTCGTGTCGTAACTACTACTCGGACAACGTTGTCAAACTAGAGACTTTGGACCCTGCATCTGACCGGACACTATTTACTCTTACTGGAAATCTTAGAATGTCCCTTAACTATTACCACAAGTGTAGTATTCTTTCCGGGTCTTTCCAATAGAGATTGGACAGAATTTTTCACAATTGACTTGATCTCTTTTAGAGGTCCTCTTACGACCCGTCGGGACATCAATCTATTATGTGTTTTGAGTTTGGGTTCTTTTAGAAGACAGGGAACTTCGTCTTCAGTCTCGTGAGGGTATTTTGTTAAAACAGTTACGAGAGATGGTAGAGAACAAAAGAAACATTGCAAAGGAAAAGAAAATATAGACAGAAAAAAGTTGAGAGGCTAAGGGTTTCCAAATGAATCCTAGAGTATCTGAGCACATACACACACACAATAAACGAGTCAGTACAGACTGAGAAACACTGGGATACCTCGGACGACCCGACACCCCTAAGAGGTTCGTTCTTATGACCTCACCCAACGGTACGGGAGGAGGTCCTCGAGAAGGGTCGGATCCCATACTCGGGTGCAGGGGACGTAACGTCCGTCTAAGTAATGGTAGACTCAGTGGTCCCTTCAGGGAGTATCTGACATGAAAGTTGTTAAATTCATGAGTATAAAGGATCCGGTGTTACCAATTTTTCCCTTAATAGTCTCCACAAATAGAATTATTAACGTGCGAGATCGATTCTCGGAAGTAATCCCATTAACGAGTCAAAGTCTAGGTTTAAAGTTTGGTGTACTTCTAAAGAAGAACCTAAAGTCTTTTCGTGAGGACACAATCAAAGAATCCCGACGGTATTGTTTTACAGTGTTTGACGCACCGAATTCCGTTATCTGTACATAAGGGAGCACCTAGACTTCCGATCTTTGGACTTCAGTTCGAGAGTCGTCCCAACTAAGGAAGACCTTCGAACCTCCCTCTTAGACAAGGTTCAGGGAGAGAAGACTCAAGACCACCAACGAGCGGCAGTCGAAAGTGTCGAACGTCTGTATAGTCAAGTTAGAAGATGGAGGTAGAAATATACTGCTTAGGGCGTACACATAGACACACAGAGGGAGAGGACGGTGCCTGCGGTTAGTAATTTAAATCCCGGGAGGGATTAGGTTATACTGGAGTAGAATGTAGACGTTTCTGAGACAAAAGTTCATGTTAGTGTAAGTGTCCGGGGCTTCAATCCTAAAGTTGTATAGAAAACCGTCCCTGTGTTCGGTTGGGTGTTGTCTGGAGTTGTTGTTAAGATTTCGGTTTGAGTACAAGAAGAGGGATTTTGTTATGGAGTTTGAAAGGTAAGTGAAGTTAGTAAGGAAACAAGTCATTTATAACCCGTGGACGTTGTCAATAATCCGTATCGACAACCACTACACTTAACAACAAGTCAGTGATTCAGTCGAGACGTTGAGGTACTTGACATCGGAAGGTCCGAGGGGAGAAACACCCCCAAAAGGTCCGTTCTTATGATCTCACCCACCGGTAAAGGAAGAGATCCCCTAGAAGAGTCTAATCCCTAGTTTGGACGTAAAGGACGTGACCGTCCACTTAAGAAATGGTGACTCGGTGGTCCCTTCGGATCACGACACTTATCCTGTCATTTTTAGTTGTTTCTGGTACTTTTAGTAAATACACTCGGACTTTCGTAGGATATCAAATAGTGGTGGGAGGAAGGGTTTAGATTTGGTAGTAGTTCAGAACTGAAATAAAGGACGATAAAAAGATCTAGGTAAGGGAAGAAGGGTTGAGATGAAGGTAAAGACCTCGAGTTTGAAGGTGTAAGAGGTTGAACCTAGTATCATCAGTGGAAGGTTAACGTTTAATGTAAATTAAGGTGAGGACAGATTATTTCAAAGATATAACGACGATCTAAGGGAGGACGGGGAGGGGGGTAGTACACGTACGAATTTTGTGAAGTACTGAACGGTCATGAAAGTCTTAGTTCGGTTTCAAGATTTGCCCCGACTACTTGGAGACTCGTGACCTGAGAGCGACGGACAGGTTGGACCCGAGTGTTATACGGAGGGGGAAGGAATCCAGATCGGTGTGACCAGAAGAAAGTCAGAGAGTCTAAAATTTTATACATATGTAACGCACCTCTAGAACAATTTTAGTCCAAGATCAATTCATCTCGACCCCACTTAAAACTCTAAGACGTAAAGATTGTCGAGGGTCCACTACGACCAGTTCTGGGATGAAACTTAGGTTTCCACACAACCAACGGCACAAGGAAAACGTGGACGAAAACATGTACAACAAGGACCAAAAGTTATGAGAGAGGAGGAGAGAGTGAACTTGTGGAACAAGTCTAGGGAAGAATCCCTGAAGAGGAAACTAGATGATTCATTTTAGTGGAGTTGGGGTGACACTTAGAGTACCTTGGGGTACAGAGACGAAGAAAGATGAACCGTGTCAACCCAAAATACAAAAGATACCTGTAGAAAACTAGTTTATAAATAGAGGGGGTGATCTCATGGTCGAGACGCTACCTCTTATGTAGACAAAGACAATAGTAACGTAGAGGTCTCAGGGTGAGTCACACACCGAGACTCTTATCTGCGAGTAATATATCAACAACTTACTTATTCCTTACCATGAGTTCAACGAGAGTCAGAAAGGGAAGTGATCGTCCGTTTCCTCACTGAATTAGTACGGTGAATCTACCTATAAATCTGGGAGTCTTCTTTTACCGAAACAGAAAAAGAAGGGGAACAACAGTGTCCCTAAGGAGACAGAAATAAAACCCACCGAAGGTTACTACAGTTATTGGAAACGTGTGTGAGAGTTAAATAAATACCGAACACCGACAAGTCGAGTCTACCACTGGACCCTAATTATTTGATGACCAAAACGTCCGTTGTCGCTAAAAGAGACTAATGAAGTTGATAGTCCCGACTAACATTTCTACATATACGAAGGGTGCACCGTGATCACTTTTTCTTGGACTGACGGTGATGTCTTCTGAATTCTCTGTATCCAAGCTAGGGACTTGATCTTTCTAAGGGAATTTCTCCCGTGTCGTTGGGGGAGGTCATAAGAACGGACTCTTTAGGGTACCTGTCTTCTCGGACCGTCCGATGTCAGGTACCCGAGTGTCCTCTCAGGCTGTGACTTCGTTGAGTCGAGTCGATGAGAAGGACAGAAACGTAGTACGTAGCGGACCTCACAGAAAGTCAAAGACACGAACCGGAACTAGCCAATAGAGAGTGATAGTTTCCGAACGAGTATAAAGGGTGGTGAAGGACCGGGGACACCACGGGGATGTCGACGGAAGAATCGAAATGAGGGACCGTAGACGACGAGTATAAGAGATATAGGAAACGTAAGTCTAAGTGGGTCTCTCGTTGACTGACGAAACGAATTAATGAGACTAGAAAAAGACTAAGAGTACGGTGATGCTCAGATCATGTGACTGTCCGGGTATGACCTAAACAACACTCAAACCACGAGTACCGACCAGGTTCGTCCAGACTTGTCCTGTCAGACAAGTGTACGTCACTACGCGACCTCAACGGAGAATGACCAGGGGCTCTCGACTAACACTTTGTAAATCCTTAAACTACTCGGGTCAACAATTTGAGAGGTACCAAACTTTAGTGGTCCTAACCTCATGAATGTGTACCTGTAATCCTTTCCGAACTTTAGTCCCGAGAAAAGGAGGGTTTCTCCGCCGAACGATCGTACGTCGACTCACCCAATCTCTTGTTCCAAGTGAGGGTCCTTCGGAAGTCTCGAGAAAGGGAACGAATACACCAACGGTGAGACTCCGAAAGGACTACCCCCGTCACATTGACCTTTCACGGGACGTACCAACTAACAGAGTGGACCGGTGTGGGTCCCGGTGTGGGTCCCGGTGTGGGTCCCGGTGTGGGTCCCGGTGTGGGTCCCGAAGGTTTAATGTGTCTCGGAGGAAAGTAGTAACAACGACGGGGCTAACGTTAGATAAATACCAACTCAAAGGGGTCCTTATTCAAGACTCTACCTCGAAACACACACCTTTGTGACCCCTCTCACTTTTAGTAAGTCAGTACAGACTGAGAAATGCTGGGGTACCTGACATCCAGCGGTCCGAGGAGATAGGCACCTTAAGAGGTCCGTTCTTATGACCTCACCCATCGATAAGGGAAGAGGTCCCCTAAAAGGGGTGGTTCCCTAGCTTGGATCCAGAGGACGTAACGTCCGTCTAAGAAGTGGCAAACTCGGTTCGGGGCTTAACTTGACCCCTCACACGAACTCAAGTAAAGACTTCCTCCTCTCCTCCATTCTAACGTCTTCCTTCCCAACTTGAGATTACATCGGTAATTCTTCCATAGTCGCTCGAGTACTCTTCCTGGTCACCAATCTACCCCCGACGGGTGACTTGTGCCACCGTGAAAAGTCTTGTCTCACAAAGGATCCCTCTTTGAGTCGACTCTTGGAACCTAGTCGGTGGTTGTGAGGGTCGCCTATCCCTTACTCATGAACCAGAATTCCCCGTCAAACCACCCATTTCACCCACCCCACCCCGGAATGTATGTAAAGGATGTGTGTCTTCCCTTTTTCATACATTTTCAACAATTTCAAAGGGTTCTCGTACGATTTTAAGGGTTCATTCTTTCAAGAGTAATAATTTTCTTTTTTGTTGTTGGTTCTAATTTCTAACAATAGAGGATAAAATATATCAGAAGGGTAAACAGTCTCGAGAGTAAAGGACTTTTCTTAACACTGGGTCAAAGGAGTGGTCACCCTAGTCTCCTGTTACATTAACCGTAAAGTATCATAGCGTGAAGTCAAGTCAAGTCAAATCAACGAGTCTGCACAGACTGAGAAACGCTCGGGGACCTGACGTCGTGCGGTCCGAAGGGACAGGTAGGGGTTGCGGACCTCGAACGAGTTTGAGTACAGGTAGTTCAGTCACTATGGTAGGTCGGTGGAGTAGGAGACGACAGGTGAATGGACAGACTTAGTAGATACGGGTCGAGACGAACAGGAGAGAGGAGTCTCCCCTAGGACAGAGGTCGTACTCACGGTATTCGGTTACTACTCACTAGTGTGACGTCGGAGAGAGAAAAGTGTAGGTGTGTAGAGTTAGGACCGTAACCAAAGTCACAAGGAAGAAAAAGTCGCAAGGGAGAAAAAGATCGTCTACAGGATATGATAAAAGATCCAGAGTCGTCGGATACAACTGAGTATATCGACGTCTACACCTACGAAGTCCTTCCAACGGAACCCCCCTTGGACCGGTCTATACCGTACAATTTGTACTGAGGCTCAAGAAACGGAGAAGAAGGGTCTTCTCTAAACACCTGTCCACCCCGTCCCCACCCGCACCCAACAGAGGTAGAGAAATGGAACTTTTATACATGCGGTCACTAACGTTATTGGTCCTCTTTTACCGTCTCTACTATAACATGGTCAACGGATCGGTCGGGAATTCTTGGACCGTCCAAGGTAGAGGACCCAAAAATTATTTTGAGGGGGGTTCTCATGATTCGGTGTTTTCAGGTTGATGAACTCTGGTGACACGACCTCTCCGGTCGTCTCCAAGAGACCGGTCACCGGGACCGACTCGGGTCGGACGGTTCGGTAGGGACGGACCCACGGTCTGTGCTCGTACTTCTGTGTAACCTGGGAGGTAAGTTGGGTAGGTGGTCCGTATGTAGGACTCGTTGGAGTCGGTCACGGTGTCTCTCGTCTTCTTAATGGGTAGACTCAAGGCGGACTAAAGGACTAGCCTACGTGTTTTAGGAACAACAACATACCAGCGACTCAGCACAGGTTGAGAAAAACTAGGGTACCTGACATTGGACGGTCCGAGGAGACGGGTACCCTAAGAGGTTCGTTCTTATGACCTTACCCAACGGTAAGAAAGGGGTCCTCTATAAAGGGTGGGTCCCTAGCTTGGGCCCAGAGGACATAACGTCCGTCTAAGAAACGGTTGACTCGGTGGTCCCTTCTTGTCTGTACCTGTCCTTACATATAGACCTCAAGTCCCGGGAAAAAAGGAAACTCCACTCAACTATACCTCTGACGGTCCAGAAAAAAGGAGACACAAAAGAAGGGGAAGGGGGGAAAGAGAATCTCACATCAGGAAAACTAGGTTAGATATTGGAACATTTTTCCTTATACTTCTCCAACCCTTTGACTCCTAATTTTCACCACCATAAACCCCAGTGGAAGGGAGGAAGTCTTACCTCACCCTGGCACCTTGTACACGGTAAATGGAGAACGTCCTTACACAGAGAAGAATTCCTGTCTCTCGAAAGTTTCCGACTGGAACGATTCTGTTACGATAATAGACCAGAGGAAGGTGACCCCTCTTTGACCGAAAAGTACCTTTAAAAAGTTAATAAAAATTTTTCTCTTCCTTATCTTAGAAGTGACTTAACGTTGCTTTTACATCTGGAGTACCTACCTTTATACTAACTCTTTAATGAGGATTTAACTTAGCTATTACGTGTTTCTTAGATTGAAGACGTATGGTCCCGAATCGGGGACACTCGTAACGACAACATCAAAGGACACCAGTCCGTTTGAGTCTATGGGGTTCTTCGGCGGACTCTTGAGAAACATTAAACCAAGTATTGAAACGTGAGGGACGGGAAGAGACGACACGAGAAACCATTCACATCTCTCCTGACTACTTTCTGGTTCCTTTCTCACGTCATGTCTTTAATGGTACGACACGTGTTCTGATCGGGGTTGTGGGTGAGAAGGTACGTGACCTTAATGTCTCCCCTTCCGCCCAAGGTAGGGTTAAGGGAGAAAATGAGTTTTCCTTTTCCCTCCGGGTTTCTCAAATCTACTGAACAGGTTATAGTGTCGGTCAATGGTCGTTCAACCCTAATCTTTTGGTCGTAACAAACATAACACTGATAATTATTTTGTTGAGGACGGAAATATTTGTAAATAACAACAACAAATCAACGATTCGACACAGAGAAAACACTGAGGTACCTGACATCGGGTGGTCCGAGGAGACAGGTACCCTAAAAAGTCCGTTCTTATGACTTAACCAAACAGTAAAGGAAGAGATCCCCTAGAAGGACTTGGTCCCTAGTTTGGACACAGAGGACGTAACCGTTCATCCAAGAATTAGTGACTCGCCGGACCCTTCGGGTCAGGGAAAAATTTTGTATAAGAAAGGTTTTATACATAGGTTAAATTGCAACGTTCTACAAGACCCGGTCCGTGAACACTAGTTCTCGACTCATTCTGTCTCCACCACTATGGACACCAACTAAGTACAACTACATACCGTCTTTGGTAGTGTTATAATATTTCATTAATAGATTAATTTTTATTTTTAACTTTTCAGTCCCCAGTTTATTTTTATATGTCTCCCCCAGAACCGGAGTACCTCGACATTAGAAACTCACTCTGGTTTATTTTTTTACCCTGGGACACTACCGTATATTCTAATCATGTTGCTGTTAGTATAATTTGAAAGGAATCAGGTCGGAATGAATCTACAATCTCGGTCCTTTCAAAGAAGATCGTATAGGACTATGGGTCTTGTAACATTCCCCTCGTTTCAAGGAGAAGAAGAAACTAAAATAATCTCTAATTCAAGTGTCTGAAGTAAAGACAAGGAACCGACGTTCAAAACGGGAACAAGACTGCCTTTCGACCTTCGATGGACCAGTCGGAGTGAAGAAGGACGTCTCCAACTATCGGGATATTTTTCAAATAATCGGACTAAAACAATAGTCCCTTTCAGTAAATAAATGAGAAGAAGAGAACCAAATATCAGAAATAGTGTATCTTGGTTAACGACTATACTCTGTTTATCTTTCTGTTCAACTATATACTTATATCTGTTGAGATCACACCACTTTAATCATAAGTCTTCCGAAACCTCCTGATAACCAAAAGGGTCCACCACATCACCATTTCCGGGCGAACTGAAGTGTAAGGTCCTACAGACCGAGATCTACTCACTAGTATGGTAGCACTAATAGACCCAGTACTTCTAGAAAAGACATGTCAAGAAGACACATAAGAACGGTGGAGAAGAATTATAGAAGACGAAGACAATCCAGGTATGGTAAAGACAGGAAATAGCTCGGGTAGAAACGTACTTTACAAGGGAACCATAGAGATTAAAAGAACTTCACTAGAGATCAGAAAGGGTAAGAGAACAAAAGGAGATAAAGAAATGTAACTAGTGACTTCTTCCGAAAGAATAGAGAAGAACGATAAGAAACCTTGAGACATAAGTCTACGAATATAGAAAGGAAAGGAGGAAACGAAAAGTGGAGAGAAGAAAAGTGTCGATAAAGATTCTGGAGGGGTCTGTCGGTAAAACGAAAAAACGTAAAGAAAAGGTGCCCCTACCAGAACTAGGGACAGAGGACATGTTACAGTGCTTGGAGTAAGGTATCAAGTAGTCCTTGAGATAGTCTAGATCCGGGAATTTAGATAAAGAGAGAAGGTGACATATTAGTATTCCCTAAACTAAATCCAGTATGGACTTACCAGATCGCCAAAAGGGATAAAAGAAGGTAAACTCAGACTTAAACCATTATTCCTCAAGTACTAGACTCGGTGTCAGTCGAGGACTAGAACAAAAACAACTGATGTATCTCGAAGAGGTAGAAACCGACGGTTCTTATAGTTAGACTAAAGCCACAACTGGTAGACCACTACAGGTACACATCTCAGAAGAGAACACAACAACCTCCTCCCACAAACGATACTGGTCACGTAAAAGAACCATTGTGAGATAATCAGAAACGGGATGAAGTAAGACGTAAGGTTCCGGTTTAAACAGACAATCAAGGTCCACAAAGAACTGAAGGATGAAAACGTCAGGTCAGGGGATATTACTTTTCCTGTAGAAAAAACCCACAATCAAGATTCTCCAGAACATCCAGAAGTATCTTGACAAGTTGAAGTCGAAGAAGTCGCAATGACCAACCCCGTATCTGAACCTAATGGCACTATAACTTACCAAACGGAACCTCTGCTTGTCTCTAGTAAGACAGTAAAAACTCTAACGTAGGTTCATGACGTAAAACCTGAGAAAACAACTGGTACTACCGATGAGGTAAAGAAGACTCCCTAAGGACGGGTGTCGTCATCTATATTACCAGTTCACCCGGAATCTTTCGTAGTGATGCCTCCACTACCTTAAGGTCACCTCGATAAAGTTTAGGACTTTCTACTACGACACTTTCACGACGTGAGTTATACGGTTGTTTAAACCTTTTGAGTCGTCACCGGTGTCCTGACCTTTTACAGTCAAAAGTAAGGTTAGGGTTTCTTTCCGTTACGGTTTCTTACGAGTCTGATGGCGTGTTAACGTGAGTAGAGTGTACGATCAGTTCATTACGAGTTTTAAGAGGTTCGGTCCGAAGTTGTTATGTACTTGGCACTTGAAGGACTACAAGTTCGACCAAAATCTTTTCCGTCTCCTTGGTCTCTAGTTTAACGGTTGTAAACGACCTAGTACCTTTTTCGTTCTCTCAAGGTCTTTTTGTAGATAAAGACGAAATAACTAATACGGTTTCGGAAACTGACACACCTAGTGGTGTTTGACACCTTTTAAGACTCTCTCTACCCTTATAGTCTGGTGGACTGGACGGAGAACTCTTTAGACGTGTTGTTTCCTTTTATATTCATTCCACTTTTCTGTCGGAAGACTTACCCTCTTTTATTATCGTTTACTTCGTTGACTGTTTGTTGATTAGAGTTTTTATATGTTCTTTGAATACGTCGAGTTAAGGTCTTTTTATTTTCTGGGTTAGTTTTTTACCCGGTTTCTTGATTTATCTGTAAAGAGGTTTCTTCTGTATACCTACCGATTGTTTGTGTACTTTTCTACGAGTTGTAGTGAGTAATAATCTCTTTACGTTTAGTTTTGGTGTTACTCCATGGTGAAGTGTGGTCAGTCTTACCGACGTTAGGTTTTTAGACGTTCGTTATTTACGACCTCTCCCACACCTCTTTTCCCTTGGGAGGATGTGACAACCACCCTTACGTTTGATCATGTCGGTGATACCTCTTGTCACACCTCTAAGGAATTTTTTAACGTTTATCTTGATGGAATACTGGGTCGTTAGGGTGACGACCCGTATGTGTGGCTCCTTTGGTCTTAACTTTCTCTGTGTACATGGGGTTACAAGTAGCGTCGTGACAAAT